>CM053622.1:788005033-788027459 GCA_028646595.1 Phalanger gymnotis
GAACCCCCTACCTGGACTGGGCTTAAATCTTCAGCAGGCTCTTCACTCCTGCTCTGATCAGCCACTTAATTCCTCCCACCAGGTGGGCCTGGGGCCAGAAGCAACTGCAGCCGTAGTTCTAAAGCTGCCCCACCTCCACTGCCCCAGGGGCAGTGGCCGAACCGCAAACTCAGTCCCGCAGCTTTTCCCACTCACTTTCTCTGTTGTCTTTGCTCTTTGTGGGTTGAGACATCTGGTGGATGCCACAGCTCAGTAATTCAGGATGCTAGGGCACTCTCTGCTCATCTCCTGGTCTGGTAGGTCCGCGTCTGTTCGCGCAGAGGCTGGGAGCTCCATGTGGGACAGAACTTACCCAGAGACCATCTAGGCTGTCCTGGGCTGGAGCCCTGCTTCCCTCTGCCACTTTGTGGGTTCTGCAGCTCTAGAATTGGTTCAGAGCCATTTTTTTTATAGGTTTTTGGAGGGACTTGGTGGGGAGCTCACGCCAGTCACTGCTTCCCGGCCGCCATCTTGGCTCCGCCCCCCCCCGCCTCTTTTTGATTCTTGGCACAGTGCCTATGATGCAGTTTGGGGTTCTGGGAACCCCAAAATGTAAGGGGCCAGTCTGCCTGGTATTTGAACACCCAAGCCTTCTTTCAATCAAAAGAGTGAGGTTTATTGTAACACAGGGCTGTATTCTGAGTCTGCCTGCACATGTCTGACTTTTCTTGACCCCATTTGGGTTTTTCTTGGCAGAGACACTGGAGTGGTTTGCCATTTCCTTCTCCAGCTCATTTGACAGATGAGGAAACTGAGGCAAACAGGGTGAAGTGACTTGCCCAAGGTCACACAGCTAGGAAGTGTCTGAGATTTGAACTCAGGTCTTCCTGACTCCAGACCGTTTAGATATAGATTACTATAATAGAAAAGGTGGAGATGATTACAAGAAAAAAAGCTGGGACTTTAGTCAAATTGCTCTGGAATGCAGCTGAAGGGTGAAGTTATCAGGGTAAGGAGTTTAGATTCACCTGGGAGCCTCAGAGAGCATTAAACCCATGCCAGCATGCTTTAAGTCTTAAAAATAGAATTAAAATCAGTTTTCAGTTTTACAGCTACTAGGATGACTGGAGGCATGCTGGTACCCTGTGCTGTGATATGGAAGTGGGTGGGCACTGGGGAAAGGACAATGAGTCCTTCATACATGTTAAATCTAAGATGCTTGTTGGACACCAAGATGAAATGTCCAGGAGGCAGCTGGTGATGTGGAAATGAAGGTCAGGAGGGAGATGACCAATCTGGGAACCATCTGCATAGAAATGACGATTTAATCCATAGGAGATTAGCAAGTGATGTGGAATATGTAGGAAAATGACAGAGCCTTTGGGAAGACTCAGAGTTTATGGGTATAGCATGGATAAAGGTCCAGCCATGCTGACTGAAAAGGAGCAGGCAGACAGGTAGGAAATAGAAGAGAACAAGAAAAAACCAGAAGGGTGCTAGTCACTGGGAGCAGAAGGTGATCAATGGGGTCAGACTCTACGAGAAGTCAAGTTAGAAGAGGCCATTCCATCTGGCCATTTGAATGTCATCAGGGACTTTGGAGAGAAAAGTCTCAGCGGAGTGATGAGGCCCAAAGCCAGGCTGCAGATATGGCAGGAGAGGGAATGGAAGCATCAACTTTGACGGGGTTTTGCTGAGGAGGGAAGAGACACACCACGAATGGCAGCATTGAGTAAGGGTTTGTTAAGGGTGGGTTACACTTAAGAGTGTTCCTGGGGGGCTGGGCAGGAGCTGCTAAATCGGGAGAGTTAAAAGAACAGAGACAGTGGGTGCGATATTGTTGCAACCTGCTGGAGAAGGGAGTATTAAGGACATATCTAGAAAGACTGACCTTGGAAACAAAGTGGTTCAGAGATAGAGGTAAAGGAGGACATAGAGATACTGGCAGAAGGGTTTGAGATTAGAAAGGGAAGAGAGGAAACTCTTGTGAACAACCTCAGTTTTTCAGGGATGAATCAGGTAAGAGTGAGAGAGTGAAGTGTGAGGAGAGAAGGCAGAGTATGGGGAGCTTCTGTGGTGAGTTGGACAGAGAAATGATTAGGAAGATTGGAGGAGCAGAAACACCTATAGGTGTCCCCAGCCAGGTGGGCTTCTTCGTAAAAGAAATTGAAACTGTCCTTGGGACTTGATTAGCTCAGGGAGCTTGGGATTGGGCTAGTCCTGGTTGCTGAGTAAAGTCAGGAGGTTGGGCCCTTTCTTGAGGCTGGACCAGAGGACCATAGGTAGCCAACACAGGGGCAGAGAAGATGCACTCAGCTCAAAAAACAAGATGTGGCCACTGAATATCTTTGTTAAACATCCTTCTTCTGCTATGGCAAAGCATCTCTTTTGGTCAGCACTTTGAGAAGTCCCCCATCACACCCTAACAGTGCCTGAGCTTCTCTGGAGATCTAGAGACTTGTGGAATGGAGAACTTCCCTCTGGCTTTGGGATTGTGAGTGGTGACTCTCCCTGTCCTTTGTAGCCTTTTAACAAGGATGGTGGGTGCAGGACTCTGTGCATCTATGGCCCATACTGTTGGTGTGGAGAAGCTTCTTTGGTGCTTCTAGCCTTTCAGCTTTCAGCAGCTGTGTGACCTGGTGTCTATCCATTCCTCTCCAGGAAGTGACCTTGATAAGCATTACATGGGCCCCCAGGAGTGGTCTTCATTCACAAAATTCCGTCATCTTCATCTATGAAGTATCTCAGTGTATTGGCACAGAGCTCAGGAGGCCAGGGCACACATCCCCACTCTGCCTCTTACTGGTTATGAGACATTGGGGAAGTCCCTTCACCCCTGGGCCTCAGTTTCCTCATTTGTCAAAGGAATCATTTGGCCTAGTGGCCTCTGATTCTGAAGGTCACCCCTCTCCCATCTGCAAATTGTTCCCTCCTGGCTCTCCTTTGTCTCTTGCCCTCTTTTCTACACCTCCTCCTTTTCCAACCTTGTCTTCTACTGATTCTTCCCCTCCAATTTCCTCCCTTTCATGTCCTTTCTGTCCCTCCTTTTTTTGATCTCTCTCTTACCTTTACCACTCCATCTCTTCATTCACTTTTATTCCTCTTGCCCACTTTTTTCTATATTCTTCCCTCCCTTTCTTTCTCTTTCTGTATCTATATGGTCTCGCTGTCCTCCAGTCTCTTGCCCTGCCCCTCTCATGTCTCTGTCTCTCTGCCAGCCCCCCACCCTCCTTTTCCTTTACAAGTTCTGTCCACAAAGAAGTTACAGCAAGTTCATGTTAGAGGCCTAGATATCATCTTACTTAATGACTTCATTTTTGTTGTTATTTAGTCATTTCAGTCGGGTCCGACTCTTCATGCCCCATTTGGGTTTTGACAGAGGGTGAAATTGAAGCCTAGAGAAGAGAAGAGACTCTTCCAAGACCACAGAGCTATTGAGTGTAAGTACTGAGCCTCAGTCATAGGGCTTCTGATTCCCAAGGCATTGCTCTTTCTCCTACCGCGTCATTTTCCATCACCCTCTTCCTCCATGTTCTGGCCCCTCTAGAAGCTCCCAGGGCCCCCCAGGCAAATGCTGAGATGCCTAGAAGGCCCCATTCCTTTGACCAGCACATCCCTGCTGACCTGCTGCACCAGCTTATTCCTCCGGCAGTAGATAAAAGGGTTCAGCAGTGGGGCAACAGTGGTGTTGAAGAAGGCCACCCCCTTGTTGAGGTCCAGCTGTCCTGTCTGGGTGGGATGGAGGTACATGATGATGTAGCTGCCATAAGTGATGGAGACCACCAGGATGTGGGAGGAGCAGGTAGAGAAGGCCTTGCGCCGGCCCTGGGCAGAGGGCAGATGTAGGAGGGTCCAGATGATGCAGATGTAGGAAGCTGTGGTCACAGTGAGAGCACCGGCCACAGTGCACACAGCCACCAAGAAGGCAAGCATCTGCAGACGACTGGTGTCGGTACACACCAGAGCCAGAAGTGGGATGCTATCACAGAAGAAGTGGTTGAGCACCTTTGGTCCACAGAGTGGCAGCAGGAGGAGCCAGATGCATGGCCCTGAGAGGAAGAGGAAACCTCCACCCCAGCAGCCCAGTACCAGCCCCAGGCAGGCCTGGCTGGTCATGAGGATTGGGTACGTCAGGGGATAGCAGATAGCCAGGTATCGGTCCACAGACATTACAGCCAACAGGAAGGACTCCACAGTGCCCAGGGTCAAATAAAGGACCATCTGGGAGAAGCATCTTGGTGGGGACATGGTCTTATGGCCTGTGAGGAGGTGACTGAGAACCTGGGGAGTGATGACTGAGGTGAAGGCCATCTCTAGCAGGGAGAAATTCCTCAGGAAATAATACATGGGGGTTTGCAGGCGGCAATCCACCAGAGAGAGGACCACAATGAACAAGTTGCCCAGCAGGGTCAACAGGTAAGTGGGCAGGAGGATAGTGAAAAGCAGGAGCTGCAGGTGCCGAAGGTCTGTGATGCCAAGTAAAATGAACTCAGTGCCCTCTGAGTGGTTCCCCAGCTCACTCCACCCTCCTGAAGGCATTTGGAGTGGGAGGCGGGGCAGAAAGGTCAGAGCTCTCAAAACACAAAATCATATATGTGAATGGGCCTTTAGAGACCCAGAGAAGTCTCTCAACAAGAATTTACTAAATGCTGTGTGCCAGACACTGTGCTAAGTGCTAGGGAGCAGGAAAGAATGGACAGTACTGTCTTATCATCAAGGAATGCACACCCCAGTCGTGCAGACAACATGTGAATACCTAGGCACACACAGGATAGACATATATGCATATGCATGTGTCTGTGGACATGCATCCACATGTGTTTGTAAATATGGATGTATATGTTACACATGTATTGGATAATGGAAAGTACTTTCAGAGAGGAATGTTTTAGCTCGGGGTGGGGGGGAGAGAGGTCTATGAAGTCCTCCTCAGAAGGTGGATTTCAGCTAAGTGTTGAAGGAAGCCAAGACTTTGCTAGGCATAGATGACTAGGGAGAGTATTCTAGGGGCTTAGTCCACACGCATGATGCAGGGATGGCATGTTACGAGTGAGGACCAGTAGGGTAATAGAGGTCTTATGGAGTCAAGCTTATACACACATGTCCTCTGGGACATGTGCAGCTGGCCAGCCACATGGTCCAGAGTCCAAAAACATGGGAGGTGAGTGGGACAGAGCCCATAGCAGGGACTCAGATGGAGGGGAGCCAGGTGACATGATGTGTAGTGAGAAAAGATGTCTGCAGTAACCCTCCTGGCTCCTGACCAGAAGATCGAGGAATGCCACCTCCTGCCTTCCCTGGCTTCCTTCAAGTCAGTTCTATAAGAAAGCTTTCCCAGTTCTCCATAAACCCCCATAAGCCTCTCTTGCCTTCCCTCTGAGATCATCTTTGATTTTTCCTGAATGTAGCTTGACTCATCCCCAGACCTCCTGAGTGACCATGGCTTTCTTTCTTCCTTTTCTGAAAAATTAGGGGGTGCTGTTCTCTGTCTCCGAATGTTCCTCACCCCTCATAAGCCTAGCCCTGATTGAAGTCCCTGAAAAAATTTCTCTCAGACTATTCACGGCCTTCTCTACAGCCAACAACATTGAGAACTAGAGAGGGGAAAATATGCTTTGGGGGTGGCCCCTGCTTGCTCCAGGAAAGAATCCCCCAGCTAACCCCAAGTGGCTACACTTTGAGGGGCCTTGCAGCCCCCTCACCACAACAGCCCTCCTGGGAAGGAGGTCGTTCATGGACCATGACAGCAGAGGAGGGCACTGCCAGTGTTGGTTGTGAGGCTGGAACCTGGTCCGTACACCAGTTTCCTGCCTCCCCAGAGGACGAGGCCAGTGTCCTTAGTTAGGGGTCAGCCTGTTGTCCCACTCTTGCCTTGTCAGTAGATGTCCTGGGCCCTGAAAGAGTCTGCAGGCTGCTGCTGAAAGGGGTCTGAGTGGCTTCCAGCCCAGCCCTGGCTGAGCATCACAACCTTCTGACCAGCCCTGGAGCCAGCCAGGCAGGCAGAGTGCTCAGAACCCCAAGGGTTCCGGCCAGGCAGATGGCACCGTACAGCAACCTTCAGTTGGCTGCTACAGTAATGTTATGATCCCCATTGTGCAGAATAGTGCTAAGTACTAAAGTGACCCATCCAGGACCACTCAGCAGGTAAGCATTAGAGATGGGACTCCCCAGCAGTGCTCTTTATGCCGCCCCCCCCCCCCGCTCTGCCGGGATCCCCATCCTTTGGATTCTTTGAGGACAGCATTGATGTCAACCTTTATGGGGCTCTCTTGGTCGATCCCTGATGAGGTCCCTTCCAACTTGGATATTGTGTGTGATGATGGGCCTGAAGCACAGAAGGGCAGCCAGCCTCCAGAGCTCCCTCCTTACACCAAGCAGGTCTAGAGTGGTAGCAGTGTTACATTAGGAGGCTTTTGGATCAGCTAAACCCTCAGGTCCCTTCCAGCTTGGAGAATAATGCCAGGCTGTGGGGCAGCCCAGGGAAAGGGGGCATCAGGTGACCCCTGAGATTCCCTTCATCATGTGCAAAGCTCTGATGTGTAGCTACTGTCAGCAGAGACCCGAAGGACCTCACAGACCCTGGAACAGAATACAGAGGAAGGAGGGAGGGAAGGAAGGAAAGAAGGAAACAGGCATTTATTAGGTTTTAACTATGTGGGAGGCACTTTGCAAGTTCTATGTCATTTGATCCTCACAACTCCATGGAGGAGGTACTATTATTTTCCTCATTTTACAGATGAGGAAACAGGCAGAGGTTAAGTGGCATATCTAAGGTCATACAGCCAGTAAGTGTCTGAGGCCAAATTTGAACTCGGGGGTCCCTGACTCTAGGCCCAGCACAGCTCTCTACTACAAGGGCTAGGTGCATCCATATTGCCTTCAAGGATCCTTTCCTCCATTCCAGACATGTCCCATCCCAGCTGTTCTGACTCAGAGAGATGGCCTGGTGAGGAGCTTAAACCCCAGCTCTGAGACGTCCTCTGTGTGACCTTGGGGAAGTGCTTTCCCCCTTTTTTGGCTTCAGTTTCCTCATCTGAAAAATGAATGAGTCAGACTCAGTGATTGATAAGGAGGCTGAGCAATCAAACCTCTGATTCTAACCTGTCAGTGCTCTTGCCTCTCAAGCCTGGTTCCTCCAGTGGAGCCCACAATGGGTTGATCCTCCATGTGACCATCATTCCCAGAGCAGATGGTCCAGATAGAACATGGGTAACATTGGGGCTCCGTTGCCACAAGGGCCCAGAGCCCTTTTCCTGGTGTCAGATTTGGAAAAGGATACAGAGGGACAGAGCAAAAGGGAGGGAGAGGGGGAGAGAGAGACAGACAGACAGACAGATAGACAGAGACAGGAGTGGACAGAGACCCAGAGAAGAGGGAGAACTTACTATTACCTTGGTGAAGGGCTATGGACTCAGGGCAGGATGACTCTAACCCAGGGCTACATTTAGAGTTCCTGTCACTCCATCCTCACTCATGAGGACCAGAGGGAACATTCTGTGTCTTCCCCCTGTCATCCCAACTTCCCCTTTGAGCTCCTGCACCAAAATTTCTCTTGTGACCAACTTAGCCAACAGGGACCTGGGAAACTTCCAAACTTTTAATGGCCTCCAAGAGTTTAATCAGATTGATGCCTCTGAACTTTCTGTAAGGAGAACTTGCTCCAACCCTGAGCCTGGGGGTGGGGGGGAAATGTGTTGTTTTGATCTGTTTTGATCTCCTCTATGGTGCTCAGGAACAGCCACCATATCAACTCAGCAAGCAGCTATGACTTTCCTGCTGTGTTTAAAGTCCTCTTCTCTGCACTTGGAAGAAAGGTTTCCCATTAAAATCTCATTGTTCCCGAACACCTGGACCAAGGAGAGAGATGTTCCTTTAGGAGATCAGCCTGCATTTGGAACATCAGTCACTTGACTGTAGAAGAAATATAAACCTGGTATATGCAATGTAAGGTTCCACATGGTTTTCCCTATTCTTTATAATGGTTGAGATTTTTGTCCTTTTAAAAAAAATTACTTTGAGGTCTATACTTAACCCTAAATGCCTGGTTGTGAGATTTATGCCAATTATTGCCTTTTAATATCTTGAGACTCCCACTCAGTGACCATTCCTTAGTCACAATTCCACAGTCACACGAATCTCCTCTTCCCCCTTTACCAACCTCATCAGTTTGAGCCACTCCCACACCCCTGTCATCAATTTGCTTTACTCTCTAATTTTTCATCTTAACTTTTCTTATTTACCTTGCCTTCTCTTGCCAACAACCTTCTTCCTATCCTTCTTGAGTGTAACTATTCAGGGCTACACCTTACTCCTCTAAGATTGTATTTAATCTTTTAAAATTCTTTGTAACTTCTTTCCTTGACCTTGGTCCTGCTCCTCTTCTCCTTGGTGGTCTTTAAGCAGAGTCTGGAGGACCAGTTGTCAGCCATATCTCCAACTTCAGACAACTTGAGACTGATCCTTCCTAGTCCATGCACCTCCTGAGTGGGCCCTGGATCAGAGGCCAGACATTTCAGATGAAGTAATGAATGGACCAGGACTGAGCTCCATGAGGAAGAAGATCCTAGATTACATTAGAAAACAAACTAGAAAATTCTTCCATAGTGATCCCCAAAGACAAGGTGATGCCTATGTCTTGTCTTTGTGACTTAGGACAAATCATTTCACCAACCTGGGGCTTGTTTTTGTGTGTGTAAAAAATGTTTGGGTTGGAATCGGTGACTACTGAGGTCCTTTCCTTATGTAAATCTATGAGGAGCTGGTCTGAGAGCCATCCTGCCTGGGCCCTAGACAGCCATAGATCCTTCCATTTGGAGGATTGCCAGTGCCAACCACTCCTCTTTCAGAGAAGAGAAAGAAGGCCCAGAGAGGGAAGCTGTCATCCCTAAGATCAGAAGAGCCCAAGCAGAGCTGGTGTGCCGAGGAACAGGGACTCAAAAGCAGCTTTGGAACTCATGCAATCCTCTTATTCTCTGAGGGAGACCGAGCCCCAGAGATGGTCAGGAGCATCACCAATGTCATCCACATCTTCTAATCTCAAGGCTACCACTCACCATACTGTGCCCCAATTCATAGCAGTGAATTAAGCAGAAGCCAGAGCCCTGTGGGTGAAAGGTCTGAGAGGAAGGGAGAGGGGGAGAGGAAGAAGCATTTACTAAGCCTCTACTGTGCGTCAGGTGCTGTGCTAAACACTTTCCCAAAGATGACCTAATTTCGTCCTCATTGTCCTAGGGGAGGTGGGGGCTATCATCCTCATTTTTACAGTTGAGGAAACTGAAGCAGACAGGTAAAGTGACTGGCACATAGTGAGCACTGTACATATACTCTCCTATTAAATGGTAAGTTCCCTGAGGGCAGGGACTGTCTTTTGCCTCCTTTTGTATTTGCCAGCACTTAACACAGTACCTGGCATATAGTAGGTGCTTAATAAACGCTTATTTACTGTTTTAAAAATGCTATCTTCGTTATGATTTTTACTACTACTACTACTACTACTGCTGCTGCTACTACTACTACCACCACCATTACTGTGACTCTTAGTACTAATACTGAAGGTCATAGAAATAAGAAGTTGGGATGGAGGAGGGGAGACTAAGTTGGCTTCTAGATTCATACCCAAATCTCTCACATCACAAAAAAACGAAACTTTCACTTGAATCCACCACCATCTAAGGTTTCAGTCTTTTCCCTTTAATACTCACATTCCTGTTAAAAACTTCACTTTCCTCCACTCCATGGAATAAGGCTTCCATGCCCACCACTCAACTAAAACCACTTTCTTTTTGGCCACCAAAATTTTTGTTTCAAAATCTAAAAGCATCTGACATCCATCATCCTGCTGGAATTGTCTGTAGCCTTGGATGCTACATACCACCCTCTCCCCATGCAATGCCTCCTGCCTGAACTTTAACAACACAGACCTCTGGTGGTTCTTCTACCTAGCTAGACATTCCTTCTCAAGTGTCCTCTGTTGGGTCATCATCTTGCCTGCTAACTATTCATGTATCCCAAGGCTCTGTCCATGACCCTCTTGTCATCTCACTGTTTTTACTTTTGGAGCTCATCCGCTGCCCTGGGATCAATTATCACCTCTTTGTAGATAACTGCTAATTCAGTATTCTACAGCATCCAGCCCCAGTCTGTTCTTAGCTTCAGTTTTACATCAGCAGCACCAGTGGGACATATGGAACTAGTCTCATGGGCTTCTCCAACCCAGCACATCCTAGACAAAGCTCTTGATTTTGTCCCTGTTAAAACCAACTCTTCTTCTGATTTCTCTTTCTATAAGAACTCTCTTCAGGATTAATCAGCTGTTGTTGAATAAAGCAAGGAAATAATAATAGTGAACATTCATATGAACTTTGCAATGTGCCAGGCACCATGTTAAGTGCTGGGAGTACAAAAAGAGGCAGAAGACAGTCCCTGACTTCAAAGAGCATTCTAATGGGGGAGACAATGTGTGAACAAATATATTACAAAGCAAACCATGTGCAGGATAAATCAGAAATAATTTAAAAAATTTTTAAATTTACCATTTTATTTTTTCCCAATTACATGTAAAAGTTATTTTAACATTCTTTTTTCAGATTTTGAGTTCCAGATTTTCTCCCTCCCTCCTTTCTCTCCCCCCATTGAGAAGGCAATCAGTTTGACATAGGTTATAAATGTGTAATCATGCAAAATACATTTGCATGTAAGTAATGCTCCGAAAGAAAACACAGCCAAAAAATAAAAACCCAAGAAAAATAAAGACAAAGTATCTTCGATCTGCATTCAGCTCTAATAGTTCTTTCTTTGGAGATAGACAACACCTTTCATAATAAGTCCTTCTGAATTGTCTTGGATCATTGTATTGCTGAGAATAGCTAAGTTATTTACAGTAGATCATCATACAATATTGTTGTTACTGTGTACAGTGTTCTTCTGATTCTGCTCATTTCACTTTGCATCAGTTAATGTAAGTCTTTCCAACATTTTCTGAGAGCATCCTGCTCATCATTTCTTATAGCACAATAGTATTCCATTACATCCACGAGGGGAGTTCCATGTTAGCTGTTATAAAAGAAAACACAGAATGAAATACTAAAAATCAAAATTTTAAAAACGTCTGCTTCAGTCTGCATTTAGAGTTCATCATCTCTGGAGGCAGATATAACTTTTTTTTTGTTTGTTTGTTTGCCGTGGGTTCTTGTCATGATCAGAGTAGCTAAGTCTTTCGCAGATGATCATCCTTCCAATATTGCTGTCACTGTGTGCAATGTTCTAGTAGTTCTGCTCACTTCACTTTACATCAGTTCATGTAGATTTTCCCAGGTTTTTCTGAGAGTCTCCTGCTCATCATTTCTTACAGCACTACAGTATCACAATCATCACAGCTTGTTTAGCCATTACCCAATTAATGGCAATCTCTTTCACTTCCAATTCTTTGCCACCACAAAAAGAGCTGCTATATTTTCGTACAAATAGATCCTTTCCCCCTTTGCTTTGATCTCTTTGGGATACAGATCTAGTAGCGGTATTGTTAGGTCAAAGGAAATGCTATATTTTACAGAATGGTTGGACTAGTTTACAATTCCACCAACAGAGCACCAGTGACCCTGCTTTTCCACATTCCCTCCAGCATTTGTCATTTTCTTTTTCTGTCATTTTAGCCAATCTGATAGTTGTGAGGTTGTATCTCAGAGTGGTTTTAATTTGCATTTCTCTTGTCAGTGGTGATTTAGAGCATTTTTTTTAATGTGGCTATTGATAGCTTTGATTTCTTCTGAAAACTACCTGTTTCTGTCCTTTGACCATTTATCAACTGGGGGATGGCTCTTATTTTTTTTTTTTTTTACAAATTTGGCTCTGTTCCCTATGTATTTGAGAAATGAGGCCCTTATTAGAGAAACTTGCTACACATTTTCCTCGTTTTCCTTCTAATTATGGCTGTATTAGTTTTGTTTCTGTGAAAGCTTTTTAATTTCATATAATCAGGATCATCTATTTTACTTCCCATGATCTCTATATCGCTTGTTTGGTTATAACATCTCTGCAGAGACTGTTTTTAATTTGTATCCCCAATCCTAGGCTTTTAATAAATGTTCGTTGTCTCAGAGCTGTCCTAAAGTGCCTACGGTGGTCTTAAGAAGGAAGGGTTCAAATTAAACCAGCAGAGGACACTTGGAGGATAATTTGGATGATGTTCTTCTCTACAAAAGAGTTGAAATGGATGTTTTAGAGTTCCCATGCAGTTCTGGGGGGCTGTTGGCTGTGCTCAGAGGACAGCTGTTTTCTCTACCAGAGGGGAAAGAAAGGAGGTGAGAAGGCAGCCTCTCCTCTCCTCCCATTCTACTGTTTCACCTGGAGAGCTCGTTGGTTCCCATGTTTTCAGTTATTCTCTGTTCATGTGACTACTCTCAGATGTACTTGTCCAACTCTGATCTCTCATCACCTACTGTCTGTTTGACATCTTGAGCAGGGTCCTTTCTAGCCACTGCCCAGTACAGGATACTCAGGATGCAGACAGACAGGTACACACCCCATCAGTAAGGGATGGACACGTGTGTACCTCAGCTCCACCAGTGACAGATATGTGATTGAATATACATCTGTAAGTGTGTGCGTACACATACAAAATATCCACTGTGTATAAATACATTCCTGAGCTCCATGACCCAGAGAGACCTAGAGAGCAGTTTGGGGTAAGATGTGTAAGGATCTGGCTGGGCAGAAAGTTGGGAAAACAGATTTCTTATAAAAGATTCTCAAGTTGTTACAAAGTTAAAAACATAAGTACTTTATTGGGAGTGGGGTCACCCTAAGGCATAAGAAATGGGAGCTCCTTTATTAGTATTTGTTAAGCTCCAGCTACTTATGTTCTTCAGATAAAGAAAAAAGAGTTAAGTTCCTATAACTATTCAGAGTCCTCTGAGTTTTCTTTTGTGATAGTAAAATCATTGTGGGGGTGGCACAGTGCAGGGTGAGGTACTGTAGGTGACTTTCAGGCTCTGTAATGCTTCCAAGAGGTTGGCCTACTAGCCCCCCCCCCCAGCCCCCCAATTCAGTAAGTTGCCAAGCCCTTTAGAATCTACCTTAATGTTGCTCATCTGACACTGCCTGGTGCAGGCCTCAGTCACTTCATCCCTGAACTATTGCAGTAGCTGCTGGCTGGTCTACTGGCCTTCAATCTCTCCCTCTTCCTGTCCATCTTCTACTCACCTGGGATGTTCACATCCGACTATGTCACCTACCTCTTCAATAAACTCCAGTGGTTGCCTGTCACCTCAAGACTTAAATATTCAAAGTCCTTTACAACCTTCTAGCCTCTCCCTGCACTTTTCCAGCCTTTTGACAGTAGACTCTGTCCCACACACTTTGTGATTCAGTGACATCAGCTTGCATCCTTTTCCTCACACAATACTTTCCATCTCTAGATCATGCATTTTTACTGACTATCTCTCAGCCCTGGAATTCTCTCCCTCCTCATCTCCAACTCCTGCTTTCCCTGGCTTCCCAAGTCCCAGGTAAAATCCTGTCTTCTAAAAGAAGCCTTTCCCAATCACCTTGAATACTAGGTGTCAGCAGCACAATTTGAAACTTGAGCTCCCCGGTTTCTGATTCTTGGCTAACTTTATAGGAGTTGGTCTGCAATCTGCTATGTGCCTCTATTCTGGAAATTCCGGGGCTTTCTACTATTGCCAATAAGGGTGAATTCAAGTGGTTAACAATCAGTTCTGTGAATTATAAGGCCCTCCTAGAAATCCTAGGGAATCAGATCCTTCCTCACTTCTTTAACCCATCCCCAGACTTATAAATGCATGAGTGTATTTCCTCTCCATCCTAGGGCTCAATTCCTGTGCATCTATGAGCCACCCCTTTTGTTTTTGTAAATAGTATTTTAGTTTTTCCAATTACACGTAAAGATAGTTTTCAGCATTCGTTTTTATAAGGTTTTGAGTTCCAAATTTTTCTCTCTCCTTGCTTCCCCTCCCCAAGACAGCAAGCAGTCATGTTAAACATACTTCCACATTAGTCATGTTGTGAAAGAAGAAACAGAACAAAAGGGAAAAACCACGAAAAGCAAAAACCAAAAAGAAAGTGAAAATAGCATACTTTGATCTGCATTTCAGACTCCACAATTCTGTCTTTGGTTGAGGATGGCATTTTCCATCGAGTCTTTTGGAATTGTCTTGGATCATTGTATTGCTGAGAAAAACTAAGTCAATCATTGTTAATCATCACACAGTGTTGCTGTTAATGTGTAAACCACCTCTTTTGAAAGAACGTTCCCCCACTGCTTTAGAACCTGAATGCCTGGGGAGGAGCTTGGCCTGTGAACTGGATGGGCTTAAATCTAGACTCATACAGTAACTCAGACTTCCCAGGCTTGCGAGACTGAAGCTCCAAGAGCCTTTCTGAGATTTCATTTGTCTGAGAAACCCAGTTGACAAAACCAAGATCTCACACATTCATGGTGAGTACCTTAGGGGACACTTTTGTTTTTATTATTGATTCCTCTGCATTGAGTTCTAGTTTGAGGCTGGGCTAGGAATTGACTGAGGTCTGGAGTCTTGCTAAGCTGAGCTTTGCACATAGCAGGTGCTTCAATTCGGTACTTAATCTTGCTTGTGAAATTGACTGAAAGGATTTGGAAACCAGAAGGCTTGGAGCACAGAAGAATAAAAGACGGAGGGGCCAGAGCCCCATCCAACTGGAGGACATGAACTCAGCCTATTCTCACTGGAAATTGGCACCTGAGAAGACTTCTCCTGGGTCCCCCTGAGTACTCTCTCCCCACTTCCTTTTTCCATCCCACAGGCCCTTTTATAGACCAGCTGCTTTTAGGTTCCCTTGTCTTGTCTAGATTCATCCTCTAGAGATAATCCCCAATACTGGGGAGTTGAAGAAGTCTTTGAAGGGAGGAGCTTCCACAAGGGAAGATACCAAAGGTTTCCTTTCAGAACCTCTAACACCAAAATGTGAAAGTCATTGTGTATCTTTCAGAACTGTCTATGTAAATTTGGTTCTGGTCTTTTCTGTACCTAAGAAGCTTAAGTGTCTCTGCTGTGTTTCTGTTGGGACTTCCTTCTGTACCTAAAACAATGTCTCAGTTTTTCTTTGGCTGTATTTCTACCTGGATTTCCTTCTGTTCTGTAGGGGAAAAAAATCTTCAGTTTCTTTGGCAATGTTTTTCTCTGGAAATTCTTCAGGTCTCTTCTTCATTAAAAGAACCCTTCAGTCTCTACAGCTATGTTTTTCTGTCTACAAAAAAAAAAAGTGTCTTAATTTATCTGGCTGGGTTTTTCCCTGGACTTCCTTCTTTTCTTTACCTAAAAAATGCCTCAGTCCTATGATTCTCTTTCTGTTTGGACTTCATTCTGTTCCCCTCTCTATCCAAAAGCATGCTTCAGTTTCTGTGGCTGCTTTTCTATATCAACATCCTCGCTCTCTCACTCTCTCACTCTCTCTCTCTCTCTCTCTCTCTCTCTCTCTCTCTCTCTCTCTCTATCTCTCTCTGTGGATAGATAGATAGATAGATAGATGGCTTCCAGGAAGCCATATATATGTATGTATGTATGTATGTATATATGTGTATATATATGTATATGTATGTGGGTATATATATACATATATATGTATTCATAAAATTGCCTCAGTTTCATGGCATTGTTTCTGTCGTGATATACTTCTGTACATTAAAAAATGCCTCTATTTCTATGGCTATGTTTCTCTGGACTTATTTCTCTTCCCTTTTAATAAAAGAATGCCAGTTGCTACTTCATTGTTTCTATCTGGAGTTACTTTTTTTCCTTTCTTTAACTAAAACAAACCTCAATTTTGATGACTTCCTTTTTTTCTGTAACTAAAAAAATGCTTAATTATCTATGACTGTGTGTCTCTGGGACTTCTTTTTGTTCATTTTTGTATCTAAAAAATGCCTCAATATGTTCTATGTATTTCTTTCTGGACTTCTTTCTGTTCCCTTTTGCACTTAAAAAAATGTTTCAATCCCCCCCCCCTTTTTTTTTGTTTGTTTGTATGTGTATTCTGTGACTTTTCTGATAGTGACTTGGATAAAGGCGTACATGGCATGCTAAATGAACTTGCAGTTGACACAAAGTTGGCAGTGTGGCTAACACTGGCTGACATTCAGGATCCCAAAGGATTAGCACATGCTAGGGAATTGGGTGGCATTCTACAGGAGATAAAACAGCCAGCCTTCCATTCCTCCAGTGATCTGTGAGTGCCAGAATCTGCAGTGTGACGAGGTAAGAGGCAGAAAAGCTGGGAGAGGGTCCCAGTACACAGGTACAGAGATGAGATGAAGGCCATGGCCTCTGCCCTCCTCAGAGCTTGTCTGGGGACTGTGTGCAGTTCTGGGCTCTGTGCCTGCAAGGACAGTGACAAGCTGCAATGCCCAGAAGAGGGCAGCCATGGTACTGAGCAGCCTTGACTCCTCCTGGGAGCATTCCAGGACTCAAGGATATGGGGAAATAAGAGTGGCCTTCACTATGGAAGGGCTGTCATGTGGAAGAAGGTTTCTATTTGTTGACTTTGGTTGTAGGAGACAGAGCCAGAAGCAATGCTTGGAACTTGCAAAGGGGTAAATAGAGGGTTGTTTCAAGAAAACCTTCCTAAAGTTGATCCTGGTCTAGAAGGGGAAGGGGCTCCCCTTTAGAAGATTCATTCAGAGGCTAGAGGGTGACTTCTTGGACATGTGACAATGGAAAGTCATATCTGTTAACTGTTTGTCACAGAAGGCTGAGGTCTCTTCCACACATATTTTTGTCATGTCCTCTCTATACTCTCTTTCTTGGTCTGTCCTCACTCTCCAAAGTTAACATCAGTCTATTAATTGACATTTTTCTTAGTCTTCATTCTTGACCTCTCTGTAGTATTTGTGGCGGTGGACTTTACTCTCAGGGCACATATGCTCTCTACCTGGGGTTTCTATGACATTGCTCTCTTCTGATTTCTCTCTCATCTGGCCCACCATCCTTCCAGTGTGGCAGCTGGGTGACCCTGGCCTTGGAGTCAGCAGGACCTGAGTTTAATTCCAGTCTTAGACACATCAATTGTGTGATCCTGTGCAAGTTGCTTGACCTCTGTCTGCCTCAGGTTCCCCAACTGTAAATGGATAACATAATAGCACCTACCCCCCTGGGTTGTTGTAAGGATCAAACTAGATAATGTCAATAAAGGCTTACTTAGCACAGTGCTTCCCACATAATAGATGCTTAATAAATGCTTATTCCATTCTTCCCTTCCTTGGCACCCCCTTTTTTTTTACTGAATTGTCATCTGTGTCATGATCACTTAATGGGGGTGTCTGTCAAGGTCTTGTCCTGGGTTTTCCTCTTTTCTCTCTACACGGCCTCCATGGGCACCCCAATTCATAATCTGATCACTGAAAAAATCTCTTGACTCTTTGCTGATCCAATATCCTGCTCTTTGGGTGCTCGTTGAGCACCCAAGTTATTGGAATGTCTATTCAGTAAGAGCTAATGCCACAAGAAGCCTTTGGGTAGAATGATTGTGATAAATATCTTGTACTATATTTCTCCTGGGCTCCTACCTCTATATTTCTATCTCTTTGGCACCCTGTGGTCCAGAAATGGATTATGGGTGGGTAGTATGGAAACTACCTATAGGTTGGAGAAGAAAACAAGTTCAGATAAGTGTTTCATGGAAAATGGGATGGGTAACAATGACCATCCTCTCCTGGAGTCTTAGGGAGAAAGTCCTTCATAGACAAAAAATGCCAAATAAATGTTATCTATTGTTGACTCAACTTGTGACCCTGGACAAGACCCTGAAGCTCTGAACCTTATAAATTAGAGATGTTTATCTTGATCCCAGGATTGTTACCATGGTCAAATGAAGAAAGACACTTGGCAAAACATAAAGCCCCATGAACATTTCAGATATTAGAGAGGGAGGTGGGGGAAAGTGCTCTGTATTTTAAGCACAAGTCTGCCATGACAGAAACAATTTTTAAATATATATCATTCTATGTCAAAGCAACTTCTAGCTGACAGAGTACTATCCAAACTGATATGGTTTTCCCCAGCCTCCCCCCATACCCTCAGAGATGTCCCTCTGCCTAAGAGTGTCAGTAGTAACATTTATCTTGGGGCAGGGAAAGTCATGTTAAAATACATTTTGAGGTTGACAGGCTAAAGCAATAGTCATTCCTCTGCTTCTCCCTTTATTGATAGATTCATAAAGCATTTAGTAATTTAGAGGCACTGAAACTACAAATACTTTGCATACAGACATAAGCAAAAAGAAAACATTCCTTGCCTTCAGGAAGCTTACATTCTCGCAAAGAATGCCAACATGGGAAAAAGGTGCTGGAATGTAGAAAAAGGAGTACCCAGATGGAGGCAAGCTGACAAAGTACATAGGGGAATCGTGATCATGGTGGGGCACTTCCTTAAATGGAGAGTACAGAGAGGAATTCACTAAGAAGAGGTGAAGGTCTTAGTGCTGGGGGTACACGACTACTGTGAGAAGACAACTGGGGAAGGGATGGAGAAGGAAACCTGGGAGTCTTGAGCTGAGCCCAGGTTCGAAGGGACCAGTTCCCTTGATTGTTCTGGACCTCCTCCAGATCCAAGATGACCTCTTCCCTCTAATCAATACCTAGATTCCCTTATGAATAGAGACGTGAGCTGTGCTTCTAGGTGGTTTTGGTACAATTCATTAAGGGGATGAAGAGTACAGTGATTTTTAAAGACATAAGAAATGACCTTTGTTCAAGGATTGGTTTTCAGCATTAACCTATTTTAAGAAAGGCTTATGAGCCTTTATTTCTACATATTTTCAAATAGAGAAAAATCTGGAAAAGATTATTATACTAGGAAAAATATTATTTCTAGAGAAAGGAAAAAGGTTTTTAAAATTATTCTATAATGTGCTTTCTATGTGCACCACTTTCAGTTATGTCACTCTATCCAGAGTTTCCTTTCTCAAAGCTGAGAGAAATGGGAACATTTGTACCATATATTACTGTTTTTCAGATTTGGAGCCTAGGATAAAGAGCACAGAGGAATCTTCAAAAGAGACCATTCCAGAAGAATCATCATATAGAGTGAAAATTGTGAAAGAAAATTGGAAGCAGTGCTGATCATTGCTACTCTACTTCTGAGGACTGTGGGGAAAGTAAGAGCCAGGTAAAGAGTCAGGAGATGAAGAAGGAGAGGAATGTGAGGAAAATGACCAAACATCAGAAGATTCAAAATGGAGACAAAATAAACGAACATAAGGAACGTGGCAAAGCTTACACTGAATCTTCACACATTTCTGAAAATCAAAAGAACCATGCCATTAAAAAGGCTTATAAATGTAATGAATGTGGGTTAACATTTACACACAACTCGAGATTTATTCAACATCAGAGGATTCATACTGGAGAGAAGCCTTATACATGTAAGGAATGTGGGAAAGTCTTCAATAAAAACTCAACCCTTATTAATCATCAGAGAATTCATACTGGGGAGAAGCCTTATAAATGTAAGGAATGTGGGAAAGCCTTCACTCAAAATTCAATCCTTATCAAACACCAGAGAATTCACACAGGAGAGAAGCCTTACAAGTGTGATGAGTGTGGGAAAGCCTTCATTGAGAGTTCTGCCCTTATTGTACATCAGATGACTCATACTGGAGAGAAGCCTTATACCTGTAATGAGTGTGGGAAAGCCTTCAGTCAGATGTCAAACTTTAAAGTACATCAAAAGATTCATGATGGAGAGAAGCCTTATAAATGTAACAAATGTGAGAAAGTCTTTGGTCAGAGCTCAACCCTTTTCAAACACCAGAGAATTCATACTGGAGAAAAGCCTTATAAATGTAATGAGTGTGGGAAAGCCTTTAGTCGAAGGTCAAACCTGAAGGTACATCAGAAGATTCATACTGGAGAGAAGCCTTATAAATGTAATCAGTGTGAGAAAGCCTTCACCCTAAGTTCATCTCTTCTCAATCACCAGAGAATTCATACTGGAGAGAAGCCTTATAGATGTGACAAGTGTGGGAAAGCCTTCTTTAGGAGATCAAACCTTAATTTACATCAGAAGAATCATACTGGAGACAAACCTTATGAATGTACTAAATGTGGTAAAGCCTTTGCTCAAAAGTCAACCCTTTTCAAACACCACAAAATTCACACTGAAGAGAAACCTTTTAAATGTGATACATGTGGGAAAGCCTTCTTCGAGAGCTCAACCCTTATTAGTCATCAGATGATTCATACTGGAGAGAAGCCATATACATGTGATGAGTGTGGGAAGGCCTTCAGTAAAAAGTCAGTCCTTGTTAATCATCAAAGAATTCATACTGGAGAGAAACCTTATAAATGTAAAGAGTGTGGGAAAGCTTTCAGTCAGAGCTCAAATCTTAGTGTGCATAAGAAGATTCATACTGGAGAGAAGCCTCATAAATGTAATCAATGTGGGAAAGTCTTCACTCAAAGATCAACCCTTTTCAATCATCAGAAAATTCATAATGAAGAGAAGCCTTATAAATGTAATGAGTGTGGGAAAGCCTTTGTTCAGAGCTCAAACCTTAAGGTACATGAAAAGATTCATACTGGAGAGAAGCCTTATCAATGTAATCAGTGTGGGAAATCTTTCACCCAAAGTTCATCTTTTTTCAATCACCAGAGAATTCATACTGGAGAGAAGCCTTATAAATGTAATCAGTGTGGGAAAGCCTTCCTCAGGAGGTCAAATCTTAATGTTCATCAGGAGAGTCATACTGGAGAGAAACCATATAAATGTACTAAATGTCGTAAAGCCTACACTCAAAAATCTACCCTTTTCAGACATCAGAGAATTCACACTGGAGAGAAGCCTTATACATGCAATGATTGTGGGAAAGCTTTTTTTGATAGCTCAACCCTTCTTGTACATCAGATGACTCATACTGGAGAGAAGCCATATACATGTAATGAATGTGGGAAAGACTTCAGTACAAATTCAGTCCTTGTTAGTCACCAGAGAATTCATACTGGAGAGAAGCCATATACATGTAAGCAGTGTGGGAAAGCCTTTAGTCGGAGCTCAAATCTTAATGTACACCAGAAGATTCATACTGGAGAAAAGCCTTTTACATGTAATGAGTGTGGAAAAGGCTTTATTCAGAGATCAAATCTTACTGTGCATCAGAGGATTCATACTGGAGAGAAGTCTTATACATGTAATCAATGTGGGGAAGCCTTCACTGAACAATCAGCTCTTTTCAATCACCAGAGAATTCATGATGAAGAGAAACCTTATAAATGTAATCAGTGTGGGAAGGCCTTTGTAAAGAAGTCAGATCTTAATAAGCATCAGAAGGATCATACTGGAGACAAACCATATAAATGTAGTCATTGTGAGAAAGCCTTCAGTGAACACTCACACCTTTTCAAACATCAGAGAATTCATACTGAAGAAAAGCCTTATAAATGTAATGAATGTGGGAAGTCCTTCATTCAAAGCTCTGACCTGGTTAAACACCAAACGAGTCATACTGAAGAGAAGCCTTTTTTATGTAGTGAGTGTGGGGAAGCCTTCAGTGATAGTTTGTCCCTTGTTAAGCACCAGAGTTTTCATACAGATAGGGTTACATAAGTAGTAACTGTGAGAATGCTTTCAGCAAAAACTCAAATCTTGTTATTTACCAGAGAAGTCTTACTGGAGAAAATCCTGGAATATGGGAGCTGAACAGTCTGCCTCCATTCAGATACTCATCTTGAGCAGAAGTCCTACAATGTTGGATTCTGCTGGATGAAAGGCTGACTTCTAGTCAACAACAGGTCTCAGATCCTTGTGGAAAGACTTCCATGTGCTATGCTATTTCTGTAGGAACTTTTCTTTCTCAGATGAGGTTTGGTTTTTTTTTTCTTTCATTTTCAACTGAGTCAGTTATGAAACCTAATTTATATTTCTGTGCTTGTATGTGGCTTGAAGTGACTCCAGCAGAACCCTACTCAAAACCCAGAACCAGTTACGGATCCTGGAACTGGCAAGTTCTCCAACACTTACCCCAGGAGAGTCTCATCTTTAGGTCATTGCTCATTGCAAGTCATTGGGAGGCAGTGGAGGATGGCAGAAAGTCCTGGACCTGAAGACAGAAGCATTCCTGGCTCTGCCAGTTGCTGGCTGTGTGTCCTTGGCCAAGTCACTTCCCCTTCAGCATACCCATCTACGCCTGAAAAGATGGGATTGGCCTGGATTGCTTCTGATGTCCCTTCCAGTTCTGAATGTTATGCAAACTCTTAGATCATCAATCCCTGCCTCCTTCCCTTCCTCATTATACAAGTGAGGGGACTGAGGCCCTGAGGGAGGCAGGGGCTTGTCCAGGGTCACACAGTAAGTCAGGGGAAGAGGCAGAACTAGACTCCCTGTCCCTTGGTTCCTGGTTTCCAGCCCAGGCTCACCTTCCCACCTCTAACCTCTGTCCAATTCTAACCAGACCTGATGCT
>CM053622.1:788027959-788144416 GCA_028646595.1 Phalanger gymnotis
GGAGAGGAGAGGAGAGGAGAAGGAGAGGAGAGGAGAGGAGAGGAGAGAAGTAGCTCATATTCCTCTCCCAGCTATGGGCAGGATATGTATCTTAACCAAACAAGGGATCAAGGCAATGACAAGATAGATGAGCTTGATTATGCAAAACCAAAAAGCTTCTGCACAAACATAATCAATGCACCTAGGATAAGAAAGGAAACAAAACAGGGAGGGAAACAACTTTGTGTTACATTTTTCTGACATGGGTTTAGTATCCAAGACATATAAGTAATTAACACATACCTACATTCTGGGTGAACCACTAACTGCTCCAAGTCTCAGTTTTCTCACCTGTAAAATGGGGATCATGGCATTGCCTATAGAAGCCACCTCTGGTTTGCTATGTGGTGCTATCTGCCTGGCAGGTACCATTGTCATTTCTAGTGCTCTTGTTGCCTGGCTCCAGGGGAAGAGCCAGGGGCAGAGGAGGAGGCTTCAAGGTGGCACTTTGGTATTAGAGTCACAAAACTGTGGTATAAGGTCCCAATTCAACCATTGATGTTCTCTGAGACCCTGGGGTTGCCCCCAGGCCTCCATCTCTATCCATAGATGATAGCTTGGGTGTGCAAAGTGAAGGTTGTGGTCACTGTGTGGTCACTGTGTGATCCTGGAAGCCTCTTTTCTTCTCTGGGCTATCGCCAGGCTTATTCCAGATATTCTCTAAGGCCTCTTCCATGTCTAGCATTAGTGATTATGTGATTATCTCAGGTCCAGCTTATCAGGGCAACCATGGGAACTATTCTTGCCTTGGTGCTAGAGAGGATGAGGTCAGAGAAGGTGGATACCTCCACTGTCCAGCCCAGGTGAGGACCTTGGAAATTCAGAGCTGTTATTGGAAGGGAAGAAAAGAACATCTAGTACCAGTCTGACCAAGGGTTCCCCTGGGCTATCCTTAACAAGTGGTCATCCACTGTACACTAGAGTGGATGACCTTAACTGTCATGGAGAGAGGCAGGGAGCTTGGGTTGGGATGCCAACTGTACTTCTTACTAGCTGGGTGACTTTAGGAACATCTCTTCCCCTTTCTGAGCTTCAATTTCCTCATCTGTAAAGCAAGGGGGTGGGCATAGGTGGCTTCCGTGGTGCTTCCCATCTCTAGATCTATGGTCCTGGGATTCTGTCTATGATAAACTCACTACTTTCTAAGTAGACCAATCAAAATCTGCTTCTCTGTAACTTCCTCCTACCTCTTATCACTGGGGATAAGAGAGACAAGTCTACTCCCTTTTCCATATGACAAACTTTTATATCCTTAAAGATACCCTACCTTATCAGAGCCTTTTCCTCTCCACACTAGTCATTATTAGCTCCTTCAACAGGTAGATACCTGGTTTCTAGATCTTGTTGAATCACCTACAACACTTCTAGATCTTAAGGGGGAGATGAGGGTTGGAAGAGGTGGTGCTTATCCTTAGGTGATTTTTACCAGGGCCAGGTGGAGTGGGGTGGAGGTTCTGTGGCCTGGATGTCTTCAAGGACTTCAATCAAGGCACTGTGGGAGAGCTGAGGAACATTTGGAGACTAAGTATAGCCCTCTTCATTTTAGATAAGAGGAAGAGACAAAAATCCATGGCCCCTGGGCAAGTTTGGAGCAGAGCAAAGACTCTTTGCATCCTTGCTCTCAGTTGAAGTAAGTATGGCTTTGGAGTCAGAAGATCTGGGGGAGAGTTTTGTATAAGAACAACTGACAGTCATCTCAGAGAGAAAGCACTAGGGTTACTGAGGACTGGGAAAGGATTTTTGCAAAAGAAGGGACATTAGGTGAACTTGAGGGAAGCCAAGAGGCAGTATTCCCTTGATCTTCCAGTTTAGCAGCCCATTGAGGTGATTCCAGATGTCTTTTCTTATTAAACATTACCTTTGTCAGCAGGAGCCCCTTCATCTGTCATGGGCATAGGCTCATTCCTGCTTGGGTCCCCTCAGTCTGAATGCATCCTGTGCACTGGCTTCTTGCTCTCCTGTGGTTCTCCCATCATCCCTCTGGATCATCTATCTGGCTGATGGGAAGTGGCCCCAGAGGCTGCTGCCATTTCAAGTCCTCCCCGACCTGTCCCTTTCCTTCCTTTCCTGTCTGCTTACCTTTGACTTGACTCCATGGACTGGAAGACCCTCATGCTGCTCCTCCCTTATGACACTGTCTCCCTCCTCCACGTGTTGCTTCTAGCTATCTCCCATGCCTAGATGCTCCAGCGCTGTCCTTTCCAGTCTCAGCATAAATCCCATCTTTTTATAGGAGGCTGTTCCCAGTCCTTCCATCCTCTGGAGCTGCCTGTGCCGTCCTCTTTCAGATGACCTCCCATACTCGATATATCACTTTTATTTACCTCATTATTTACATGTTGTCTCCTCCACTATGATGTGAACTTCCTCAGTGTAGGGCTCTGTTGGCCTTTCTTTGTATCTCTACGGCTTGGCAATGTGCCCAACATTTATCTCTTCAGAAATCCTTGTTAAGTGATCAATTAATTTGGGATTGGTCTCTAAAATCCTTCTAGTTTTTTTTTTAAATTACTTGTAAATACATGTATTTACATGTATACATTACATGTAAATACATGTAAATGCGATTTTAACTTTAATTTTTATGTTATTTAACATGTAATAGGTTTATTGTTATTTTGGGGGGGAGGGGTGCATTTATTAACCACTAATAGTGCTTAATAGCACTTAAATGCTAGAGATACAAAAACAAATATAGTCTTCAATCAGTGACCTATAAAGGAGCTTACATTCTTTTTAACAATTTAAATAATATTTTTTCTTCCGATTACATGTAAAAATAATTTTTAACATTCATTTTTTAAAAATCGAGTTCCAAATTTTCTCCCTCTCTCTTTTTTTTTTTTTTTTGTGCAAGGGGGAAGGCAGGGCAATTGGTATTAAGTGACTTGCCCAAGGTCACACAGCTAGTAAGTATGTCAAGTGTCTGAGTTCACATTTGAACTCAGGTCTTCCTGACTCCAGGGCCACTGCTGTACTCACTTTGCCACCTAGCTGCCCCTCTCTTGCTCTTTCAACTTGCTCTTTCTCCCTTCTTGAGACAGTAAGCAATTTGATTTAGGTTATACATGTGTGATCATGCAATATTTTCATATTAGTCATGTTGTAAAAGGAGACAGACCAAAAGAAACACACACACACACACAATAAAGTGACAAAGAGTATGCTCAGATCTGCATTTGGATTCCATCAATTCTCTCTAGAAGTGGGTAGCATTTTTCATCATGGGTCCTTTAGAATTTTCTTGGATCATTGTATTGCTGAGAATGGGTTAAGTCATTCACAGTTGATCACTGTTAACAATATTGCTGTTAATGTGTACAATGTTCTGGTTCTGCTCATTTCACTTTACATCAGTTCATGTAAGTCTTTCTAGGTTTTTCTGAAACCATCCTACTCATCATTTCTTAGAGCACAATAGTATTCCATTACATTCATATATCGCAACTTGTTCAGCTATTCCCCAGTGGATGGGCACCCCCTCAATTTCCAGTTCTTGGCCACTACAAAAAGAGCTGCTATAAATATTTTGTCACAAATAGGTCATCTGAAGTCCTTTCTAGATGTAAGATTCTGTCTATTGAGAGCTCTGACCTCCTGTCTGCACACCCCCCCCCCAACTCCAGATGCCTTCAGGAGGGTGGAGTGAGCTGGGGAACCACTCAGAGGGCACTGAGTTCATTTTACTTGGTATCACAGACCTTCGGCACCTGCAGCTTCTGCTTTTCACTGTCCTCCTGCCCACTTACCTGTTGACCCTGCTGGGCAACTTGTTCATTGTGGTCCTCTCTCTGGTGGATTGCCGCCTGCAAACCCCCATGTATTATTTCCTGAGGAATTTCTCCCTGCTAGAGATGGCCTTCACCTCAGTCATCACTCCCCAGGTTCTCAGTCACCTCCTCACAGGCCATAAGACCATGTCCCCACCAAGATGCTTCTCCCAGATGGTCCTTTATTTGACCCTGGGCACTGTGGAGTCCTTCCTGTTGGCTGTAATGTCTGTGGACCGATACCTGGCTATCTGCTATCCCCTGACGTACCCAGCCCTCATGACCAGCCAGGCTTGCCTGGGGCTGGTGCTAGGCTGCTGGGGTGGAGGTTTCCTCTTCCTCTCAGGGCCATGCATCTGGCTCCTCCTGCTGCTACTCTGTGGACCAAAGGTGCTCAACCACTTCTTCTGTGATAGCATCCCACTTCTGGCTCTAGTGTGTACCGACACCAGTCGTCTGCAGATGCTTGCCTTCTTGGTGGCTGTGTGCACTGTGGCCGGTGCTCTCACTGTGACCACAGCTTCCTACATCTGCATCATCTGGACCCTCCTACATCTGCCCTCTGCCCAGGGCCGGCGCAAGGCCTTCTCTACCTGCTCCTCCCACATCCTGGTGGTCTCCATCACCTATGGCAGCTGCATCATCATGTACCTCCATCCCACCCAGACAGGACAGCTGGACCTCAACAAGGGGGTGGCCTTCTTCAACACCACTGTTGCCCCACTGCTGAACCCTTTTATCTACTGCCGGAGGAATAAGCTGGTGCAGCAGGTCAGCAGGGATGTGCTGGTCAAAGCAATAGGGCCTTCTAGGCATCTCAGAATTTTCCTGGGGGACCCTGGGAGCTTCTAGAGGGGCCAGAACATGGAGGAAGAGGGTGATGGAAGATGATGCAGTAGGAGAAAGAGCAATGCCTTGGGAATCAGAAGCCCTATGACTGAGGCTCTGTACTTACACTCAATAGCTCTGTGGTCTTAGAAGAGTCTCTTCTCTTCTCTAGGCTTCAATTTCACCCCCTGTCAAAGCCCAAATGGGGTCATGAAGAATCAGACCTGAGACCATATAGATACAGAAAGAGATAGAAAGGGAGGGAAGAATATAGACTATAGAAAGAATTTAGAATATAGAATAATATAGAAAAAAGTGGGCAAGAGGAAGAAAAGTGAATGAAGAGATGGAGTGGCAAAGGTAAGAGAGAGATCAATAAAAGGAGAGACAGAAAGGACATGAAAGGGAGGGAACTGAAGGGGAAGAGTGAGTAGAAGACAAAGTTGGAGGAGGAGGAGGGGTAGAAAAGAGGCCAAGAGACAAAGGAAAGCCAGGATGGAATGAGTCAGCAGATGGGAGAGGACAGGGAGAGTCACTACTCACATCCCAAAGCCAAAGGGAAATTCTCTATTCCATAATTCTCTAGATCTCCAGAGAAGCTCAGGCACTGTTAGGGTATGATGGGGGACTTCTCAAAGTGGTGACTAAAGGAGATGCTTTGCCATAGCAGAAGAAGGATGTTCAACAAAGATATTCAGTGACCACCCCTGTGTTGGCCACCTATGGTCCTCTGGTCCAGCCTAGAGAAAGGGCCCAACCTCCTGACTTTACTCAGCAACCAGGACTGGTCCAATCCTGAGCTCCCTGAGCTAATCACGTCCCAAAGACAGTTTCAATTTCTTTTAAGGAGAAGCCCACCTGGCTGGGGACACCTACAGGTGTTTCTGCTCCTCCAGTCTTCCTAATCATTTCTCTGTCCAACTCACCACAGAAGCTCCCCACACTCTGCCTTCTCTCCTCACACCTCACTCTCTCACCTGGAGGCCTCACCTAATTCTTCCCTGAAAAACTGAGGTTGTTCACAAGTTTCCTCTCCTCCCTTTCTAATCTCAAACCCTTCTGCCATTATCTCCATGTCCTCCTTGACCCCTATCTCTAACCCACTTTGTTTCCAAGGCCAGTCCCTCTAGATACACCCTTAATAATCTCTTCTTACCCAGCAGGTTGCAATAATATTGCACCCACTGTCTCTTTTTTTAAAATCTCTTTCAATTTAGTGGCTTGTGCCCAGCCCTCCAGGAACACTCTTAGGTGTAACCCACCCTTAACAAACCCTTACTCAATGCTGTCATTCCTGGTGTGTCTCTTCCCTCCTCAGCAAAACTCCTTGACAAGGAATAAACTTGGTGCCTTTTTCTTTCCTCTACTTCTCTTCCCAATACCCACAGTCTGGCTTTGGATCTCATCACTCAAGTGAATCTTCTCTCTCTAAAGTCCTCAGTGATATTTTGATGGCCAAATTGAGTGGCACCCTCTGGATTCTTATGCTCATTGGCCTCTGTGGCATTTCACACCATTGATCACCTTCTGTTCCTGGGTACTATCTCTCTTCTTGTTTTTTGGAACACTGTTCTCTTCTATTTCTCCTACCCCCTTTCACTGTCCTTAGCCAGACCTTCATCTATGCCATACCCAAATGCTTTGTCAGTTTTCTCCCTATTCATGATTTCATGAGCTCTCATGGATTCCATTGTCATTTCTAGCAGATGATTCCCAGACTGGCATATTCAGCCCTAGTCTCCTTCTTCACCTTCATTTCTATATCACCAGTTGCCTATTGGACATTTCATCTTGGTGTCCAATAGACATCTCAGACTCAACATGTACTAAGAACTCATTGGCTTTCAATACCTCCAGCACCTTCTGTATGATAGTCCAGGGCACCAGTATGTTTGCGGTCTTCCTTGTTTCCAGCCTAATTCATACAAAAAGTTAAAGAACTATGCTTTCACTCATTCTCTCTCCATTTAGCCAGTTTCCAAATCTTGTCACTTGTTCCTTTATAATGCCATTCCCTCCCTGATATAATCACCACCTCAGTACAATCTCCCATCAGCTCATGCCTAGCCTATTGCAATTCATCTCCCTGCATCAAAATTCTCCCTGCTCTGATCCTTCTAGAATGATTTTTCTAAAGCACAGGTCCTGGGGTGGCCAGGTGGTACAGTGGTTAGAGTGCCAGGCTGTAATAGTAATTAAGGTGGGACTTTTTGCTGTTGACCTTTAATGATTCTGGCCTTTGTATGAATGGGGCAGATAAACTGGGATGTTTTTGTATTTCTCAGCACTGAGACAATTGGGAGCCATTGATTTGTATCTGATATGATGTTGAGGTGGGGAACTTCTCCACACCTAGCTGGTGTTCTTACTCTGAGCCACAGCCCCAGTGTCCTGTGACTCTGGGCCAGCCGTTCTAATGAGCTCCCTGGCTGTACACCCAGATGTTGAAAACTATGGATTGTATTTGGTCTGTAATTCAGGGTGCTGGCTTTTTCCCCTGAACTAGGTGGATATTATTTGTATGCTGGATTAAAGTAAGATTGTCAACCATTAATGTTGCTTTCCTTAAGTAAAGCAGATCAAAAGGACCTGTGTTGGCAGCTTTCTGGGTGCTGGTTGTTGGTGGATCTTATACCCCCACAGAAGCTGCTAGCTGGATTGTTGATACACAGGCCTGGAGTCAGGAAGACTTGTCTTCCTGAGTTCAAATCCCACCTGAGATATTTACTAGCTGTGGAATCCTGGGCAAGTCACATCGCCCTGCTTGTCTTGGTTTCCTCGCCTGTAAAATGAGCTGGAGAAGAAAATAGCAAACTACTCCTACTCTTGTGACCTACCGTAGTTCACATCTTTCCCCTCTCTGGTCATCACCTCCCTTCTCTGATTTATGAATGGTTCCAGCTGCATGAGCTCTAAGGTCCTTCTACCTCTGATAACTTGGACGCTCTGGAGTCTAGGCAAGATAGACCTCAACCCAAAGCCTTAGACATTCTCCATTTTCCCTCATTTTTTCCTTTACCTCATTTCTGGAAGGAGGCTTCAAAATAATTTATTTCAAAATGGTTCTTTTTACAGTCAATGAAAGTGAGCCCAAAGGGGAGGTGAGGTAATTTAAGGGATTGTAGAGTTGGTGATCACAAGAAACCATCTAGACCAAGTCCTTGATGACGACAATGAACAATCGGAGGCTTAGAGGGTGAAGAGTTTCTCAGTATTTGTGTTGGTAAGCAAAATGGGCTCTTAGCACTCAGTTCAACCAAGTGCCCTTGAAGAGTTTGACTTTTGTTTCCTTTGATTAATTCAGTATATTTCATTGAATCTTACTAGGTGCTAAGCCCCAGGCCCAAACCCCTATTAGGCACTAAGCCTATGTGGGTGTGAAGCTCCCAGGGTACTAAGGGGAGGTGCTAACTCAAGAGCCAATCACAGGAGCCTAAGTTCTGGTCAGTCAGATGGTGTTTGATGACGTCTGAAATGGTATAAGAAGAGAAGACAGAGCCATCTGCTCAGGGCTTTCACTCTTGGCACGATGACTCCAGGAGGCTGTAGCTAAGAGCCCTCCAGCTCGTGACCGGATGCTGGGACTTTGTTAAACTCTGGTAACTGTGTATTGGGATTTGAATCAGACAAGATCTGTCTGTCCGTGTTTGTACTTTGTTTGTATTTTGCTCTGAAGTTCAGGGTGCTGACTTTTTCCCCTGAACTAAGTGAATGATATTTGTATGCTGAATTAAAATAAACTTGTCAACCCCTTAACGTTGCTTTCCTTACTAAAGCAGATCAAAAGAACCTGGGCTTTTGCAGTTGCTGGTAGCGTTCTTGTTGTTGGGCTTGCGTTGGTCTTTCACCCTCACAACAGCCACTAGCCGGATTGTTGAAACAGTATTACATAGATAGCAAGACAATTGCAGTCTTCTTGTGTGTTTTCATATTAGATGGTGGTATCACATGCTTTGAGGCATCGGTCATTCCAGCTCTCGGTAGCATTTACTGCTTAGACCCTTCGAGTCAGTTCCACAATTGAGTTAGATTAAGCAGCCACTGGATGCAAGACCTTAAGCCATAGAGATCAACTAACTCAGACCTCTGGACTCAAGGAGCTCCCAATTTGGTTGGGGTTAGATCCCAATGCAGAGAAATTCAATAAAAAGAAATCACACCTTGAAGGGGATTTATCATCACTCTCTGGGCTGCTGTGGTTCTCGATATCTTTCAAGGGGCTGATCCTCAGCTGCCCTTCCATTATTCTGCCTTCTAGGACTGGAAGGCTTTTGTCTACAAGCTCAGGCTTCCTTTCTATTTGTGACCTAAGCTCATCCCCCAAAAATCCAGGTTCTTCAGTCTAGAGGGCATGTCCTCCCTTCCCCCAGATACTATTCACAGTCATTCAGAAACTGAGCCCAGGGATGGAGGGACCACACTCTAAGAAGTTTGCAGGTTCTTTGATTAATTGAAGAGTGGAGCGTGTGTGTGTGTGTGTGTGTGTGTGTGTGTGAGTGTGTGAATAAAGGACTCTGACAGTGGGGAGCCTTCCTTTCTCCTGCCCTCAGCCTTCCTCCTCTCTTCTCCACATAATAACATAACGGAGTCATGAAAGTGGTAGTTTACAGGAAACAGGCTTGTGAAAGGAAGCAGTAAAAGACAAGTTTCATCCCATGCATGGACAAAATCTTCACTATTAGAGCTGTCCAGGGCAGCTAGGTAGCACAGTGAATACAGTACTGGTCCTAGAGTCAGGAGATCCTGAGTTCAAATCTGGCCTCAGTCACTTACTAGCTATATGACTCTGGGCAAGTCATTTCACCCTGATTGTCTTTCCCTCTGCTCCCCAAAAACCCCAATTAGAGCTGTCTCAAATTGCCAAATGCCAAGCAGCCTCTGGAGAGCAAGACTCTCCTTCACTGGAGGTTTTCAAACAAAGACTGGTTGGGGGCACTGTCGGAGACCCATTGGGAACATTGTGGAGGGAATCCTTAGGCAGGGATGGTCTAGTCTGGATGCCTGTGAGCTCCTACGATGTTCTTTGGATCTGAGATTCTTTCTGTCATAGCAAGGGGGACTTCTGCAGATCATGTTGTCTCCTAAACAAGGGGCCTCCCCAGGTCCTCCCAGTAACTGTTTCCTTTCCTTGATGAAGCTTTCTTGGTGAGATGCAAATTCCTTGCTAGGTTCAACTCCATTTTGTAGATAAGAAAGTAAATAGCATTTATCCCTTTCAGGGATCTCCTTGCCTCATTGACTCTCACCGCTTTCCAGATCTCCAAAATACTGTTTGCCACCTTCGTGTATTTTGAGCCTGTCTGGAAGCTGTCAGGCTTCTTGATTTTCCCCTCTCCCACCCATATGCTACATAGGTCTAGAGCTTCAGGGAGTCTCAGGTTTTGGAAGTACTTGGTTTCTCCCAGGACCCTTGCCAGGGACAAGAATTTCAGTCCTCAGTGGCTGTAGAAGTTGGATTTCGGGATACTTGGGAGGAGCAGATCCCCGAGTCATTGGAGCCACCATATTTACTGAGTGCTCCACCTGGGCCAGTTAAGACGGGAGCAACTTAGCTGCATCTAAATCCCTGCCAGCATATGGTGGTGCTGAGAAAGGGTTTGAAAAAAGTGCCAGGGCCTAGAGGCAGGGAGACAGAGATATCCCAAAGGGTCATGCAACAGCTCTACTGGCTCCTTCCCTGCTTCAAACAAAGATTTCCTCCATACTTAAAGGTAACAAACAAAAGCCCAACTTTGCCCCTGGACTTATGGGATGTCTCTTCTCTTTTACCTTGAAATTCCTAGAAAATAACACTCAATACAGATTGCCTCTCCCCTTGCGTTCCTACTAAGCCGCCAACCTCTTGGGATCACTCCTCTCCCACTGTCCTTCACTTTGCTAGCAATCAGCCGAATCTGCCTTCTTTAAGAGCAGCAAGGATCTCTATGTCACTGTATTTAGAATCCTTCCCCCAGGATTCATCTTCCTGGGCCTTCTCATAGTATTTCATGCTGTTAGTCTTCCTCTCTTCTTGTTTGTCTCCTGCTGCCAGTTTTTTTCATAGCAAGGATTTCTCTTCATTTTTCTCCCTTCCTGACATTTTCTTTTTGTTCAGTTGTTTTTTGGTTGTGTCCAGCTCTTTTTGACCCAATTTGGGGTCTTCTTGGCAAAGATATTGGAGAGGTTTGCCATTTCCTTCTTCAGCTCATTTTACAGATGAAGAAACTGAGGCAAACAGGGTGAAGAGTCACACAACTAGTAAGTGTCTTGAGGCCAGATTTGAACTCCGGAAGATGGGTTTTCTTGACTCCAGGCCTGGCGCTCTATCTAATGGGCTACCTCGTTTCATGATTAGCATCCATAGTCTGACCCCCAGGCATTGGTGACCCCCTGAATTCTGACTTTGCCTCTTCTCCCCCTCCCCCATTGATTTTTTCCCCCACTAGTTTTTTTTGGCTCACCTAAGATGTAGATCAGTCCTAGACATAGAAATTGGGCTCTGGTCTGTCTCCTAAGCTTTACTTCAGCATCTCCAAATGTCTTTGTGGCTTTTTCTGCTGAAGACATCCCTAATTCCACAAGTCCAAGCAGAAAAGGAACTAAGCAAGACTGGGGGCAGGCTGTGCTAATGCAGTTGGAGCCAGCTCCACCACAGGGCCTTGATAAGTTTGGGAGGTGAGAAGCTACAGCCCAGAACCCTGCAATGGCTGTACATCAAGGCTCGATTTATTGTTTTCTTGATAAACTGGATTTAAGAAGTGATGGAGCAAAAGGTTTGTAATAGTGTAGATTAAACTTAAAAGAGAAGCCACCATGCATAGAGTGCTGGGCCTGGAGTCAGGAAGACTGATCTCCCTAAGTTCAGATCTGGCCTCAGACTGGCCGTATGACCCTGGGCAAGTCACTTCACCCTGTTTGCCTCCATTCTTTATCTGTAAAAATGAGCCAGAGAAGGAAATGGCAAACCACTCCAGTATCTTTGCCAGGAAGACCCCAAATGAGGTCACAAAGAGTCGAACATGACTGAACAACAAATTTAAAAGTGTATCATGTGATAATTTGTGTTGTTGGGTTTTTTTGAGAACCAGTTATTAATCATTTATTAGCACACGTCAGGCTAAGGGGGGATGTCTTCAAAATCAAAGACTGGTTTTAGACTAAGGAGGTTCGGGTTTGAATTTGTGATGAGAACAAGGTCAAGTTTGTGATTCACCCAGTACAGAAACTAGCTTTTCCCAGGGAGCTCTGGGTTTAGCGCATAAGAATTTGAGTTCAAATCTACGGCCTCTGTTTTTTGTTTTGTTTTTATGTGTGTTTTTAACTTTGGACAAATGACAGCTTAACTCAGTCTCACTTTCTTCTTCAGAAAAATGTGTGGATTGGTATAAAAGATATCTAAGGAATCTCTGGGCAGAGATTAGAGTTTGGATCTGGGGTGGGGGAGGGGCCTGATAAAGCAGTTTGTGAGTCAACAAACATTTGGGCCAGTCCTTTTTACTGCAAATATTTCAAAGAAAGTATTCAGTCCTCCCACCAAACCCCAACCCTGGTCAGAAACAGTAACAAGAAAAACCAGTACCTGCCTGGAAGGAGAGCACATTGTAATGCAGGAGACAAGCAGGAAATAAGTAGGCTGAGTTGATTAACCCCACGCCCCACCATGGCAAATTTTTTCTTGGGGTTGTGGGGTTTGAGGTCCTCCATCTATGGGCTCAGTTTCTGAGCATCTGTGTAGCACACCTTTTGGAAGGGAGTTTTTCTGTAATGCACCTGAATGTACTTGAATGGCTGGGGAGTAGCTTGGGCTGTGTATGGGGCAAGGTTTAAATTCTGAAACAGTCAGAAACAATAACCAAGACCTTTTCAGGTTCTCAAGGCTGAAGTCCAGGGGAAGAGCCGAAGTTTCTGCTCTCTCAGGAACTCAATGGAGAATCCAGATAGCCCAGACTCCATAGGTGAGTAACCTAAAAGAACAATTTTGTTTTTCTTATTGAATTCCTCTGACTGAGTTCAAGTTTGGAAGTGTGCTTGGAACTGCCTGACGGCAGGAGCCTGACTTGATCAATCTCTCCTCCTCTAGTCTGTAGGCACTTAATCCTTGTGAAATTGAGTTGAGCAGTTTGAAAACTAAATGTCTTTTATTTTAGACTCTGAATAAAAGCTACAAGTATCTGCGGCTCACCGGAAGGGAAAAGAAACTGCTTTTGTTCACTAGAAACTAGTCTGAGACCTCTACTGGGTCCCCTTTTTCTGAGGGCCCTCTTCCTGCTTCTCTTTTCCATCCTATCCTCACCTTCCATAGGCTGGCATCTGCTCCCTTCTGCTAGCACTAAGATCCTACCTCTTGTTCCAAAGATCTCCAGAGATAACACCTGAGACTTTGGAATTGGGGCCCTTCCTACTTTTAAAGGGAAGCTGCCAGAATCTTCCCTTCAGGACCTTTCAAACCCAAATAATAAAGTCATGTATCTTTCAAAATTCTGTTTTTATCTAGTCTTCCTCATGTTTCCTTCTGAACCTCAGAAAGTGCTTCAATGACCCAATCCTCCTTGTCTTTGCTCTTTGATTTTTTCTCCCAGTGACTTCGATAAAGGCATACAAGGTACAGTCAGTGGACCCGGAGATGAGCTGGAGAATTGGGGGAAATTCAACAGGGGATCAAAGACAGTAAAGGTTCCTCAAAGGATCTGGGGCTGCAAGCTCCATAGGGGTCAGCAGTGTGAAATGATAGCAAAAGTCTCTTGCTGTCTGGTCCTCCTTTGAGAGGGACACAGGATGGAGAGAGAGCCCATGTCCTCTACCCTTGTGAGAGGGTATTGTTTCATGTGTAAAAAGGATGCTGATGAGCTAGAGATTTCAGAAGAGGGTAGCCAATGTGCTATATAAACTTTGGTGTTATTATTAACAGTTATTTCCTCAGATTCTATAACCTTCCTAATTGCCTTCAATCAGCCCTGAGGCACCAGAGACCTCTCCCTTTGTGGCCTTGGGGAAATGCTGTTCACTTTGACCAGCTCTCTGGGCAATCTCTTAGCCTTCAGTTAGAGCATTGGAAGGAAAGTCAGAAAGGGAAAGTGAGAGTGTTGACTCCATGGCTCCCCACCCCCCTATTCCAACGCTTGTTAGCGTGCCTGTCCCTTCTGATCTCTGGAAGCAGCATGGACACAAGAAGCCAATATCTATAATCCAAAGGTAAGAATTTCATTTCTCTTCCTCCCCGCAGAGAAGAACCAGGCTGGGATCTGGAATCTCTGACATCTCTGTTCTTGCCTTGCCTCCTATTGTGATAATCCATCAGCCCCTGGAACAGTAAGGGAAAACCCTGGCTCTCAGCCTTTCCAGCTCAATTTCCTACCTTCTTCTAATGCTATTACTCACTGTGGCTTCTATTTATCAAACCTTTACCCAGAGCCCAGGGAGAAAAAGAAATGAGATTATGTTGAAGTCTTAGGGGAATATGTGTGTTAATGTATGTGTTCATGTATGTAGGTCTATGCATATGTGGCTAGCATCGAGAGATCCGAGTTCAATTTCCAAACTTGTCTCACTGTGTGACCTTGGGCAAGTCTTGTCTTCTTTCTGGACCTCATTTTCTCCATCTATAGAAAGGGCTTAACTTAATTCTTTGTAAGACTCCAATGAGGTCTTGACCAGAGAAGCATAAATTAAAGGTGATATGCATGTCAGGGATGGGGGAGATTATTATCACCTTTAGTTCTATTATTTAAAGATTTTAAAAAAGAGCCCACACTTTGTTGACTATGGGAAACAGTCAATGACCTTTGCTAGCTTGAACAGGAAAGGAACTGAGGGTGAATCCCTGAAGGCATATTCACACTTCCAAGTGCCTAATCTCCTGTCCAACAGAGGTATGTAGGACCCAGGTGTCCGTACCTCCCTACAGACAGATTAACTTTGGATGCTTAAAAAATCCTACAATGGAGGCAGAGAGTAGTGCAGCCAAGAATTCCCATCTCCATCTTTCCTCCACCCTACCCTTATGAGACTTATAAGACAGAAGAGAATCCAGACATTGGGTCAGCAACAATTGCTCTGAGCTCTAGATGTCTGGGAAATACTTTGATGATAGGAGTCCTCTGGTGGACTTTCACTTGGAGAGTTAGAGACATTAGAAGTTGAGAACTCTAACATCTCTTAGTAAGTTTTAACCTCTGTGTTGGGGTTTAGGTTAGATTTAGAGTAAGGAAGCAGAAGGGATGGGTAAACATAAGGGCTATTGGATGACAGCTCTGCGTAGCACTGGTGACCTGGATAGGTGGGAAAGTGTAGGAAAAAGAGCCCTGGTCTGGGAAGCAGGGGCCAGGCTGAGGCAGGGAGTCTGGCTCTGTCTTTTCCATAGGGTATGAATCTGGGCAAGTCCTTCCCTCTCTCATGGCATCAGTCCCCTTCTCTGTATAATAAGAATGGGAAGGAGGCATTGACTGATGTTATCTAAGGATTTTCATGACTCTCAGAAATAACCCAGGGCAACCTACCTCTTCATTTATCAGATGAGTGAGCTGAAGGTCACAGAAGGTAAGTGAATTGGCAGAGGACACACAGCTGGTGACTTGATTAAACAAGATCTCTGTCTGCAGCCCCAGCACTTTCTGTCATTTTCCTTTGCCTCCTTATGACTTGCAATTAGAAATGGCCTGGAACTAGAGCTGCCAATTCCAAGGTTCATGATTTACTCAGGACCAAGGACAGCAGTGTCTTGGAGCCAGATGGAGTCAGCTCCTCCACAGGGAATCATTAAATTTTTAGGTGAGCATTTACATGTCAGAACCACCGCAAGGCTACAAATTAGAGCCTAATTTGTTGTTTTCTTGTTGAATAGAACAGGGACTGTTTTCCTGCTCAGTCCCTTCTGAGGTCCCTGGTGTGGATTTCTGATCTGATTGGGACTTTCTGAGGGTGGGCTTCTGCCCTTTGGGCCTTGTGGTTTTGCAGGATGTAGCTGCCTTTGCTGCACCTGTCTCTGGGCATGTTGAGAATCTGCTGGGTGGTTTGCTTGTGTTTGTATTGGCTTTTTTGGTGGCCCCCTTTCCCATAAGCTTCTGGCTAATTCAGTGTCTTGTTCTGGAGTGGAAGAAGTCTTCTGCTACAGTTTCTTTGGCTTTCTTGATCATTACTCAGTCTGCTGTGACTTTGAGGTTTTTGCTGGAATAAGTATATAGGAGATGGGTGATCTGCCTCCATTCAGGCATCCTTCTTCACTAGAAATTTTCTATAGTGTCAGATTGTGATAATGGGAAGGAGACTTCTAGTCCACGACAGGTCTCCTTGTCTGTGGGAGGAGTCTTACATGCTCTGGGATTTCTGTAGAAATTTACGCCTTCCTTTGGAAATAAGAAGCTAGATTTTCTTGTTCTTTTTTTTTTTAAGTAGCTAGTGATAAAACCCAGCCTATGTGTGTATGGGTCCAGAGTAGAAGGGCTCCTTGTTGAGAAATGATACTAATGAAATACTGATACTAATGAAAGTCTCCTTTGGAATCTGTTTCAGTTTTGTTGGAGCCTTTTATACCTGACTGAGCACAGAGTGGAGGGTCCCTTTTCTGTCACAAGGAGAGGATGGGGGCACGGTTGATCAGTGTTTCTATAGAAACAAGCCCATTGGAATCTGACAATGTCCCTGTGAGATACGTACTATAGGGGTTATTGACCCCAATTTAGAGGTGAGGAAACTGAGGCCCAGAGGGATGAAAGAATCACAACCTGAAACCAAATCTCCCTGATTCCTGGGTCTTGGCTAATTTTATGGAAGTTGGTTTGCAACCAGTTGTGCAAGTCTATTTTGGAGATTCTGGGCCATTTGACTATTGCTAATGAAAAGAAACCCTAGTAGTTAGTGATCAGTTCTGGGAATTTTAAGGCCATCCCAGAACTCCAGGAGAAAAAAAAGATTCTGCCTCCTGTGCTTAATCCTACCGTTGTGTCCATTGACAAGTCTTTAGTTTCCCTATCCATGAAATGAAGGAGGTGCACTAGCTTGTATATAAAATCCTGCTTTCCCAGCACAGCACTAGTGGTGGCTTCTGAGGTCCCTTCCAGCTTTACATCCATGATCTATGTCAGGGCTCATAGCTGGGTGACCTGGACAAGTCTCTTGTCTCCTATAGGCCCATTTCCCTCCATTTTTAAGAGGAGTTTGGACTCTACTGGACTAGATAACTTATGAAAGTCTCATGTTTTCCTTCTATAGCCCCAGGGCTGGGCCTGCCCAAGGGCCTTCCTCTGTCTGTCTCTGTCTCTGTCTTTTATTGGGAGGATGATAGATTTCAAACTAGAAGGTCCTTCAAGGTCATCATGTCCAATCTCGTTTTGAGGTAAGGAAGCTGACCCACAGAGAGGAGAAATTAGTTGCCCAGTGTCACATCAATGTCCTCTCATGTGCTCCGGCCTCATTTCTCCAAGTTCTCTCATTTCAATCTGCGCCAAAGAATAGACTAAGCCTCTTCCCGTGTTACTTATGAGAACAAACTCCCAAATCGGAAATAGTTTTAGGTCATTTATTTAGTCATTTGGTATAAGAGATTGGACCAGAAAAGAGCTGTGTTTCCCTCCCATTCAGGCTCTGGAAGGTTTACATTATATAAGGTTTTTACAAGAGCTACGTACACATGTCACACGTACATGGTTCAATGATCTTTCTGAAAGCTAACTTATAAAACAAGGTAGACTGAGATGCATATGAATAAATGTAAACATTCAATGAAATTTGGACCAATCCAAAACACAAAAGGAACCCAAAACACAAGCTTGGGTGAACCTCCCTGCCCAAAGGCCCATGCATGAGGATCCAAAACAGGAATGCTTTGGGAAGATCCAGGACCTGGGAGAGAAGGTATTGGGGAAAGAGCCCTGGACTGCGAACCAGGAGCTGGAGATCTTAGCTCTGACTCTTTCCTGATATAGAATGATCCTGGGCAAGTCCAAAATCCCTTGTAGCCATCTCTGGCATTCCTGGAGAGTTACTGAGCTCAGGGTGACATTCTGGGCTCAAATAATCTCTAGATTAAACCAAATGATAATTATTCTGAACAATATCATAAAGGATGGATCTTTGACATTTGCTGTGGCTTTGGTTTTCCTGGAAGAGGTTGCTAACCATAGAATGCCCCATTCCATCAGCAGTGTAGTGGACAGGAAAGGGTCCTGGCTTTGGAGTCAGGAGATAGTCTGGGTCTTTTCTCTGGCAAGGACTAATCTTGTGATCTTAGGCAAGTCTTCTTTACTGTAGGCCTCAGTTGCCCAGGTGACAGGGGCTATTTATTGTTCAATAGGAAGAGAATTAGATGGAGAGTTGGGGATGTGCATTTGCATCCCAGCTCTACCCTTCCACTACCTCTGCAGCCTCGGACAGTCCCCCTAAGCTCTCTGGGTCTCAGTTTCCTTAACTGTACAATGAGGACATTGGAATAGATGATAATTAAGGTTCCTTCTATCAGCTCAGTGGTACCATAGTGGATAGAGTGCTGGGTCTAAAGTGAAGCTGACTCATCTTCCTGAGTCTGAGACCTCAGATACTTACTAATTGTATAACCCTGGGCAAGTCACTTCCCACTGTTTGCCTCAGTTTCCTCATCTGTCAAATGAGCTGGAGAAGGAAATGGCAAACTACTCCAGTGTCTTTGCCAAGAAAACCCCAAATGGGGTCACCAAGAGTCTGAAATGACTGAACAACAATAAGGTCCCAGTTCCCTCTTAATATTCATTTTATCTCTCATTTACCAAACCTTTACCCAGAGTCCAGGGAGTAAAGCAATAAGAGTCCATGTGTGTGCATTCATATGTGTGTGTGTGTGTGTGGGGGGGTGTTTGTGTGTTTATGTGGCCAGGCATCAGGAGCCCTCCTTGCATTCCCAAACTTCTCTTACTGTTTGATCTAGGACAAATCTTTTTTTTTTTCTGTAAGGGAAATTTACTTTTGCATTTCTGAAAAAGTATCAATGAAAAACAAACAGTATCTTGCTGAGGATTACAGTCAAATATTTAACCAAAACAATAAGGAAAAGAATTGTGCCTTGAGGACATTTAAAAATTATAGTTAACAGTAGCATTAATGCAACATTGCCTGAAGACACAGTTGACCTTCTTCTCTACATGGTAAGATAATCTGAGCTTATCAATTTTGCACCATGGAATTTTGACATTTAAAAGTGAAATGTCAGTGTGAGAAAACAGTTTATAATACTGAAAACAAACCTTTAAATAAACTAATTCAGTTTATCACAAAGCCTGATACAGTACCAATGACTAACTTGGGGAATCTCTGCTTATGAAAAATGTCATATTCACATAGTACCAAAACCACAGAAATAAATATGAAAGATCTAAGACTTTGAAAATGAAAGAAAATTATCTTTCTAGAGGAGCTCTCAAAATTAAAATGTAAAGAGGACCCAACTTTATGGCAACATATATGGATGTGGCTGTCTTTATATGCTCAGAAGTCTTTAAGTTCCAAGGGATCCTGAGTCGGATGCTTCTACACCATTAAAGTACTGTCTTCCTTGAAGCTGGGCATCAGCTAGAAGTTTATATAAAAATCATTTTCATCCTATGTCCCTAAGAGATACTGCTAATAATGTGCATAAACTCTTCCTTCAAGTTATTTCACACAAATCCTGAAAAAGCAGACATTGTAAGAATCTAACAACTTCTAAGTTAAACCTTTCTCAGATATGAAAAGTTCTAACACATTTAACCTTCCTGTCTTTAAAAAGTGGCCCAAAAACTAAAATCCTATTCTCTTTTAGGAATTTTCGGATGTTGTCCCCAAGCTAATACTAATTTAGATGATGAAAAAATGCTTTTGGGAGTAAATAAGAAATTTAACCAAATAATCATTCCCTGTGGTGGTGGGAAGGGGGGGAGAGAAGAACCACACTATTCTGTCCATTACTGAATCAACCAACAGAGCTGCTGGTGAAATATGGCATTGTATTTCTAGTATTTCCATAACTTTGAAAAACTTTAGATGAAACTCGCCTCCAGGGCAAGTTTCATTACTCAAAAACACTCTCAACATTCTGTGCCCATCTTCGGAATATGCCTCTTATCTTACTACTTCCTGCTCCAACTGTTAATTTTCCTTCAAGACCAGGTCACTTTCATTTGATTTAGAACCTTCCAAACTTGGCTTCCATTTTCAGATTTGGCTCCTTTCTCACTCTCCACCTGGGTCTCCTCTTTACTACCCTCTACCACCACCTAGGGATTATTTTTTTCTTCTGCAGAGTCATTTGACTTGAGATCCTCCTTGTCTGTGTTTCCAAACTCCGGTGCCGTCTTGTTTCCGTTTCTTACTTGTGCATCCTGGCCAGGGTTTGGCTGAGACCCCTCTTTTTTACTTTTGACCACTTCCTGAAGGTTGTATTTTCTGAACAACATGTAATCTTTGACGACACTCAGGCAGCAGACAGCCTTAATGATTTCTACCACGGTGGTATACTGGGGATTACTAAAATCAACCTTATTTTCAGGATTGAGGCAGCCCACTATGCCTGCTAGTTCTTTAATAACTTCTTCTCTGCTCATGTGACTATTATTTTGTGCTTTGTAAATAATCTGGATTGTCCCTTTATTTGGTGCTTCAAACCAAGGTTTCAAGAAAGTTTCGGCATATTTTTTCATATCTTCTAAGAAAGCTTTGCATGTGCCAGAAATGGGCAACATGCGTAGAATAACCCATGTTTTCTTCTTCTTCGTTGTGTACATATCCTTTAGGATATGATGTACAAGTTTCTCAGGTTCTATGCCAAGTGTTCTAATGAAGACCACGTTATTTGCTCCACTCTCCAATGACTGGAATCGTCTTAATCTCAATTCTGTAGAGGCCTGTATCTCATTAACTTCCTTCTTCAAGGCAGCTTCTGCGTCTTCTTCCTTTTCCTCCTCACTTCCAGATGGTTGCTTATCTTTGTCTACAAACATCTCAGGCCGTACAGGGCGTCCCCATACTCGTTGAGAAGGCTGTAGGCCTCCTCCACGCATATGCGCTCTTTTATGTTACAGGTAATGAGGATGCCCTGAAGCCCGGGCTCGAGCTGCCTAGGGCCTCCGCCACCGCCAGCCCGCACCAGGCCCTCTCAGCCTGCACATACTGGGCCTTCCCTCTTCGTTTCACCCCGCCGGCTTGTGGTGGTTGTTCCCCGGCCGCGGCCATCGTGAAGAAAGAGGGGGTGTTGGTGAGAGCGGGGAGGGAAAGGCTAGGACAAATCTTAACCTGTTTCCGGGCCTCATTTTCTCCATCTATAAAAGGGGTTAATACCTCTTCTGAGAAATATTTGTGAGACTCAAATTAAGCCTTTGCTGGAGCTCTTCCCCATCTTTTCTCCATCCTCCCCTCCCCCAAGTCTTATAAGACAGAAGAGAATACAGGCAGCAAGTCCTGTGGATTCTAGATGTCTGGGACATGACTTTGGAAGTAGGAGGGCTCCTCTGGCCAGCTTTCACCTGGAGAGCTGGAGAAGGTAGAATCATGGGGTATAGAAGGTCATTTAACATCAGGGCTAGGAAGGACCTTAGAATATAGAGGATAGCATTGTTGAGGGCAGAGGACATAGGTGAGCTAAGGGTTGCAGTCCCGGGTGGAGGCTGGATAGGGCCAGTCTCATGGAACTGCTTCTCCTGGGGACCATGGGCAAGGGTCCCACACAGGTGCCAGAGCTGGCCCGCCATCTCTCAGGAAGCAGTATGGGGGACACTGCGTGTAGGGGTCAATGACACAAACTATTACCTCCAGAATCTCAAGAAACCAGGGACCCAGTCAAGAAACATTTATGAAGTATTCGCTATGATCTAAGTGCTGAGGATACAAAGAAAGGCAAAAGACAATACCTACCCTCAAGGAGGTCACAGTTTAATATGGGAGACAACATGCAAACAACTGTACAAACAGGATATAGTCAGGGCAAGTTGGAGGTGATGCGTTTGAAGTGTGAGAACCTGGGTTCAAATCCCAGCTCTCTTTGTAAGACTTAAAAATAAAGCCTTTGTACATATGACAGCTTTGCTGGTCCTCACTGGGAGAATGTCTGCATGAGGGTAAATGAACTCTTTGACTCCTCCCAGCTCTAAGTCTCTGAGGTTGATAATTTGGGGGAGATGGCATGGAGATAGGTGTTTCTTGGATAAAGAGAGATCTGGCTTCACCTTTCCCCTCAAATATGGGCATAGTACTAGGTAGAGTTGGGAAGCTTACCAAAAGATCTCAGTTTTGAGTGAAATCAGGGCAGAGATTGAAGTCTGGGTCTTGGGTGGGGGAGGGGTGTCTGAGCAGCCAATCAGAGAATCTAGAGACTTTTGCAAAATGCTTACCCAAGGCCCAGATTCTCTGCCTAAAGCTAGAATTACAAAAAAAGCCTTCTGTAGTCCCATCCAATCTCAAATCTTGGTCTTAAACTATTACAACAATAACAAAAGCCGTACCTGCAGGGTCCTGGAAATTATATTCTAATGAAGGAAATCACTGGGAAACATTTAAGCTAAGTAGATTTAGCCTCACATCTACTCTATAAAAAGTCTGAGGGTATGTGTGTTGTAGGGCTCACTTTCTGAGTATTAGTGAACCACTAGTGGCCAACGGTTCCCTCTGTACTGGAGTGCCTGCAGAGGAGCTTGGGCTGAAAATAAGCAGTCAGACACTGTAACCAAGACCTTCCCAGGTAGGTAAGGCTTAAGTCCAAGGGTAGATCTGAAGTTTGGCCTATCTCAGAAATCCAATGGAGAATTCCAGAGTCCAGACTCTGATGGTAACTTTCAGGGAAAAATCTTGTTTTTCCTATTGATTCTTCTGCATTAGGTACTGATGGAAGGGGGATGTTGGGAGCTGCCTGTGGGTGACAGCCTGACTAGGGTGATCTCTGTAGGTACTCAGTCCTGCTCATGGAATTGAATGAATGGATTCGGAAACCAGAGAACTTTGAGCATAGATTCTCAATAAAAGCTGCAAAGTCCAGAGTCCCCTCTCACAGGGGGCAAAAAACTGCTTGTGCTCACTGGAAATTGATCTCTGAGAGGTCTCCTGGATCCCCATTTTCACAGGGCATTTTTCTTCTCTTTACCATTCCAAAGGCTTTCACATAGACTAGAATCTGGTAGTTCCTGCTGGTGCTAGTTTCCCATCTCTTGTTCAGATCCCTCCTTTAGAGTTAACCTCCAAGACTGGGGAGTTGGAAAAGCTCCTGTTTGAAAGGGAAGGTGCCAAAGGTTTCCCTTCAGACTTTCTAACACCTAAATGATAAGGTCATCATGTATCTTTCAAAGCTGTGTCTATCAAAACTTCCTTCTGGACTAAAAAAGAAATACCTCAATTTATGCCTGTGTTTGATCTTCCTTCTGACCCCCTCTATGCATGAAAAAAATCTATGATTTCTGTATCTATGTTTTCATTGGATTTTCTGACATTTTGTTCTGTAGCTAAAAGAAAATGCCTCAATTTCTATGGCCGTGTTTCTTCCTGAAGTTTCTTCTGTACCTAAAAGAACAGTGCAATTTCTATGGCTACACTTCTCTCTGGATTTCCTTCTGTAGCTAAAAAACAAACTAACAAAAAAGCCTCACTTTCTCTGGCCCTGTTTCTACTTAAAATTCCTTCTGTTCTCTTCTGTACTTAAAAAAAATCCTTCAATTTCTCTAGCAGTGTTTCTATCTGGACTTTTTTCCCCATTCTCTTCTCTATCTAAAAACAATGTTTTAATTTCTATGGCTGTCTTTTTATCTGGACACCCTCCTGTTCCCATCCCTACCTAAAGTAATGCTTCAGTTTCTATGGCTGTGTTTCTATCTCAACATTCTTTAGTTCCTTTCTGTATCTAAAAAGACTGATGATGTCTTTTTTTGATGGCTGTCTTTCTCCCTGGGCTGTTCTGTTCTGTACTCAAAGAATTTTGTATGGCAGTGGTTTTTTTTTTCCTGAACTTTCTTCTGTTCTGTACCTTCAAAAAATGCTTCACTGACTCATTCTTTTATTGTCTTGTTTGATTTTTTTTTCTCGCCAACTTGGACAAAGGCAAATGTGGTATTGCTCAATGAATTTGCAGATGACACAATGCTGGGAGTATAGCTAATATTCTAGATGACAGACTCAGGATCCAAAAGGATCAGCATGTGCTAGAGAATTAAATAAAATTCAACAGAGGATCAAAGACAGCAAGTGTTCCTCAAAATATCAGGGGCTGCACGCTCAATAGGAGTCATCAGTTATCAGTGTAAGAAGAGCCAAAAAAGGTACTGCTGCCCGGGTGTGCATGCCTTACAGGCAGATGGCTGCAATAGAGCTTGTGTCCTCTGCCCTTATCAGAGCTGTCTGGTTCATCATTGGGTTCAATTCTGGGCTACGTGCATAAAATGACAGTGATCAGCTAAAATGTCCTGAACAGGGCAGCCAGGATGGTGAAGGGCCTTGATTCCTTGTCCTGTGTGGATTGTTTGAAGAAGCCGGGATTTCCTCAAGTGCGAAAGGGGATCATAATAGGCCCTACCTCCCTGGGTTGTGATAATATCTGAAAAGGGCTTCCTTAGCTCAGTGCTTGGCACATTGTTGGCACTTAATAAATGCTTGTTCCATCCCTTCCTTCCCTTCAGTGTGTATTGCTGAATCTTCATCTATGTAATGACAACTTGATGTGGGTGTCCCTTGGGGTTCTTTCCTGTGTCCTCCTCTCTTTTCCCCCTATGTTCCCTCCCTTACGTGATCTAGCATATAACCTGCCAACTAGAAAACTCGATTGATTACTTTGCTGATGTAGTACCCTGCTCTGTCATGGAGCACACAGATCACCAGGATATTAATCAGCAAGAGTAAATGCCAAGATAGTCTTCTTGGGACACAATGATTGTGATAAATATTCCATACTGTGTTTCTTCTCGGGCTCTACCTCCATACTTCTATCTCTTCAGTGCCTTAAGATACAGATGATAGGAGGAGTAGTTGCAAGCTGGAGAAGAAATCAGATTCAGATAGGTGTTTCATGTAAAATAAACTGGGTAATAATGACTATCCTTCACCAGAATCCTAAGCAGAAAACACTTTTGTACACAAAAAGCACCAAATAAAGAACATTTATTGTTAATATATCCTGTGACCCTCAAAAAGATCCCGAAATTGAATGTCTCTTTCTTCCTCATATGTAAAATAAGGATATCTTTCCTCATGATTCTGTTGTTCACAAGAACAAATCCCTAATTCTAAAATAGTTTTAGAAAGGAACTTAAGTCATTTGGAAGAGGAGAAGGAGCTGGAAAGCTCAGGGCATTCTTTTATCTAGGCTCTGGGAAGTTTATATATATAGGATTTAGACAAGGGTACTGGCATGAACCAGCAAAGAGGGCAGCTTGAAATCAAGGTAGATTGAGATGGATATCAGTGAGAGAAATGATTATTAATAACCAATGATTTGGGGAGATTCAAATTTCCCCCTTTTTCTATTATTCTCATTTCAAGACGTCAGTCTCTGAAGGTTGAGCTAACTTTCTTCTGTGATTGTCACCCTCAGGAACACTCCTATTCCATAAGGGCATATAAACCATGAGCCTTCCACCATGATTGTCTTTGCTCTAAGAGATAGATGGCCAAATGACCATCCTTTTATTAAAATGCTAGCCTTATTAATAAAATGATTAAATTACCCAGACATTATATGTCTCAAAACTTTTAAAATGTTGCATCAGTAAATAGAAACATTCAATAAAATTTTAGCAAAACCAAAACATAAGCTTGGGTGGACCCAAAATAAGACCTGGTTGAGTGAACCCAAAACACAAATGTTTTGGAGTGGATCCAGGATCTGGGGGAACCTAAAATTGTTTATAACCATCTCTTGCATTCCCAGGGTGTAATTGAAGTCAGGGAGATATTCTGAATTCAAACAATTTCTAGTCATATAAAATTAGATTTAAACAGTATAACAATATATTTTCCAGACAGTATAATAAAGTAGTTCCCATAGTACCTTGATCATGGGGTTGTTAACACCATAATATGAAAGAATACATGTGCCAAAATTTAAAAACCTTATAAACACGTCAGATATTATTTCTTTTCTTGTGATAAATTAGTACCAATGGGTTCAGACTGCCAAGCAGTAGACTAAGAGTTCATCTCTTGGAATATACTCAAGCATTCATAGATGCATATACCCACATATTAATGTGTGTGTATGTATATATATTACATATGTATACACACATAGTTATATACATGTATCTACATATAGGTAGCTATACAGACATACAAACATATATAGATATCTACATCTACATGTATGTAGAGAGTAATAGATCTATATCTACATATCACTCTATATTTCATGCACAAATCTGCCATGCAGAAAAAAATTTTTTTTGATCTAATGTCATTCTACATCAAAGCAATTTTAGCTGACTGAAAACCATACAAACTGGCATGGTTTATCCAACTCACACCTCATGCCCTCAGACATGTCCATCTACTCAAGAATATTTGTGGTAACACTTATAGTAGTCTTGTGCAAAATAAAATACCATGTTAAAATATATTTTGGGATTAACATTCCAAAACAAGAGTCATTAGTCTGTTCTGCCCATGATAGACAAATAGATTCTTTAAGCATTTATTAAGTGCTTACTATGTGCCAGGAACTGGGACTAAAAATACTTTACCTGGAGAATAAATATATAAGCACAAAGAAGAACATTCCTAGCTCTTAAGAAGCTTACGTTCCAATTAAAGGAGTTGCTGAATACAAAAGGGTTGTTGAAATATTGAGAGAGGGAGAGTATCCATATCAGAGTAAGGAGAAGTATGCAGAGTTGTCCAGGTTTTAAGTAATCATTGTTGGTGTGGGTGCTTCTTAAAGAAATTTAAAATAGAAGTCCTGGGGAGGAACTCACCAGGTAGAAGAGATGGGGGTCATAATGGTTGGGGCACACTGCTACTGTGATAAGGCCACTGGGACAGAAGTCGAGAAGGAATCCTAGGAGTCTTGGACTGAGCTTATTTTGAAGTGTCTGATGTCCTCAAGTATTCTGGACTTCCTTTCTCTGACAAATAAATATACCCTTTGGAACGGAAAGAAAGACAGTGATTCTGGGTAGATCATATCACAGTTCATTGAGGGAATGGCTAATACAATGATTTTTTTTAAATAGAAGAGATAACCTTTGTTCAAATATTGGATTCTACTTTTATCCCATTTCCCTAAAAAAAAAATGACATTTGTTCTTGGCCTTCTAAATACTTTCAAACAGAGAAAAGTCTGTTAGCCTAGGAAAGATATTATTTCTCCATATTTCTAGAGATACTAAAAATAAGCTTTCGAAAAATAGTTCTTCAAGGTGCTACTTTCCTCTAAGTATCATTTGCAGTTGCGTCATTTCATCCCTAGTTTTCATTCTCAAAGCTCAGAACATTTGTACTTTATATTAGACATATATCAGATATTTGTACTTTATATTACTGTTTTTCAGATTTGGAATGCAAGATCATGACCAAGAATGAGCCAGAGGAGGAATCTCCCCATACAGTGAAGATCGAAAGACTCAGCAATGTTGATAATTGCTCCTTTATTTGTGAGGAATGGGGTGAAAGTGAGAGCCAAGTAAAAAGTGAGGAAATAAGACAGGAGAGTGATATGAGAAAAATGACCACATGCCAGAAGATTCAAACTAGAGACAACTGTTATAAATATAAAGAATGTGGTAAAGTCTTCCCTCCACATTCAAACTTTTCTGAACATCAGAAAGTCCAGGCTCTTGAGAAGACTTATAAATGTAACCAATGTGGGCAAACATTCACTCACAAGTCAAGACTTACTCGACACCAGAGAATTCATGCTAGAAAGAAGTGCCATAAAGGTAATGACTGTGAAAAAGCCTTCAGTCAGACCTTAACCCGAGCTTCACATCAGATGATTCATACTGAAGAGAAACCATATAAATGTAGCGAATGTGGGAGATCCTGTCCCAAAAACTCAATTCTTATTAGGCACCAGAGAATTCATACTGGAGAGAAGCCTTATAAATGTAAGGAGTGTGGGAAAGCCTTCACTGAGGTTTCAAAACTTAATATACATCAGAGGATTCATACTGGAGAGAAGCCTTATGAATGTAATGATTGTGGGAAGGCCTTCAATAGAAGTTCATCCCTTGTTAGGCATCAGAAAATTCATACTGGAGAGAAACCGTACAAATGTGACAAGTGTGAAAAAGCCTTTACTGAGAGCTCAAACCTTATTTTACATCAGATGGTTCATACTGGAGAGAAGCCTTATACATGTAATCAATGTGGGGAAGCCTACACTAAAAACTCAAACCTTGTTAGGCACCAGAGAATTCATACTGGAGAGAAGCCTTATAAATGTGAGGAGTGTGGGAAAGCTTTCACTGAGATGTCAAAACTTACAACGCATCAGAAGATTCATAGTGGAGAGAAACCTTATATATGTAATAAATGTGGGAAAGCCTTCACTGGAAATTCAAACCTTTCGAAACACCAGAAAATTCATTCTGGAGAGAAGCCTTATAAATGTGCTGAGTGTGGGAAAGCCTTCAGTCAGAGCTCAGTGCTTTATAGGCATATGCTGATTCATACTGGAGAGAAGCCTTATAAATGTAATGAATGTGGGAAAGCATTTACTCAATACTCAACCCTTTTCAAACATGAGAGAATTCACACTGGAGAGAAGCCTTATAAATGTAATGAATGTGGGAAAGCCTACACTCGAAACTCAACCCTTTTCACTCACCAGAGGATTCATACTGGAGAAAAGCCTTATAAATGTGAGGAGTGTGGGAAATCCTTCAATGAGAGCTCTACTCTTACTGTACATCAGATGATTCATACTGGGGAGAAGCCTTATACATGTAAAGAATGTGGGCTATCCTTCACTAAAAACTCATTCCTTGTCAGGCACCAGAGAATTCATACTGGAGAGAAGCCTTATAAATGTGAGGAGTGTGGGAAAGCCTTCACTGAGATGTCAAAACTTAAAATGCACCAGAAGATTCATAGTGGAGAGAAACCTTATAAATGTAATAAATGTGGGAAAGCCTTCACTGAGAATTCACGCCTTTTGAAACACCAGAGGATTCATAGTGGAGAGAAGCCTTATAAATGTAATGAGTGTGGGAAATCTTTCAGTCAGAGCTCCATGCTTATTAGGCATATGATGACTCATACTGGAGAGAAGCCTTACAAATGTAGTGAATGTGGAAAATCCTTCACTCAAAAGTCAAGCCTTTTTATCCACCAGAGAATTCATACTGGAGAGAATCCTTATAAGTGTAAGGAATGTGGGAAAGCCTTCCGTAGAACCTCAGCACTTAATAAACACAAGAGAATTCATACTGAAGATAAGCTTTATAAATGTAATGATGGAGCCAAGATGGCAGAAGAGAAACAGCCACCCAAAATGAACTCTCCCAACAAAAAAACTTTAAAATAGCACCTCAGATAAAATTTTGAAGCAGCAGAGCCAACAAAAGGTCAGGGTGAGACATTTTTTTTCCAGCCTGAGACAATTTAGGAGGTCAGCTATTCTTTCCAAGGTGGTGTGTTCAGGGAGAGATGTGGTTACTGCTCTCTTGGTCTGTGCTCTGCTCTTTATCCAGGAAGGACCCCTAATCCCCTGCAGCTGCAATCACTAGTGCTCCTCTTGGCCTGTGAACTGTGATCCCATTCCCTGATCTTCTGCAGGCACAAGGACTAGTGCTCCTTGCAGATCTTTATAGACCCCCCTACCCTGAACTAGCTCAGAAAATAGGAGCATGAAAAAGCCCGAAGCTTGGGACAGTGCCTCCCTACCTCCAAGTGAGCAAAGCCCAACTTGAAGATAAAGTTCAAAGTCAAGATATAGGCTGGAAAAATGAGTGAACGACAGAAAAAGAACTTGACCATGCGAAGCTACTACAGTGGCAAGGAAGATCAAGACACCAACTCAGAATGAGACAACAATATGAAAATAGCTACAATCAAAGCCTCAAAGAAAACTGCTAATTGGACCCAAACCCAACAACAATTCCTAGAAGAGTTAAAGAAAGAGAGAAGAATAGTAGAGGAAAAATTGAGAAAAGAAATGAAAGTGATGCAAGAAAATTATGAAAAGAGAAATAAAGAAGTGCCAAAAAAAAAAAAAAACCAAAGAAAATAACACCTTAAGAAACAGAATTAGCCTAATGGTAGAAGGGTACAAAAATTCACCAAAGAAAATAACTCTTTAAAAAGCAGAATAGCTCAAGTGGAAAAGGAGGTACGAGAATTCACTGAAGAAAAGAACTCCTTAAAAAGAATTGGCCAAATGGAAAAAGAAGTACAAAAGCTCATTGAAGAAATAATTCCTTAAAAATTAGAATTGAGCAAATGGAAGCTAATGACTCTGCAAGACATCAAGAAACATTAAAATAAAGTCAAAAGAATGAAGAAAGAGAAGAAAATATGAAATATTTCATCAGAAAACCTACTGACATACTAAATAGATTGAGGAGAGATTGACTACCTGAAAGCCATGATCAAAAAAAAAAAAGGCCTAGGTGTTATATTTCAAGAAGTTATGCAGGAAAACTGCCCCAGTATGTTAGATGCAGAGATGCATTTAGATGCATTTCCCTCATTATATTTATAAAATAGAAATTGGAAGAATCCATTGATCACCTCCTGAAAAAGATCCCAAAATGAAAACTCCTAGGTTATCACAGTCAAATTCTAGAACTCCCAGGTCAAAGAGAAAATACTGCAGGCATCCAGAAAGAAACAATTCAAATATGATGGAGCCATAGTCAGGATCAAAGAAGATTTAGCAGCTTCCATATTAAAGGAACAGAAGACTTGGAATATGACATTCCAGAGAGAAAAGAATGAGGATTACAACCAAGAATCACCTACTCAGTAAAACCAAGTATAATACTTTGGGGGGAAAATGGATATTTAATGAAATAGAGGACTTTCAAGAATTCCTAATGAAAATCACAGAGCTGAATAGAAAGTCTGACATTCAAACACAAGACTCAAGGAAAACATAAAAAGGTAAACATGAAAGAGAAATCACAAGAGACTCCATAGTTAAATTGTTTACATTCCTATATGGGAATATGATATAGGTAATTCCTAAGAACTTTATTATTATTATGGCAGTTAGAAGCAAGCAGTCTACATAGACAGAGGGCATGGATATGAGGCAATTATGTTGGGATGATCTAAAAAATAAAGTGATGAGAAAGAGAGATGCACTGGGAGAAAGGGAAGGGAGAAGTAGAATGGGGAAAATTATTTCCCATAATAGAGGCATGCAAGGAAGAGCTTTTACAGTGAAGGGGGAAATAGCTGGGGTGGGCAATGCTTGAAACTCACTCATCAGAATCAGTTCAAAGAGGGAAAACACACACACACACACACACACACACACACACACTCAGTTGGATATATAAACCTATTTTATCCAACAGGAAAATAGGAAGGGAAAGGAATAAAAGGAAGAGGAGAGGTAATAAAAAGGAGAGCAGATTAAGAGAGGCAACAGTTAGAACAAAAAAAGGCTTTTGAGGAGTAACAAGATAAAAAGAGAGAGTGAAAGATAAACAGAAGAAAATAGGATGGAGAGAAATATACAGTAATTGTAACTATAAATGTGAATGGGATGAGCTCACCTACAAATCAAAAGCAAATAACAAAATGGATTAGAAATCAAGAATACTACAATATGTTGCTTATGCAAGACACACTTGAAATAAAGACATACCCAGAGTTAAAATTAGGAGGTGGAATAAATTAGGAGAATCCATTATGTCTCAGTCAAGTTTAAAAAAAGGCAGGGGTAGTAATCGTGATCTCAGACAAAGCAAAGCAAAAGCAAAAATACTAATTAAAAGACATAATCAGGAAAACTACATTTTGCCATAAGGTACCATAAACAATGAAACAATGTAATTTTTTTTTACAGCAAGTTTCTCTGACAAAGGCATTTCCCCTCTAATACATAGGGAATTGAGTCAAATTTATAAAAATAAGATTCATTCCCCAATTGCTAAATGGTCAAAGTATATGAACAGGCAGTTTTCATAAGAAATGGAAGCTATTCATAGTCATATGAAAAAATGATCTAAATCACTATGGATTGGAGAAACACAAATTAAAACAACTCTGAGGTACTACTTCACACCTATCAGAAATGCTGAAAGGGATGAGAAAAAATAGTTATGCTAATGAACTATTGGTGGAGTTGTGAACTGGTCCAACCATTCCAGAAAGTGATTTGGAACTATGCCCAAAAGGCTAATAAAACTGTGTATACCCTTTGACCCAGCAATACCACTATTAGGTTTGTAATCCAAAGAGATAAAAGGAAAAGGACCTATATGTACAAAACTATTTATGGTAGTTCTTTTTGTGATGGCAAAGAACTAGAATTTGAGGAGATGCCTATTAATTGGGGAATGGCTGAACAAGTTGTGGCATATGATTGTGATGGGGGTACTATTGTGTTATAAAAACAACTTACATGAAATGATACAAAGTAAAGTGAGCAGAACCAGGAGAACATTTTGCATAGTAACAGTGCTATTGTAATGATGATCAACTGTGAAAAACTTAGCTACTCCGATCACTGCAGTGATCTAAGAAAATTCTAAAGGATTCATGATGAAAAATGCTATCTGCCTTCACAGAAAGAACTGATGAATTCTGAGTGCAATTAGTTTTCTCACTTTATTTTTCTTGCCTTTTAGTTCAATATGGCTAATTTGGAAATATTTTTTGCATGATTTCACATGTATAATTATACCATATTGCTTGCCTTCTAAGTGGGGAGGGCAGGGCAGTAGGGAGGGAGAGAATATGGAACTCAAAATTAAAAGATAAAGATATATAAATAATAAATTTAAAAAATAAACAGAAAATAAATGTAACAAATGCAGAATAGTCTTTAGTCTCAAATTTAACATGATCTGACATTAGAAGACACATAGTAGACTGAAGTCTTATAAAATTCATGAATAAGGAATAGCTTTTATGAGAAAGTTACTACTGATTTTACACAGAAGAAACATGATGGAGAAAATGTAGGAATGTATAAGATGTGGGCAAGACTCTACTCAACATTTATGCCTTATTTTTCACCAGAAGATTCCCACTGGGTGCAGATCTTATCAGTATAATGAAAACCTTCATTCTGAGCTCAGCCCTTAAATGCATTATGTATTTCATATTGGAGAGATAAGAGAAGCTTTATAATTAATATGGGAAGGCTTTCTTATGCTTTTAAACATGAGAAGATTTATCCTCAAAAATAGCCTTTTTAAATGTAATCAGTTTGGGAATGCCTCCTATGGCAGATAAAACCATATGTAATATCAGAGATGGAATAATGAAAAAGCTTTTATTATTTATGATAGCCTATTATGGAGCTGTCCTTGGTATACAAGTTACAAGAGAAGATGTTCCCATTAGAGTTGTCGATGCTTGGACCCCTTGGTGGTCTAATGACAAAAATTGGGTAATTATTTACTGAGAACACTGTATGAGGCATTCTTGGTCAAGGATAATTCAATAGCCTATTAGTGTCGTATGGTTGTGAAATTTAGAACACTACAATTTCCAAAAAAATTAAAATTACAAAAATATTTGTCATGGCTCTTTTTTGTGGTGGCAAAGAAGTAGAACTTGAGAGGATGCCCATGAATCAGGAAGTGGTTGAACAGGTTGTGTTATGGAATATTATTGTGCTATAAGATATGATAAAGGAGCTTGTTTCAGAAAAATCTGGGAAGACTTATATGAAATGGTATAAAGTGAAGCATAACTAGAAGAATGTTGTATATAGTAACAATATTCTAACAACTCTGATTATAATCAACTCTGAAAGACTTTACTACTCTAATCAATACAAGGATCCACATCAAAGTCAAAAGACTCATTATGAAAAAGCTAACCACTTTCAGAGAGAGAACTGATGAGTACAGATTGAAGTATATTTTCCACTTCATTTTGCCTGCTTTTTTTTTGGCAATGTTGCTAATATGAGTACTTGTTTTGCATGATTACACATGTATAATGGGTATCATATTACCTTCTCAATGAATGGGGGAGCATTTTGAATAAAGGAGAGAGTTTGGAACTGTAAATTACATTTTAAAAAATTAATATTCAGAAGACCAAGGGGAGGCGTATGTTACCTAAGGGCAGGCAAATATGAAATCATGAAACATGGATGAACTTTTTGCATTCTTTATGGGTAGATGATTATATGAATCCATTCAGAGTTCTGCCATCACACATCCTAGGGAGAATCTAATTACACGGAGAGGCTGGGAGAAGCCCTGTTTTCTGTTTTCCTGAAACATTTCCTTAAATGAAGAATGGGAAAGGAATATGAGTACAGTGTTTTGGGGAGAAGGGTGAAGAGGAAGGAGTGGTGAAAATTAATCACAGAATTCTGGTGCCCAAATAGATTCCTCAAAAAAAATTATAAAGGGGTTCATGGGGAGGGGTGTAGTAGGTGATATTTTAAACTCTCTGTGTTCTAAACTGGGCAAAGCAGAAAATGAGACACTAGGAAATCTGGGGAGAAATTACCAGGCTACCAGGGATCTTTGCATACTACAGCTACCTGGGACTGGAAGGCAGCTGTCCAAAAGAAGAGCTTAGATTCACCAGCTTGAGAAACCCAGTGAATAAACTCAGGGGGCCAGGAAATGCTGATGAGTCTCCTTCAGGGTGAATTTACATTTTATGAATGAATTTATCTGCGTTGAGATCTAATGCCAACTACACAGGGAAGCTCCTTGAAGCCCAAGGACCTATCCCTGGAAGGTACTTAATATTAGTTCCAGGAATTCCCCTGAAGGGTTTGATTGTGAATCCTACCTAGAGCTTTAGGGGCCAGTGCCACACCAACCTCGTATTGGAATAGGGCCTTTGCCAGTGATCACCTGGGACTGGCTTTTGAGACTTCCTCATCCTGAGATCCAGCTTCCTTCCCATATCATGCCCTGGTACCCTTTTCCAACACTGGTTGTACTTTCATTCAGAAACCCCAAATGACTGATGATAGTAGGAGAGTCAGAAGAGTCCTTGCACCCCACCCCCAGTGCCTCTTTCAGACTCTACTGCTACCACTTTCATTCAGCAATCTGCCTCTGAGGCTCATTCAATCCCAATTGATCACTCAATCAAGCCTCTGGGAGCTATTATCTCTCGAAGCCCAGGACATTCTCTCCTTCCTTCTTCAGTAAGTTTAGTGCTTATTACAATCTTTCCCTTCACCCCAATTTCCGTGATTATACTAGAGATTTCAGAAATCTTGATATTCCTTCAAGCAATCCAAATTTCTACTTCCTCAATCTAGTCAATTCCCATGACCTCCATTTCGCCTCAGCTATACATAGAGATACCAAAAAGTTTGCTATCATCCATGTATGTGAACTGCAAAATGCTTTTAGTATTCTTTCTCTCTATGACCTCTAACCCTGTTCTTTGTCTTCACTGTGACATGATGACATCATTCCCAGGACATCACCCATGTTTTGTCTCCTTTCTCCCCTCTTGCTTAACACCTTAGTTAGCCAGGTCATTTCTACACTATATTCTATGCTCTTTGTACTCTTATTACATTGTTGGATCATGCCTTGGCAAGCTCCACAGTTGGATTACTTCCATCATCTCCTTTTGACATTTTTTTTTTTCTGGGAATGAGCAGGTTCCAGGATCATAGGTGTTTGAGTATTTCCAGATTGTCTTTCCTGGGAAAGGTTGGAAAATCTTTGCTGAATTCAAAGTCCAGTAAAGAGATAATGATCCTGGAGAATGATTGGAAATGATTGAGTATGAAGGGCAGAACTACTAGGGTACAAATTCCCCAGGGGTATTTGCTTGGAAACACTTTTGCCTGATGTTAACCTCAATTTTTCCTTCCTCATTGTCTCAGACCTTCCTTCCCTGCTATATTCAAATACCCTCAGGTCTCCCACATCCTTAAAGATCCTTCCCATGTCCAAACTCCCTGCTTAAGCTTTTCCCTTTCACATCTCTTAGAAGGTCAATTGACCAATCAAACAATAAGCATTTATTAAGTGATGACTATGAACAGGCACTGTGCAGGGTGCTGAGATGCAATTCAAAGAATCAAAAAATCCCTACTCTGAAGAAATTTACCATCGCGTGCAGTAGACAATGATCATATCTACAAATACAGAAAGCATAAATTTAACAAATGAAAATACATACAGAGTAGTTACACTCTGCATTCATTGCCCTGAGTTTCTCAACTCCTAGCCACTCACAGTCTGGCTTCCATCTCTGTTTTGATAAACTTCAATTGTCTTCCCAGGCTTCATCTTCCTGGACAGCTTTGTAAATATTGCAGTGTTGAACATCCTATCCAATGTACATGCTCTTTTCTATCTCAGATTCCTTTACAAGATTCCCTCCTGGAGCAGCTAGGTGGCACAGTGAGTAGAGCACAGGCCCTGGAGTCAGGAGTACCTGAGTTCAAATCTGGCCTCAGACACTTGACACACTTACTAGCTGTGTGACCTTGGGCGAGTCACTCAACCCCAACTGCCCTGCCTTCCCCCCTCCTCAAAAAAAAAGATTCCTTCCTAATTCTGCTCCTTCCAGTCTGACATCTCACTTTTATTTACTGGATCTTCATCTATGCCTACCCTAAAAGTATGCTTTCCCTGGGTGTTGTCCTAGGTCCTTTTCTCTCATTTGTCTCCCCTTCCTACTGGCGATCTCCCTGGCTTAAACAGGATTCACTATCAAGCCGATGACTTCCAGAACTCATTATCTTTTCCCCTAAACCCTCCTCCCCCCACTTTTCCTATTACTGCAAAGGTCAACACCGTTCTCCCAATCCCTCAGGCTTGAAACCTAAGCGTCATTCTGGATTCCTGACTATCTCTTACCCCACCTATGGTCAAGCTTTTGCCAAGGCTTGTTGGCTTCACCTTTGCAACATTTCTTGAATATATTACCTTCTCACCTCTGACATTGCCACCACTCTACTACAGATCCTCATCACTTCATGCCTTGATATCTGCATTGGACTTCTACTGGGTCTGCCTTCCTCTGGTATCTCCAATCCATTCTTCATTCAGCCACTAAAGTGCTTTTCCTAAAATGCAGGGCCCATCATGTCACCCCACCTCCCCCAACTCAATAAACTCCAATGACTTTCTGTTGCTTCTAGAATCAAATACAAAACACTGTGTTTGGTTTTCAAAGCCTTTCATAACCTAGCCCCTCCTACCTTCCAGTCTTTTATGCCTTTCTCCCCAATACATACTCTTTGATCCAGTGACACTGGCCTCCTGACTGTTCCATGTACAAGACAATCCATCTCTTGACTCTGGGCATTGTCTCTGGCTGTCCCCCAATGCCTGCAATGCACTCCCTCCTTCTCTCTGACTACTGACCTCCCTGACTTCCTTGAAGTTCCAACTAAAATCCCACTTTTTATAAGAAGCCTTCCTCAACCCGTCTCAATTCTATTGCCTTCTCTTTGGTCATTAGTTCCTAATTATTCTATATTTAGCTTACTTTGTATATATTTGTTTGCATGTTGTCCCCCCATTAGATTGTAAGCTTCTTGAGGGCAGGGCAGTGCTAGGAACATAGTAGGTGCTCAAATGTTTACTGAATTGAATTACATTCCAAATGGGAGGGCAATATAAAGTGGGGGTAGTTGGGAAAGATGAAGACACACCAAAACAGTGTTTGGTGCATAGTAAGCTCTTAATTAATGCTTTCTCATTCTTCCATTTCTGATGTTATATGCAGTTTGAACTACCACAGAAATCTTTCCCAAACTCATAACATTGAAAAGGCTACTCTCCTGTATGAATCTTCTTATGGCTAATACCATGAGAAAAGCTTCCCATATTCATTATATGTTTCTCTCTTATATTAATCTTCTGATATACAACTGGGTTGGACCTCTGAAGGAAGACTTTCTCACATTTATTACATACATAAGGCTTTTCTCCAGTGTGACTCATCTCATAACTCATAATCATTAAGCTCCGAATGAAAGCTTTCCCCATTGTCTATGTTTAAGTCTCTCTAATATAAATCTTCTGATATACAACAAGATTTGAGATCTGCCTGAAGACTTTTTCCCATTTATCACATGTATAAGGCTTTTCTGGTTTGAATCCTCTGGTGCTAAATAAGGACAGAGCTTTGAGTAAAGGCTTTGCTGCACTGAACACATTTATAAAGCTTCTTTCCAAATGAATCATCACATATAAAATAAGAGTTGAATTCTCAATGAAGGTTTTCCCACACTTATTGCATTTAGAAGACTTAATGATAGAATCTATTTTATGATGTTTAGAAATGTTTGAACACTGACTTAAGGCTTTCCCACATTTCGAACAGTTATAAATTTTATCTCCAATTTGAAACTTCTGGTATTTGGTTATTTTTTTTCCTATCTCCCTCCTGCTTTAGCTCCCAACTCTTTTTCTGGAATCCACTTTCTCAATATTCCCCAGAAATAGAGGAGCAATGATCAGCATTGTAAAATATTTCCATTTTCACTCTATGGGATGACTCTTCTTCAAGAATGTTCTCTTCTGAAACTGCCTCCTTGGTTTTCCTTCTGAAAGATGTTTGGAATACACACAATATAGAGTACAAACATCCTCATTGCTCTGAACTTTGAGAAAGGAAACTGGGGATGGAGCAAAGCAACTGAAAGTGGGGCCCATAGCAAGGTATCACCTGGTGGAAATCTTTCTTAAAATGTTATTTTATTTTTCCCAATTACATGTAAAAACAATTTTTAACTTTCATTTTTTTAAGTTTTGAGTTCCAAATTCTATACCTCCTTCTGTCCCCTATCCCCTCATTGATATGGTAAGCAATCTGAATAGGTTATACATTTGGGATCATGTAAAACATTTCCATATTAGTCATTTTGTGCAAGAAAACTTGAAAAGTGAAAGGAGAGAGAGAGAGAGAGAGAGAGAGAGAGAGAGAGAGAGAGAGAGAGAGAGAAAGAAAGAAATAGTATACTTCAGTCAGTATTCAGATGACATCAGCTCTTTCTCTGGAGGTGGATAGCATTTTTCATCATGAGTCCTTTGGGATTGTCTTGGATTATTGTATTACTGAAAACAGCTAAGTCATCATACAATATTGCTGTTACTTTGTACAATGTTCTCCTGTTTCTGCTCACTTCATTCAGCATCAGTTCATGTAAGTCTTTCCAGGTTTTTCTAAAATCATTTCTTTTTGAGGGAGAGAAGGCAGGGTAATTGGAGTTAAGTGACTTGCCCAAGGTCACACAGCTAGTAAGTGTCAAGTGTCTGAGGTTAGATTTAAATTCAGGTCCTCCTGATTCCAGGGCCAGTGCTCTACTCACTGTACCACCTAGCAGCCCCCTGTCATTTCTTACAGCACAATAATGTCCCATTAAATCATATACCGCAACTTGTTCAACCATTCCTCAATTGATGGGCATCCCCTCAATTTCTAATTCTTTGCCACCTGAAAAGAGCTGTTATAAATATTTTTGTATGTTTAGGTCCTCCCCCTATCCCCTTTTAAAATGTCTTTAGGTTACAGACCTAGTAAATGTCATTGCTGGATCAAATAATATGCATAGTTTTGTAACACTTTGGCATAGTTCCAAATTGCTCTCTAGAATGCTTGGATCAGTTCTCAACTCCACCAGCAGGGCATCAGTGTCCCAGTTTTCCCACATCCCCACCAACATTTATCATCTTCCTTTTCTGTCATATTAGCCAATCTGATAAGTGTGAGGTGATACCTCAGCGTTGTTTTAATTTGCATTTCTCTAATCAATAGTAATTTAGAACATTTTTTCATATGACTATAGATAGCTTTGATTTCTTTTTCTGAAAACTGTTCTTTAAAAATATTTAAAAACAATATTTTCTCTAGTTTGACAACTATTTCCAGTCTTTCATCTATTTGAAAGTATTTAGAAGGCCAAGAAAAAAGGCCTTTCTTAGGATAATACTTTAAGGGTAGGAGCTAATCCTTGAACAAATATTATTTATTATTTTATTTAAATCATTCCTCTCTAAGGAAACAAACCTCAGGACAGGGGAATTCTACCAAATATTTAAACTGTTTGAAAAAATAGGTAAAGCAAGAGCCCTATCAAATTCCTTTTACGATGCAAATATGGTCTTGATACTGAAACCAGAGACAGTTAAAATAGAGGTGAAAAAAATAGAACAATTTTCCTAATGAATATTAATGCAAACATTTTAAATGAAATGCTACCAAGGAGGCTACAACGGCATATCCCAAAGATATACACTGTGACAAAAGTGAATTTGTACCAGGAACACAGGAGTGGATGAAAATTGTAAAACTATTGAGTTCAATTGACCACTTCAATAACAAAAACCCAAACCAGGTGATTATTTCCGTATTATTCAATAGTGTACTAGAAATGCTAGCTATAGCAATACGGTTAAAAACTGAAGGAATAAGCATAGTCAATGAGAAAGAAAAACTGTCACTTTTTGTAGATGATATGATAGTTGTGGGATTGAAAATGGATCAATCATTAGTACTGCTTGATTAGTATATGGTGAGCTGATCAAGTATTAAGATTTCCATTGTATTTTTAAAAAATTTATTTTATTTTCAGTTCACAGAACAAACAAGCATTCCCATAACACACTGCTATAAAAAAGATAACTGCAAATCTACCGTGTACAAATTGCTATTCCCTCTAAATATACAACAAAGTTATCACATAAATTTCTTTTTTCCCCTTATTTTCTTTACTGCTCCTTGCTTTAGATATGCCTATCATTAGACACAAATAGGTATGTACGTATGTATATGTATATACATATACATATATATGTAAAATTATTCTATACATCTATTTATCTTTCTCTGGATGCGGATAGCATCTTTCTTTGTATATTCATTTTTAATTGTGTATTTCTAATAGTCAAAATTACTTAGTCACTCAAAGCCATCCTTAAAGCAATATTGCTATTACTGTAATTTCCACTCTTATTTCATTAGGTTTAATCAGTCTACTATGTATTGGTTGGGACCCCACATTGTGTGAGTTTGAGCTCCTTAAACCTGTAGCTTCACTTGCCTCTTCCATGCTTGTAGCTTGCCACCCATATCCTGCTTGCTGCTTGACAACATTGGCAACAGAGGAAAACAACTCCAGGTGCCTCATTCCTTGTTCTCCTTTTCTCAATGCTTTCCCATCACAAAGATTCTAAACCCATCCTTAAGTACTAGCATGTAAACCACAAGCCTCCCATCCCCTGCTCTGGAAATTGTCAACCATAGCACTTTCTAGGCCAGGTGAATCAATCTGGTCATAGGATGTTTGCCTATCCTCCCTGGGACAGTCCAGAGGATGTTAGTCTGTGAATGTTAGGGCATCTGGTGAGGAATTTATGTAAGAGGGTACCAACCAATCAGAAGTGATATATGTCTATGTTTAAGAATTGTAACTGTGCAAATGCTCTAAAAAAATTGTTCTGCTTGTCAGTTTTATCTTTGGCTACTGAGGAGCCTTGGATCCCATTTATTGTCAACTGCTAACCTTGCTAATAAATTGATCATACTAAGAATCCTGTGCATAAGTTTTTCTTTGTTGCAAATTGTTATGGCAACATGCTTTGCCTAGAGAATCCTAGAGAATTTACTAAAAGTCTAATTGAAACAATGAAAAACATCATCGAAGTTACAGGATATAAAATAAACCCATAGAAATGATTAGCATTTCTGTATAATACAAATAAAATCCAACGGGAAGAGAGACAAGAAGAAAATTCTTAAAATCACTATAAATAGTATAAAGTAATTGAGAGTCTACCTGCTAAGACACACAGAGAAGCTATGTGAGTGGATTAAAAAAATTCACCCAAACAAAGACATCTTTGATTAGAGAAATATTAATCATTCATGGGCAACCTCAGCCAACACAACAAATATGACAACCCTACCTAAATTAGTTTACTTATTCAGTGCCATAGCAATCATACTACCAAAGAATTACTTTGTAGAGTTGGAGGAACTGCACAAGAATACCAGGGAATCAATGAAAGAAACATGAGAAGGGAGGGGGCCTAGCAATACCAGATCTCAAGCTATATCACGAAGATGTAACCATCCAAAGAAGTCGATAGTGGATAATACATGGAAAGGTGGATCAGTGGAACAGATTAGGTATACAATACAGAGAAGCAAATGAAGCCAGAACTTAGGATTTAATAAACCCAAAGATCTCAGATTTGGAGGCAAGAACTCACTATTTGACAAAAGCTGTGAGTAAAACTGGAAAGTAGTCTGGCAGAAATGAGGCATAGACGGACATTTCACACAATACGAGATAAGCTCAAAATGAGGACATGATCTAGACACAAAGAATATTATAAACAAGTTTGGGGAACAGATAACAAATTACTTGTCAGATCTATAGATAGGAGAAGAGTTCTTTATCAAATATGACATACAGAGGTTCATAGGAGGTAAAATGGATAATTCTGATCATACGCAATTTAAAAGTTTTTACACTAACGCAAGCAATGCAGCAAATATTTGAAGAAAAATAAGAAACTGGGTGGGGGGGGGAGTGGCAAATCTTTGCAGCAAGTTACTTGGATAAAGATCCCACTTCTAAAATATATAAGGAACTGAGTAAAATTGACAAGAATAAAAGTCATTCACCTATTTATAAATGACTAAATAATATTGACAGGTAGTTTTCAGAGGAAGAAATCCAAGCTATCAATAGTCTATATCACTCTATACTCTCTAAATCACCAATAATTAGAGCAATTCATATTAAAACAACTCTGAAGTACCACTTCACACTTAGCAGAATTGGTTAAGATGGCAGAAAAAGAAAATGAAAAATGCTGGAGGGGATTTTGAAAATAGGGTTGGGAAATGGTGAGAATTTAGAACTAAAAAATATTTGAAAGTTGACCTTTAAAAAATAAAGAAATTTTTTTCAAAATTAAAAAAATCACCATACTCCTCATTTATGAATGGATTAGGAGATGATCCACTTGGAAGTACTACCTTTTCTTCCATTCAGAAAGGATCAAAATACTAATCTGAGGGAAATGGTCCCCTTGGTTTTGGAAGATGTCAAGAAAATGTGAAGGGATTGGTCATTACAAACTGGACTTAGCCCAGAACTTTCAGGGTTACTTCACTTCTTTTGCCAATATCTTTTTCACAGTAACAGTGTACCCTGACCACTATGGCCTGGATCTTGCTCTCATAGTAAGTTCCTCCCTAGAATCTCCATTCGACAAAGTACCCACACTAGGCGTGATCACTTCAAACCTGCTCTATCCCATGACTCCCTGCTCTTCCTTACCACTTTTTGTGCATTTGGATACTTTTATCTCCTAACAATTTTTCAGTGTCCTTCTTATATGTTGCCTTTCTTCATTAGGATGTAAGTTTCTTGAGGGTCAGGAATTTCTTTGTCCTTGTATCTATTATATCTCTATTATATTATTATATCTATATTCCTAGTGCACAATATTGATATGCCCTGTGCCTGGCATATTGTAAGCACTTAATAAATGCTTTATGAATCTAATTATTTATCAATGGAGGAACTCAAAATGTATTTTAACAGATAATTTTTTCTTGTTTAAGGTCATTATATTACCACAAATACTCATGGGTAGGGGGCATGTTTGATGGCATGGAGGTGGAGAGATAGACATGGTAACAGTGGTAGGGGGAGACAATGCATGTATGGATAATTATCTCTCCTGCTAGAAATCACTGATATGGAACAATATTCTATTTTAACATTACTTCTGACAGGCTAGTACCTAAAATACAGAATGTAGTGTTTTGTTGTTGCTGTTGAGTTGTTTCAGTCACGTCCAACTCTTTGAGACTCCATTTTGGGATATTCTTAGCAAAGATCTTGGCAGTGTTTTGCCATTTCCTTCTCCTGCTTATTTTATAGATGAGGAACTGAAGCAAATGGGATGAAGTGACTTGCCCAGGGTCACACAGCTAGTTTAAGGTTGGATTTGAACTTGTGAAATTGAGTCTTCCTGATTCCAAGACCAGTGCTATAATTACTGCACCACCTAACTGCCTTATGGCATCTGTGTGTGTGTGTGTGTGTGTGTCTGTGTGTGTGTCTGTGTCTGTGTGTATGTGTATGTGTATCAATAAACATTTCTTAGGGGCTTCCTCTGTGCCCGTTGCTGTGCTAAGAACTAGGGATACAAATAGAGGAAAATATGGTCCCTGCCCTTAATCTGCTGGAGGAGACAAGAAGCAAACAAATATGTACAAACAAGCTATATGCTGGATAATTATTGTTTGTCCTTCATTTTTGAAGAGGACTAATCAAATCACAGGATGACATTTTGACTTGTGTGAATTGAATTTAAGTAAGACAGTGTTGCACAAAGTAGTCAGCCTCACTCTCTCTTCCAGAGTCATCCAAGTCTAGTAGCAAGCCAAAAATCAAGGTGATTGGTGATGGCCCAAGATCCAGTGGATGACCTTGGTGTCTTTGATATTTGACCAAGCTCTAAGTACTCCACAGCACCCGCTTCAGCTGCCTTCATGGCCAACGGAACAAATTATTCTCATTCTGCTAAGGGAAGTCTTCACACGTTTCACATGCAACCCATTTCCCATGGGTTTGAAGCCCATTGGTTACCCTCAACATAGTTTAGCACATCAGCCAAGACAGTTTACTGAGGTGTAGCCATGGGTCATGCTAAAATTTCTTGCAGCCACAGGTGAGAATTGAGTGCTAGGTAGATACCAAGGGGATGAACAGCTCTAAAAAGGGCTTGATAAGCCCTCACATCAGGTGCCAGTCCTTCTTGAACACCCTTTACGCCCCACAGGATAAGGAGGAAATAATTATAAGAAAGACACTAGAATTAAGTGGATTTAGAAAAGGTTTTCTGTAGAAGATAGGATTTTAATTGAGACGTAAAAGAAGCCAGAAAAGTTGGTAGGCAGAGATGGAAAGGGAAAGTGTTCCAGGCATGGAAAAATAACCAGAGAAAATGTCCAGAGATGAAGAAATGAAGTTCCTCAATCTAGGATAAGCAAGAGGTTAATGTCATTGGATCAAAGAGTGCTTCCCATGAAGCAAAGTGTAAGAAGATTGGAAAGGACAGAAAGGGCTGGCTTATGAGAGGTTCTAGACACCAAACAGCATTTTGCATTTGATTCTGGGCAGTTTTGATGCATCGCTCCTAGTTAACCATAACCAAAATAATGTCTGTCATCTTTATGGAGCATTTAGTGTTGCCACATGTTTTTCGCCATTTGCCCATGGTAAGGACCTTGTAATGAAGGCACCATGGGAAAAGTTGATCCTATTTCACAGAATGGAAAGAGGTTCATGAAGTTTCAGGATCCTGCTCAGGGTCCCAGGGCAAATCAATAAGAGGTGACACTTATATGGCAGTTTCTATACACAGAGTTCTTTCTCCTTAGAAAACCTGAGGTAGGGTGGTCAATATTAACCATCCTGTTTTCCATGAAATGCCTATTCAAACTTGATTTTTTCTCCCGTCTATAGTTATTCTTTCCCCCAACACTGATACACAATCAACTTCTGGATCTCTGGGTGCCAAAGAGATAGATCTGTGGAGGTAGAGCCCCAGGGAAACAGAGTACAGGACATTTACCTGATCATTTTGTCCTAGGGGATCTCATGGCATTCACTTTTGCTGAATAGACATCCCAGCGATCTGTGTGCTCCAAGGTAGAGCAGGATAATCAATCAGCAAAGTGATTAATGGATTTTTCTAGCAGCCACTGACCACAATGCCTAATTATGCAGGAGGCAGTATGGTTTACTGTAAGGAACCCTGGATTGAAGTCAGAAAACCTGGGTTCAGGTCTTGGGTCAGGCAGTTATTAATTCTGTGACCTTGGTTAATTCTCTTTTTTACACTAGGCCTCAGTTTCCCTAGAGAGAATTACTGTGATGCAATAGTGAGCAAGCTAGATTGGAATTCTGGGGACACTGGAATTCACTATTCATTGACTCTGTGACCTTGGGCAAGTCACCTAACCTTCCTTGGCTTTAGTTTCCCTATCTATAAAACGAGGATAGGAACCAATTAAGGTTTGCATTTTGCAAACATCAACACACTATATGAATGTTACTTGTTATTATTAGCTCTTATTTCCTTAGATTCCATGAGCTTCCTAAGTTGCTTTCACGCAGCTCTGGAGGAGCAGAGATCTCTCATTCCCCTTACCAGTACCATGGACAGTGTTCCTTTACACTGGCTTATTGGCTAGACCCTCTCTAGGCCAGGGTTTAAGACACTGGGAGAGGGAAGGTATATAGGATTCAGGTGCGTAAGGGAAAGTAAGAATGTCGACTCCCTGGAATTTTCCCCATTGCAACCAAGTGCTTGCTCCCTCCTGTCTCTGACAGCAAAGTCAACACAAGGAAGCAAAATCTGAAATTGCAAAGTATAAGTTTAAGAGTTTTATTTCTCTTCTCCCCATCACCCAGAGCAGAAACAGACTAGGATCTGGCATGACTTGAATCCATGCTCCTCCTTCGTTCTTTTTCTTAAAATTTAGTTAGTATGTTATTTTCCCCCAATTACATGTAAAAACAACTTTTGACATTCATTTTTAAAACTTTGAGGTCCAAATTCTACCTTTCTTCTCTTCCCCTCCCCTCATTGAAAACGAATGTGTAGTCATGGAAAACGTATTTCCATATTAATCATGTCGTGAAAGAAAACAGACTGAAAAAAACCTCAGGAAAAATAGAAAAGTGAAAAAGTATGCTTCAGTTTGTATTCAGACATCATCAGTTCTTTGTCTGGGGATGGATAGCATTTTTCACCCTAAGTCCTTCCGAGTTGTTTCAGATCATTGTATTGCTTAGAACAGCTAAGTCATTCACAGCTGATCATCTTACAATATTGCTATTATTTTCTACAGAGTGCATTTCACTTTGTTCATGTAAGTCTTTCTAGGTTTTTCTGAGAGTATCCTGATCATCATTTCTTAAAGAACAGTAGTATCCCATCACAATCACATAGGATAGTTTGTTCAGCTAGTCCCCAAATGATGGGCATCCTCCCAATTTCCAACTCCTTGCCACCAGAAAAGAGCTGCTGTAAATATTTCTGTACATATTGGTCCTTTTCCCTTTTGTTTTTTTAATCTGTTTTTGGATACAGACCTAGGAGTGGCACTGCACAGTTTTATATCCTTTGGGCATAATTCAAAATTGCTCTAAAGAATGGTTGAATCAGTTCACAACTCCACCAACAGTGCATTAATGTCTCATTTTTCCCACATCCTCTCCAACATTTCTCATTCTCCTTTTCTATCCTATTAGCCAATCTAATAGGTATGAGGTAGGACCTCAAAATTGTTTCAATTTGTGTTCCTCCAATCAACAGTGATTTAGAGCACCTTTTCATATGGCTATAGATAGCTTTGATTACTTCTGAAAATTGTTCATATTTCTTGATTATTTATCAATTAGGGAATGGTCCTATTTTTATAAATTTGACTCAGTTCTCTCTATATTTCAGAAATGAGGCCTTTATCAGAGAAATTTGCTCCAAAAAAATTGTTATGATTACTAAGTGTATTTTCCTCCCTCCTATTTCCCCCACCTGTTTATTCTATTCTCTCTCCTTTCACCCTGTCCCTCCTCAAAAGTGTTTTGCTTCTGACTACCGCCTCCTCCAATCTGCCCTCCCTTCAATCACTCTCCCCATCCCTTTCCCCACCTACTTTCCTGTAAGGGTAAAATAGATTTCTATACTCAACTGAGTGTGTATGTTTATTCCCAATTTGAGCCAATTCTGATGAAAGTAAGGATCACTCACTCCCCTTCCCACCTCCCCCATCTTCCCTGCCACAGTAAAAGCTTTTTCTTGCCTCTTTTATGTGAGATAATTTACCCCATTCTACCCCTCCCTTTCCCTTTCTCCCAGTGCATTCCTTTTTCTTACTCCTTAATTTTATTTTTTTTTCAATATTATCACTTCACGTTCAACTCATACCTGTGCCCTGTCTGTATATATACATATATATAACATATATATGTATACATATATATATTATATATGTTTATATGTGTGTGTGTGTGTACACACACAACACATGCCTTAATAATGAGAAAGTTTTTATGTGTTACAAGTACCATCTTCCCATGTACAAATGTAAGCAATTTAACTCTATTAAGTACCTTATAATTTCCCTTTCCTGTTTACCTTTTTATGCGTCTCTTTGAGTCTTGTATTTGAAAGTCATGTCTTCTTTTCAGCTCTGATCTTTTCATCAGGAATACTTGAAAATCCTCTATGTTATCGAATAACCATTTTTTCCCCTGAAGGATCATATTCAGTTTTTTTGGGTAGGTGATCCTTGGTTGTAATCCTAACACCTTTGTCCTCTGGAATATCATATTCCAAGCCCTCCTATTCTTTAATATAGATGCTGCTAGATCTTGTGTTGTCTTGTTTGTGGCTCCATGATACTTGAATTGTTTCTTTTTGGCTGCTTGCAATATTCTCTCCTTGACCTGGGAACCCTGGGATTTAGCTCTAATATTCCTGGGAGTTTTCATTTTGGGATCTCTTTCAGGAAGTAGTTGGTGGATTCTTTCAATTTCTATTACCCTCTTGTTCTAGAATAATAGGGCAATTTTCCTTGATAATTTCTTGAAAGATGATGTCTAGGCTCTTTTTTTGATCATAGCTTTCAGGTAGTCTAATAATTTTAAAATTATCTCTCCAGGGTCTATTTTCCAGGTCAGTTGTTTTTCCACTGAGATATTTCACATTGTCTTCTATTTTTTCAGTCTTTTGGTATTGTTTTATTGCTTCTTGATTTCCCATAAAGTCATTAGCTTCCATTTGCTCAATTCTAATTTTTAAGGAATTATTTTCTTCAATGGGCTTTTGTACCTCCTTTTCCATGGGGCCAATTCTCCTTTTTAAGTTTTTTTTCTTCAGTGAATTTTTGTGTGTCCTTTGTAGAGTTACTGACTTTTTTCATGATTTTCTTGTATCACTCTCATTTGTCCTTGCAATATTTCCCAATATTTCCTCTACCTCTCTTATTTGATTTTTGAGCTCTTCCATGACAAGACACCAATTCGTATTTTTTCTTGGAGGCTTTGTAAGTTGCTACTTTAACTTTGTTATCTTCTTCTGAGTGCATTTTGATCTTCCTTGTCACCACAGTAACTTTTCTATGGTCAGAATTTTTTTTCTATTGTTTGTTCATATTTCTTGACTTTTTACTCTTTGTTAAAGTGGGGGGGTGGTCTGCTGTCAGGGTGGGAGGATGCACCGGAGGGTTTGTGTGGCTGTTTTCAAAGATACTTCTATAAGTTTTCCATTCTTCCAAGGTAGTATGATCTAAGGAGAAGTGTGTTTACTACTGTGCTCTGGTCTTCAAGTGACCACAAGCATTCTCTTCTGCCCTGGAACTGTGAGGAGGATTCTCTCTCCACTTCTGCCTCAAGTTCTGCTATACCAGTGTTCCTCCTCACCCTGGGACTGCCACTCAGAATTGCAACTCAGATCTGAGTATGGTCAAAGCACCAGAGTCCTGCCTCAGTGCTAATGAAGAGATTCCTATAATCTCCTTCTGATCAGTTGCTCGATCCCCTGCTGCCACTGCTAATTCATTCACTCCAAAGGCACACACAAGAGAACACAAGCTTGAGTTGGGACCAGGTCCTTTAGACCCTAGAAGTCTGGGAAATGCTTAGCATGTGTCTATCACTATTAAATGCCTGCTATGTGCTGGGTACTGTGCTAGGCACTGGAGCTACAATCTCTGCTCTCAAGGAGGTCAGTGTCTAATGGTGGAGACAAAATGCAAAGAAAATGGTGCAGTCTGTAGAAAGGGTAAATTGGAAGAATCAATGGAGAGGAGACCCTAGAATTAAGAAAGTCTTCCTCTAGAAGTTTCTCTCCCATCCCTCACCTGGGCCTCATTCCCTCTCCAGATTGACTAACTCCAAAATCCCCTTCCCCTTCTCTTTTCTTCCCTGGGACACCTAAGGATAGATAACTGGACCAAAGCTCCATAAAATAGCTAATGGGGAGAAGAGAAGTCTGAGGTGAACCTGATGCTTTGGTCCAGAACAGGGACAGGATTAGGGCTAGAGTTGAGAGTTCTAGTAGCTCTTGGTGGGTTTTGTCCTTTGAGTTGGGGTTTAGGTTAGATTTGGAGTCAGAAAGCAGGAGGGATTGGTGATCTCAGAGACCTATTGGGCATTAGGACTGGTAAGAACCAGAAACTTGGAGAGATGGGAAAGTGTAGGACAAAGAGTCCTCTGCTGAAAAGCAGGAGTCAGGGAACAGGGAATCTGGGTCAGTCTGTTCCCTTGACAAAGGATGGGATGCTGGCCAAGTCCTTGCCTCCCTCAGGGCCTCAGTCCTCTTAACCTGTATAATGAAGAAGGAAGGAAGGCAGATGGTCTCTAAGGGTTTCCATGACTCTCAGAAATGGAAGGGACCAGACCAATTCTACCTCTTCATTTGGCAGATGAGTAAGCTGAAGTCCATAGAGAGGAAGTGACTTGGCCAAAGACACACAGTTAAGCTGGTCAGTGGCAAAGCCAGGATCAAAACCAGACTTCTGGCTTCAGCTACAGAATTTTTTTTTCTGTTATATTGCTATGCTTGGAGATAGAATTGGACTGGGGTAGGTGCTGGAGGATCTGTCAATTCCAAGATCCATGATTCTCTCAAGACATTAGATAAGAGTATATTGGGACCAGCTGGAGCCAGCTCTACCAGAGGTGATTATTAAATTTTACAGATGAATATTTTATCTCAGAACTCTGCAAAGGCTACAAATTAGGGCTTACTTTATTATTTTCTTGATCATCTAAACTTAAGTTGGGGAAAATGTTAATCATGGAAATTAAACTTGAGTGTATCACCCGTACATATTTTTTTGGGGAGTATGTTGTTAAACATTTAACAGCACACCTCAGGCTGGGGAAACAGATTAAAAACCGATGATTGGTTTGGTGCCTAAGCAGGTTTGATGTTGGATTAATGTGGGGGCTAAGGTCAAGTGTATGGTTCAACCAGTGCTGGACCTTAAGTCTTTTCTTGTGAGTTCTCCATTTGGAGGGTGAGGATCCGGATTCAAAATCCCAGCTCTCTATTTAGGACTTAAAAAAAACCAACCAAACCACTTTGAACATATGACATCTCTGCTTGGCCCCACTTTCTTCCTTGACAAAATGTGCGGATTAAATGATCTTTATGGTTTCTGCTGACTCTAAGTTTCTCGGCCAGGGGATGGAGGTGATTGGTCCCTGGAAGAAGCAGGATATGGCTTCCCTTGTTCATTTGAATCAAGAGAGGGTACTAGGAGGGGTTAAAAAAGTTTGGGGGATGACCTCAGTTCTGAGGGAGGTCCCAGTAGGGATTAGAATCTAGGTCTGTGGTGGATGGGGTGGGGGGGCGGGGCTGGCAGTCATGAGACAATAAACATTTATAAAATGTTTGCTGAGGCCTGGAGCCTGAGCTTAAGCTAGAATGACAAAGCAAGTCTCCCATCCTCCCACCCTACTCCAAACCTCAGTCGGAAACAATAACAATACCAAAAAAAGTACCTGCCCTCCAGTATAGTATATTCTAATGGAGGAGACGTCTGGGAAATGGCAGACTAACCATGCCCCCAGCCTAGCCAAAATCTGAGAGTGTGTCCTCCACATTTCAGAGCTCATTCTGAATATCAGTGAACCACACCTGGGCTTAGGGTGTCCCTTTGTACCTGAATGCCTAGGGAGGAGCTTGGGCTGAGAACAGGCAGAGTTTTCTTTCAGAAGCATTCAGACACTGTAACCAAGACCTTCCCAGGTACATAAAGCTGAAGTCCCTGAGGAGAGCTGAGGTTTAGCCTTTCTCAGAAACCCAATGGAGAATCCCAAGGGCCCAGACGTTTCTGGTGAGTAACCTTCAGGGAAATTTTGGTTTTTCTTGTCGGATTTGAGGCTGAGAATTTCCTGAGAGCAGGAACCTGACTTAGCTCATCGATGTAGCTCATAGCAGAGAACCTTCTTGTGGAAATTGACTGCATTGATTTGGAATCCAGAGAGCTCTGACCACAGACTAAATAAAAGCTGAAGGGTCCAGAGTCTGATCTCATGGAGGGACAGAACCTGCCTGCACTCACTGGAAACTGGCCTCTGAGAGGTCTTTTTACCATCCCAAGGGCCCTCACATAGACCAGCATCTGGTAATTTATGCTGCTACTAAGTTCCCACCTCCTGCCTAGAATCCTCTAGAGATAAGCCTCCAGACTGAGGAGAATCTACTGCTTTGAAAAGAAAGCTGCCAAAGCTTTCCCTTCAGAATCTCCAAGGCCTAAATGATAAACTCATTTATCTTTCAAAACTATATTTCTATCAGAACTTCTTTCTGTTCCTTTAGTACCTAAAATAAGTATCTCAGTTTCTATGACTGTGTTTCTGTTTGGACTTTCTTCTGTTCTCATCTACACATTTAAAACAAAAAACAAAAAAAACCTATATCCTTCCCTTTCTATGGCTGTGTTTCTATTTGAACTAACTTTTATTCCTTTCTGCACCTAAAAGAATATTACTGTTTTTGTAGCTGTATTTCTAATTGGACTTTCTTGTATTTCATTCTGTAGCTGAAAAAAAAATCCTTCACTTTCTCTGTCTCTGTTTCTATCCGGACATCCTGCTTTTCCATTCTGTACCTAAAAGAATGCTTCAATTTCTGCTTTTATTATTTACTTTTAAGAATTCTCTTTAAAATTTTGTGTTCCAGATTCTCTCCCTCCCTCTCAGGCCTCCCCACTCAGAATGCTTCCATTTCTGTGGCTGCATTTCTTTCTGGATAGTCTTCTGTTCCCTTCTGTAGGTTGAAAAAAAAAACAAACATCGATTTCTACAGCTGTGTTCTTAATTGGACTTTTCTTACGTTTTGTTCTGTAGCTTTCAAAAATCCCCATAATTTGTATGACCATTCTTCTAACTGAACTCCCTTCTGTACCTAAAGGAATGCATCAGTTTCTATTGCTGAGTTTCTCTGGACTTGCCTGTTTTTGCTTCTGTAGCTAAAAAAACAAACAAAATACTTCACTTTCTCTGGCCTTGCTTCCCTTCTGTACTAAAAGAATCCTTCAATTTCTCCAGCAGTGTTTCTAGCAGGACTTCTTTCTCTTCCCTACTGGATCTAAAAAGGACATTTCCATTTCTGAGTCTGTCTTTTTATCTGAACAGCCTTCTGTTCTGATCTCTACCTAAAATGATGCTTCAATTTCTATGACTGTGTGTCTATCTCAACCTCCTTCAGTGTCTCTCTGGACTGCTCTTTTCTGTCCTAAAAGAATGCTTCCATTCTCATCACTGTGTTTGTTTCTGTTCTGTATGTAAAAGGAAATGCTGACCCACACTTTTTTCCTGTTCTATTTGATTTTTCTCTCTGACATGGATAAAAGCATACACGATATGGACAACGAATTTACAGATGACTCAAATCTGGGAGGATAGCTGGGAGGATCACTGAATGATAGAGTTAGGATCCAGAAGGATCAACATATGCTAGAGAATTGGGGGAAATTCCTCACATCAAAGACAGCAATGTTCTTCAAGTATCTGGGACTGCAAGCACAATCTGGATGAGCAGGGTGAAGTAAGAGCCCCAAATGCTGATCCCACCTGGGCTTGCATGGAGCAGGGCAAGACTTCCAAGAGTGAGGATCAGATAGAGTCCAGGTCCTCTGCCCTTGTCAGAGCTCATCTGGGTTCATCTGGTGTTCAGTTCTGGGTTCCATGCATAAAAAGAACACTGTCAAACCAGAATGCTCAGAAGATGTAGAAGGGTCTTGACTTTTTGTCTTGAGAGGATTAGTTGAAGGAAGCAGGGATTTAGAACTTGGAGAAAAGATTTATGGGGGAAAAGAGCTGCCTGCACATATGGGAAGGGCTATCACATGGAAGAAGGTTTAATTTTCTTGTGTTTGGCTATAGAGGATAGAACCAAGAATAATGCCCGGGGCTTGCAAAACAATTTTCTAAAAAATCTTCACGACAAACTTCCTAAAATTTATAGTAGTCTATAAAGTGAATGGGCTTGTGGCAGGTCCCTTCAAAAAATTGCGTTTAGAGGCTATGGGACACCTCTCGGGCACATGGTGATGAAAATTCATTTCTGGTGCTGTTTGTGCTTAGAGGCTGCTCGGGTCCTTTCCAAATCTCTCTGGGATGGAAGGGCTGAGTTCTTCTTAAGTGAGAATATTTACCGCTTCCCTCTTAAAGTTAGCAATGATTTCTTATGTGATAAATTTCATGGTGTTTTTCTCAGGACTCATTCTTGATCTCTCTGTAGTATTTGTGGTGGTGTGTTTTACTCTCAGCCCACATATGGTTGCCTTTTGGGGGTTTTGGTTATTCTTGGTTTTTCTCTGACCTGGCTCGATACTTTTCCTGAATAGCTGCTATGTGACTCCATGGCTAGAGCACTGGGTCTGTAGTTGGGGAGAACTGAGTTTAGATCCATCCTCAGACACTTAGAGCTGTGTGACTGAGGCAAAACACTTTGTGCCTCAGTTTCCTTAAGTGCAAGTGGGGATCCTAAAAACACCTACCTCTGTGGGTTGAGATTATAAAAGGGCTTACTTAGCACAGTGCCAGGCACATGTTGTTGTTAAGTTATTTCATTCATGTCCAACTTTCCATGACCCCATTTGGGGTCTTCTTGGTAAAGATACTAGAGTGGTTTGCCATTTCCGTCTCTAGATCATTTTACAGATGAGGAAACTGAGGCAAGCAGGATTAACTGACTTGCCCAGGGTCACACAACTAGTGGTTTGCCATTTCCTTCTTCAGCTCATTTTGCAGATGAGGAAACTGAGGCAGACAGGGTTAAGTGACTTGCCCAGGGTCACACAGCTTAGGTGCTTAATATTACTTGCTCCATCCCTTTCTTCCCTTCAGTCTATTTTATTTAATCATAATCCATGTGGTAAACACTTAATGTGAGTGTCCCTCAAGGTTCTTTCCTGGGTCCTTCTCTCTTTTTTTTTTTCTCTATTCTTCCTCTCTTAGATGATCTAATATGTAACCTGCCCACTAAAAAATCTGTTGATCCCTTTACTGATCCAACACCCTGCTCTGTCATTGAGCATAGAAGTCACTGGGATATCTATCAGTAAGAGCAAATGCCACAAGACCCCACCACTCCCACCCTGGGACTGAACGCTTGTGATAAATATCCTGCACTATGCTTCCCCTGGGGCCCTACCTCTACATTCATGGCTTCTTGGCACCCTAAGATACAGAAATGGATTATGCAGGGTAGCAGGAATAACTATAGGCTGGAGAAGAAGTGAATCCTAGGCAGAAAGCCCTCTGTATACAGAAAGCACCAAATTAGTGTCCTCTATTCTTAACTTACCCTGTGGCTCTGGGCAAGACCCTGAAACTGTGAGCCTCTCTCCATTCCTTAGAGGTAACAGAAGGACATCTTTCCCCATGGAACCTGCTCATAGGGTTTTTACCATGAGCAAATCAAGTGTGAAAACACTTGGCAAAGCTTAACAGGCCCATGAACATGTCAGATATTATTAATTTTCTTATGATTCATTAGGACCAATGAGTCTAAATTGCTAAGAAGTATACTGAGTTCTTTTCTAGAAATATGCCCAAACATACATAGACCCATATACACATAGATATATACAATCATACCAACATATGTGTTTATACATCTATGTATGCACATATCTATATATACGTATATATATACATACATATGTATAAAGAGAATATACATATATAGAGAATAATATATCTATAGCTATATATCACTGTATTTTATGCATGTCTGCGTGCCAGAAACGATTTTTTTAAAAATCAATCTCATTCGAAATCAATTGGGCAGCTAGGTGGTACTGCAGCGGATAGAGTGCCAGGCCTGAAGTCATGAAGACTCCTCTTCCTGAGTTCAAACCTGGCTTCAGACACTAGCTGTGTGACCTTGGGCAAGTCATTTAACCCTGTCTGCCTCAGTTTCCTCATCTATAAAATGAGCTGGAGAAGGAGATGGTAAACCACTCCAGTATTTTTGCCAAGAAGACCCCAAATGGGGTCACAACTGAAACAACTGACCAGCAACTAATTATAAATCGAAGTAATTTCTGTCTGACATAAAACCCTTTAAACTGCCACAGTCTACCCCACTCTCATGCCCATGCCCTCAGACATTATCCTTCTACCCAGTGAAATCTGTGGTGACATTTATAATAATCTTAAACCAAAATAATTGGTTAAAATACATTTTTTATGGTTACATTACCAAACAAGAGCCATTATTCTATTCTACCCTTGATTATAAGGGTTATAAGTATTTATTAAGTGCTTACTAAGTGCCTGGAACAGGGACTACCAATCAGTGAATAAATATTCATTATATGCCTACTGTATGCATGGAAATCAAGAAGGTAGGGATGACTTCCTGAGGATGGTGGGCTTTTAGCTGGTACTTAAAGGAAACCAGGAGTTCAGTGGCAACAGAGGGCCCAGAGCATTCCAGGCATGGGAGACATCAGAGAACATTCATGTTTGTGGATCAGCCAGAAGGCCAGTGTCCCTGGGTCACAGAGTATGTGGTGGAGAATTGGGAAAGGTGGAAAGAGGCAGGTTACGAAGGGCTTCAAATGCCAAACAGCGTCGTCGTTTGTATTTGATCCTGGAGGCAATAGGGAATCACTGAAGTTTACTGAAGTTGGGGGGGGGGGGAGGGGAGGGTGGTCACATGACCCCACCAGCATTTTAGGATAATCACTTTAGTGGAAGAATGGAGGACAGACTGGAGTGGGGAGAGTCTTGAGGTAGGCAGATTCCCCAGCAGGCTATTGCAATAGTTTGGGTGTGAGGTGATGAGGACAGGGACCAGGGTGAGAGCCATGGCAGAGGAGAGAAAGGGGCCTATTTGAGAGATGTTGGTAAGTTGCACTTTACAAGCCTTGGTGACAGCTTGGATATTGGGGGAGGGGGAGGAGTGGAGAATCCAGGATAATTCCTAGGTTGTGAGCCTGAGAGACTCAGAGAATGGTGTTGCCCTTTAGAGTCATAGGGAAGACAAGAAGAGGGAAGGATTTAGGGGGAAAGATCATGAGTTCTGTTTTGAACATACTGAGTAGAAGATGTCTACTGAATATCCAGTTCAAGATGTCTGAAAGACACTTGGTGATGCTAGACTGGAGGTGAACAGAGAGTTTGGGGCAGGGGAGGTGGATTTGAGAATCATTAACATAAAGATGGTAATTAAATCCATGGAGGCTTATGAGATCACTAAGTGAAGAAGGAGAAGAGAAGAGGGCCCAGGACAAAACCCAGAGGGACACCTAAGGTTAGAGGGTGTGATCTGGAGGAGGATCCAGCAAAGATTCAGAGGTGTGGTCGGGTAGATAGGAAAACCAAGAGAGAATGAAACATACTCAACCCTGAAAATAAGCACAAATAAAGACATTTTCATCTCTTAAGGAGCTTTCATTTCATGAAGAGAATCAACACATTAAAAAGGTTGCTGAAATATTGGAGAGGGAAATACCTGAATGGGTACAACCTAGAGAAATACACAGGGGTGTTCAGGTATAAAGTGATCGTGGCCAACGTGGGTACTTTCTCAAATGGAGGCTCTGGTGAGAAACTCACCAGGTGGAAAAGGGGATGGGGTCAAAATGTTAAGGGTACCTTCTACTGTGAGGAGTTCCCAGAAGTGGAGAAGAAGTCCTGGGAGTCTTGGATGATCCACTCAAGTGTTCTGGACCTCCTTCAGAACCAAGGGGACCTACTCCTACTGATTAATGACATTACTTTCTGAATGGAAACAAGAAAAATGGTTCTAGGTAGGTCATATTGGTCATCCATTCTTTGAAAGGCTGACCAATGAAATTAAAAAAAAACCATATGATATCACTTCTGTTCAAGGATTGGTTACTTACTTTTAACCCATTTCCCTAAGAAAGGCCTGTATTCTTGTTCTTCTATATACTTTCAAATAGAAAAAAGTGTAGAAAAGCTTATTAGACTAGGAAAAATATTATTTTTCAATATTTCTAGAGATACTAGAACAGAGATTTCGAAAAATGCTTCCACCAGGTGTTACCTTTCTCTAGGTACCATTTGCAGTTGCATTACTTCATCCCTAGTTTCCATTCTCAAACCTTTGCACTTTATAATAGACATATATCAGACATTTGTACTTTATGTTACTGTTTTTCAGATTTGGAGTCCAAGATCAAGACTGAGAATGAGTCAGAGGAGAAATCTTCCCATGGAGTGAAGATTGAAAAACTCAGCAGTGTTGTTGATTGCTCCTCTATTTTTGGGAAGTGGGGTGAAAGTGAGAGCCAGATAAAAAGTGAAGAAATAAAACAGGAGAATGATGCGACAAAAATGACCAAAGACAAGAAGGTTCGAACTAGAGGTAAAATTGTTAACTATAAGGAATGCGGGAAAGCCTTCCCTCAGAATCCAAACTCTTCCAAACATCAGGAAATCCATGCTATTCAGAAGGCTTACATATGTAGTGTGTGTGATTTGATATTTGCAGACAAGTTAAGACTTATTCAACATCAGGAGACTCATGCTGGAAAGAAGCGTTATAAATGTGAGGAATGTGGGAAAGCCTTCTTAGAGATTTCAAAACTTCATATACATCAGAAGATTCATACTGGAGAGAAGCCTTATAAGTGTAATGAGTGTGGGAAAGCTTTCACTCAAAATGCGACCCTTTTCAAACACCAGAGGATTCATACTGGAGAGAAACCATATAAATGTAATGAGTGTGGGAAAGCTTTCACTCAAAAGTCAACCCTATCCAACCACCAGAGAACTCATACTGGAGAGAAGCCTTATAAATGTGATGAGTGTGGGATAGCCTTCAGTCAGAGGTCAACCCGTATTAAACACCAGAGGATTCATACTGGAGAGAAACCCTATAAATGTAATACATGTGGGAAAGCTTTTGTAGAGAGGTCAAACCTAATTCAACATCAGAAGATTCATACTGGGGAGAAGCCTTATAAATGTAATACTTGTGGGAAAGCCTTCAATCAAAACTCAACCCTTTTCAATCACCAGAGAACTCACACTGGAGAGAAGCGGTATAAGTGTGAGCAATGTGGAAAAGCCTTTAGTCAGAGCTCAACCCTTATTTCCCATCAGATGATTCATACTGGAGAAAAGCCTTATACATGTAGTGAATGTGGGAAAGCCTTTCGTAAAAACTCAACATTAAATGAGCACCAGAAAATTCATACAGAAGAGAAACCTTGTAAAAATGAGAAATGTGAGAAAGTCTGCAGTCCGAGCTCGACTCAATTTGTTTCACATAAGAAATCTCATAATAGAAAGAAACCTTATAAATGTAATTACTGTGGGAAAGCCTTTCCTAAAAATTCAATACTTGTTAAACACCAGAGGATTCATACTGGAGAGAAGCCTTATGAATGTAATAAATGTGAGAAAGCCTTCACTCAGAGCTCCACCCTTATTAAACATCAGAGAGTTCATACTGAAGAGAGACCTTATCAGTGTAATGAATGTGGGAAGGCTTTCAACCAAAAATCTAACCTGGTACGACATCAGAGGACACATACTGGAGAGAAGCCTTACAAATGCCGTGAATGTGGGAAAGCCTTTATGAGAAAGGTCCTACTGATCTTACACAAAAGGAAGCATAATGGAGACAATGTGGAAAAGTAAAAGGTATAAACAATCACCCACTGAACAATTAAACCTTATTGTACATCAAGAGATTGACACGGGATAGAGACCTTATCAGTATAATGAGAGCCTCCATTCTGAGCTCAGCTTTTAAGGACATTATGTAATTTGTATTGGAGAGAAGAAAGCTTTAGAACTACAAGAAGTAGGGGAACACCTTCTTGGGCTTTCAAATAGGGGAGGATTCTTCTTGGAAAATAGCACCCCCCCCTTTTTTAAAAAATGAAATGTGTTTGGGAAAGCCTCTTATGCAGATCTATCAGAAATGGAAGAATGCAAAATCATTTGTTGCTTACAGTGACCAATTACTGGACTAAATCTCGGGTATCTAAGTAGTAAGAAAGACAGTCCAAATAGAACTGAGTCAAAGTGTTATGAGGGAGAAGATTTAACTGTAGGTCTTATGACAAAAGTTTCACAATCACCTGCTAGGGGTGCTAGGCATAGATGAAACGCATTCTTGGTCAGGAACTATTTGGAATAAATGTCTCAGAGGTGTCTTCTATCCAGCTGTGAAAGCTCTTTCAATGTCCCCTAACTTTTCCCAGAAATAGCATCTTACCTTTTTAATACCAGTAGTCTGTTAGTGTTGTATGGTCATGAAATTTGGAACACTATAGTCTCCAAAGAATTACAAATGGATGTTACTTAGAAGAAAAAGGAGAGTAGTGTGTTGTGTAGGAGCAGGTAAGTACGAGCAGTCAGTCTTGAAACACAGATGGACTGTTTGCATTCTTTTGTGCAGAGATGACTATGGATTCCCTCAGAACTCTGTCATCACACATCATCTGGGGGATCTGATGACCCAGAGGGCATGGGAGTAGTGACTTTATGTTATGATGATCTTAAATGAAGAGTAGAGCTGCTACTGCATAGAGTGCTGGGCCTGGAGTCAGGAAGGCTCATCTTCATGAGTTCAAATCCTGCTCAGACACTTCCTAGCTGTGTGACACTGGGCAAGTCACTTCACCCTGTTTGCCTCAGTTTCCTCATCTGTAGATGAGATGGAGAAAGAAATAGCAAACCCCTCCAATATCTTTGCCAAGAAAAGCCAAATAGGGTCATGGAGATTCAGGCATGACTGAAAAGACTGAACAAAAATGAAGACTGGATAGGGAATACAAGAAGGGCACATTGGTGAGGGGAGGAGGGCCGAGGAAAAGGAAATAATGGTGAAAATTATCTCACACAATTATGGTGCCCAAGTAGAAGCCTTAATGTTGAAGGGACTGGTGGAGAAGGGGACAGTAGGTAATATTTTAACCTCATTTGAACTGGACAAAGGAGGGAAAGATGCACATACATACAGCTGGTACAAAAAGCCATTTCACCTGTGGATGCTTTATTATATTGTTCATAAAACTTTTTATTATACTGTTCAAATCTAACTAGATGTATCCAGAATGCTTCCTTGGCTTCAATAACTCTCCAGGAATTTCAGAAATGTCTACAAGGAATGTTGAAGTCCTCCAGGTCCTGGATTCACCCAAGACAATTCTGTTTTGGGTCTCCACAATCAGGTCTTGTTTTGGGTCCACTCCAGCTTGTTTTTTAACTTTGCCCACATTTTATTGAATGTTTACATTTATTCATTTCCATCTCATCCTACCTTGCTTTCAACTTGCCCTTTCAGCAAAATTGCCTCACTGTGTATTTGCGGTTTGTGTGTGGGCACCTTTGTCTAAATCTTATATAATGTAAACCATCCAGAGCCTGGATGAGGAGATCCACAACTCCTTTCTGGCATGTTCTCTACCAAATGACCTAATAAATTTCTTCCTAAAACTTTTTCAGGTTGTAGGGTTTGTTCTTAACAATATAGTGTCAGAAGTGAGATTCTTTAGTGGTCACCACAAACTATACCCAAAGGTTCTCTGAGACCATGGAAGCTGAGTAAGTCTATGATTTTAAAATTGAGATGGACAAGACAACACTAACACAGGATCACATTGAGCAGAGTAAGAACCGGATGAGTCCCCTTGGTTTCAGGTTGGACCCAGTCAAGGCACTCACTCCAAGTGTCCATAAAATTAAGGGGCTTTATTTGACCTTAGCCCGGGGAAAGACTTGGCTGGCATTAATATTAGCCCAGGCCATCCTAATGGGCCAAATGAGTAACTACCTTGACTTGATCACTCAAGGGCTTGGTAAGCAGCTGTTGAAAACTAACAATTTGGTTAAATTAAGTTAGAGGACCTTTGACAGAGCCTTTTGCTTTTCTCTTTCTGTTTTCTCAACTCTCCCTAGATACCTTGCTTTCTCAATGAGGGGGGAGAGGAGAGAGGGAGAGAATTCAGAACTCAAAGTTTAAAAAATGAATGTTAAAAATTGTTTTTGCATGAAATTGGCAAAAAATAAAATATTTTTAAAACTATTTCAGATTTTGGGGTTTGTTCTCATGAACAACATACCCAAGAGGGAAATTAGAGGAAAAAGAACAGATAAGAATAAGAGAGAAAGAAGATAAAAGGAATAGGTACTACACCAGGACTGTTTGCTACCATCTTCTTCCCCTTCAGGATCCATGATGTGGATTTCTGATTTCAGTGGGGTGTTCTTGGAGGAGCCCTCTGCTTTTATGGCCACAACACACAGGCTGCAGATGTCTCTGTTAGAGACTCAGGCATGTGACTGAGCCTTCAGGAGCACTCACTGTTCAGGTAGGCAAGGACCAATATCTGCCAGGCATACTTCTTTGAGTTCTCAGTTCCCTTTTGCTTATGCTTACATAATAGCATTACTAATTTCACAATTTCTACCTCTTACCCTTATATCTTTAGGACACCACTTCTCTCTTATTCCCATATTTTCCTTTTCCTCTGATTTCCCTATTGGGTATATTGTTTGTGAGAACCAACTCCCAAATCTGTTCTGGGCGGGGGGAAGGATGAGAGAAATAAAACTTGTACCTTGAGATTTCAGATTTTGCCTTCTTGTATAGACTTTGTTGCCAGAGGTAGTGGAGAGCGGGCCCCCTAATGTTAGTGGGAATGAGGGAAAGGTGTCAGGGATCAACGTTCTTACTTTCTCTTCTTACCTGAATCCCAGTGGCTCTTCCCCAGTGCCCTAACCTCTGGTTAGGAGATTAGCTGGAGAGTAAGCCACTAGAGAGCAATCAGCGCTGTCCATGGTGGGGGCAAAAAGATTAGGAAATTCTTGGTCTTTCAGAGCTGTTCAAGATACTTAAAAAGCTCATTGAATTCATAGAAATAATACTAAATGATAACAGCTAGCATTTATGTAGTGGTTTGCACAATGTTTTAAATGTATTTTCACAGTTGATTATAGACCTAAAAGTGGAAGGGACCATAGTTGTCATCCATCCCAAATCAAGGGCAAACCACTCCAGTATCTGCCAAGAAAACTCCAAATGTGGTCACAGAGAATTGTATACAATTGTATACAACTGAAACAACTCAACAACAACAATACCATGCCAAATCACTCACTTTACAGATAAGGAAACTGAGACTCAAAGAGTTTATGTGACTTGTACAAGATCGTAGAGGTAATGAGTTGCACAACTCAGATTTGATCCCATGTCCGTTGATTTCCAATCTAGTTCCCTTCCTCTTGTATCTCAGCACCTCTTCAGGAAAACTAAGGAAAACTGATGACCCAGGAAGGAGAAACTTGCCCCAGGACACAGATTTAATCAGTGCGAGACTGAGATCTGAAAGTCTTCTGACTCTAAATCTGGTGCTCTTTCCCCTAGACTACGCTGTCTCCTGAATGATTAGTCATGTGGTCTGTGACCTATTTCCAGGAAAATCAAAGTCCCAACGTGTTAAAGATTCAGGGACAGCCAATTAGTTGGATAAAGGGAGGCTTAGTCTGTAACATGAGAAAAGTCCAGGAGGAGGGGCTGAAGGACGTGAGAGGTCATCTATGTGACATTGGACAAGTAATTTCACCTCTACACTACTGTTTTCTCAATGAGGAGGTTAGACAACATGACCTTGGGGGTCCCTTTTGGCTTTGAGCCTATCACACTCCTGGTGGGACAGAGGAAGGGATCATTCATCTAACCATCCTTGGGAATGCCCACCTCTAGTGCTACAGAAGGAAAACATGAGTCCCTTATAGATCTCCAATTCTTTTATCTGATAAATGGGAGGAAATAAACCTAAAGAAAATAAGAGAACTGCCCATGGTCAAACAGTTATCAGCCTGATTCCTTATGAACACCTGCTGAGGATCACAGAAGTCAGTCTGGGAGGGAACTCAGGCAATCCTTGGAGATGAGAAGGGAAAGTAACTAAGGTACTTCTCTCATTTTATGGATGGAGAAGCTGAGGACCAGGGTACTGAAGTGACTTGGCAGTGGTCACACAGGTAGAATTAAGAATGTGGGGCAGGATCTCTTTCCTCTGGAGTTCTGGGAGGGCCCTATATTTCCCAGAATTGATTGTTAATCACTTGAGTTCCTCCTCATTTGCAATAGTAAAATGCCCCAGAGTCTATGGAATAGAATTGCACATCATGTTGCAGACCAACTCCCATAAAGTTAACAAAGAACCTGGAATGAGAGGGTTCTGCTTTCAAATTGTGCCTCCAATCTTTGCTAGCCATGTGACTCACTTCATCACTCTGTGCCTCAGTTTTCTCATCTCTAAAATGGAGTTGGTAATTCAGATGGTACTTTTTTTTTAGAGGAATGCTGTCAGATTTTGTTGTTCAGTCATTTTCAGTTGTGTCCAAGTTTTCATGACACCATTTGGGACTTTCTTGGCAGAGATACTGGGGTAGTTTGCCAAAATTGCTCCTCCAGCTCATTTTTTTGATGAGGAAACTGAGGCAAACTGGATTAAGTACCTTGTCAGGGGTCACACAGCTAATATATGCTTGTATAGAGGCACTTATACACTGGCTTCAGAGGGAAAGGAGAGGCTGATATCCTTGCATTCATCCTCTTCCCCCATGCCGGGAAGGAGTCCTTCTAGAAAGGACCCAAACACTATGACAAAACTGGCATTGCTTCCAAAAGGGAGCTGATCATGTTACCACCTTCATTTCCCATCAAACAGTTCTCCTCTGGACCCAAATACATTTAGGTCTAACAAAGATAAAATAAGATCTTGTGTGATCTTGACCTGGGTTTGGGTCTATGTATCTCTACTCTTATTTTACCCCTTGTTGATCTTTCCAGTAGACTGTGGCTAGACTCAGTCACTATCAGTCAGTGGGAAAGCTCTGTAGGTTTAGAGGAGCAGATCTATGTTACTATTTACTCATCTCTAGACTCCATTCAAAGGTTACATGGGCAGCTCTGTGGTTTAGCCACCATTCTTTCTAATTGGGCAGCCTTCCCTTTCTTTCATTTTGTGTTCTTTCTGTTTGCATACTTATGGCCATTGAATATGGAAATATGTTTTGCAAGATCGCACATATATAACCTATATCAAATTGCTGACTGTCGGGGTGGGGGAGGAGGAGAGAAGGAAGAGAGGGAGAGAATCAGGAACTCAAAATTTTCAAAATGAATGTTAAAAACTTTTTTTACATGCAATTAGGGAAAATATTTATGTTTATAGTCATTGTACATACCATTTTTGGGTTCTGCTTACTTCACTCTGCATCAGGTCATGTAAATTTTTGTGAACTTGTGTTTTTTCAAAAAAATTTTTAAAAACTGTAGTTTTATACAAGAGCCAGTAGGTGGCACAGTGGATATGGGCCAGTCCTTGAGTCAGGAAGACTCATTTTGAGTTCAAACCTGCCCTCAGACACTTCCGAGATGTATGACTCTGGGCAACTCACTTCATCCTATTTGCCTCAGTTTCCTCACCTGTAAAATGAGCTGGAGAAGGAAATGGCAAACCCCTCTAGTATCTTTGCCAAGAAAATCCCAAATGGGGTCACAAGGAGTCAGACAAGACTGAAACGACTGAACAATAATGATTTTGTGTAACTGATTTTCTTTGCAACCTGATGTATTTTGTTAATTTAAAACCATGATTCCAAGAAAGGATCAATAGGCCTCACTGGTTTAGAATCCCACTCTGGAAGGTCAGACAATGTTATCGGCCTCTCTGGGTTCTTCTGGATCTTTCAGGAATTTTACCTCCCTAGTAACAAGCCACACATCAATAAAGCATTTCTAGAAAGGCTGCTGTTTTTTTTTTTTCATTCAGGTACACTCAAAGCATTTTGACAATTGGGCCTCTGGATGTCAGTAAATTAATCCCCTCATTACCTTACATGTAGGTCATAGCCTCATGCGAGCTTCCCATATTCTTTGGATCTGGCCCTAGACTATGCATGGCTATGGTGGGTTGACTTCTCTTTGCAGAAGTACCAGTACCTAGCACTAAAAGGCCAAGGAGTCTCAGAATGAGAGCCCCTTATTTATTTTAGTCCCGTACAGAGCATCGGCCCCACCACAAATCTGGGCACATTTAAGAAGGGTTCCCTGCAGGCAATGTTCCCTAACCTTGGTGCTAAACTAGAATTCGACAAAGAACCTGCAGACATCTGCAGGTGTGGCCTCTGCATCCCTAGGCTCAGACTTTGGGCACCCAAAGGAGAAAAATTCCAACTCTCCTTTGAGAAACTGAATTCCTGGTTAATGATCTTGGGCTCTGTATGACCAGCCTGGGGGGAAATGTCCAGGCTGCCAGAGAGCTTACACAACAGAGCTGCCCAGGCCTGGAAGGGAGCCACCCAAGAGAAGAGCTGAGGTTCATCAGCCTGAGAAGCCCAGTGAGTAGTTTCAGGGAGCCAGGCAATGCTGATGAATCCCCTTCAGGGAGAATTTATGTTTTATGATTGAATTTATCTACATTGAGATCTAATGCCAAGTACACAGGGAAGCTCCCTGAAGCCCAAGAGTCTATACCTAAAAGGCACTTAATATTTGCTCCAAGAATTCCCCTGAAGGGTTTGAATGCTGAATTCTATCTAGAGCTTTAGGGGCCAGTGCCACACCTACTTTATCCCAGAATAGGGCCTCTGCCAGTGATCTCCTGGGACTGGCTTTTGAGGCTTCTCTCGGGTCCATATTTCCTACGGGCTCTTTCTCTGCTAGCCTTTTCCATCCCACCCTCTCTTTACTTTTTTGTTGTTGTTCAGTTGTTTTCAGTCATGTTTGAGTCTTTTTGCCTCTCTTGGGGTTTTCTTGGCAGAGATGCTGGAGTGGTTTGCTGTTTTCCAGCTCATTTTACAGGTGAGGAAAGTGAGGCAAATAGGGTGAAGTGACTTGCCCAGGGTCACACAACTAGTAAGAATGAGCCTGGATTTGAACTCAAGAAGATGAGTCATCCTGGTTCCAGGTCCAGTGCTCTATCCACTGAATAGGTTAAGTCAATCATTTTCCTAATATTAAACCATCCTGCATTCCTGGCTATAGTGTACGATATTTGTGATATGTTGTTTTGTATTCTTCAGTGTTTGCATCTGGATCTCTGATCAGACCTAGCCCAAATTGCCATGCTATTTCATGTGTGGGCTCCCCAAAGGCATGTTTTTGACCACCTCGACTATTTCTGAAAGGACCCTCCTGGGCCCCTCAGGACTCAAAAGCTTCTGCTATGAGGTTAGTCCTTGAGGGAGGGCTTTGGACATTCCAACTCGTGCTTTCCTCTATAGACCTGCCTTTAGCCATGATACTCTTCCTGGAATCTTTCTTCAGTGGTAACCCCCACCCCCCGCCCCTGTCATGTTCCCGAATGCAGGGATTTTGAGTTCTCACTTGTCAGTATACAAACTGAATTCTCTTTCCACCACTCTGACTCAAATTCCCCTCAACCTTGCCCCTTACATTTCTCACTGCAGATCTAACTGTCCACTCTATTGTGCTCTCCAGAATTCTTGCTCTGTGGTTAAAATCTTCTGCCTCTTCTAAGACTGCATCATTTCTGCTGACATAACATTCCTAGCCACACAAGTTCTGGTCATGCTTCCACTCAGACACCCAAACTGACCCTGATGGGGGAGTCAGAAGAGTCCTTTCACCCCCCCACCCAATGCCACTGCCAGATGGCTCTGCTGCCACCGTTGCTCAGCAACCTTTTCATATCAGGATGTCAATCCAAACTGATCAACAAAAGAAGATTCTGATAACTATTATCGACTGAATCCAAGGACACTCTCCTTTTTCCTTCTGCCACGAGTTCAGTGCTTAGGGCAGTCTTTCTCTCCATCTCAATTGCCACCATTACCCTATGAGATTTTAGATATGTTGATATTCCTTTCAGCACCTCTAAATTCCTATTACTCATTCTACTCAATTCCTGTGACCTCTATGGAACCCCAGCAAAAAGAAGTGGCGATAATTCAAATCCTTGTTTTACCTCTAATTTTATTGGAAACAGTACTAATTTGTCCCCATTATAGTTAATGCTAGCTAACGATTTTTATCTATATATGTATATACTATAATAGTATATACTATTTATCATTTTGAGGAAAAGTCTTCCAAGAAGCAGCTAGTGCTGGGCCTGAAGTCAGGAAAGACCTATGTTCAAATCTGGTCTTAGGCGCTTAATAAATAGCATTGTTGCTTAGGGCAAGTCAATTAACTTCTTTTTGCATCAGTTTCCTCAGCTGTAAAATAGAGATAAATAATAGCAGCTATCTTGCAAAATCATCCTGAGAGTGTTCCTTCCATTTAAACTTATGTTTTCTAGGATTTGTAACAGAAACTGGTATTTTTAAAAAGATTTCTCTGTATTATTGATATCATTATATGATTTTTTTTCTTATTAGTATGGTTAATTAAGTTTATAGTATCCCGAATATTAAATCGACCTTGCATTCTTAGTTATAAATGTGTTTTTATGGCCTCTGCTGTTTGAATCAATGTTTATTAGATGTCGGCCTATAGCTTTCTTTTTTGTCTTAACTTTCTCTGGTTTGTGTGCCTAGAATAGATCTGTGTCATAAAAGGAGTTTAGTAGGATCTCTTCTTTCACAATTTTCAGAAACATTTTCATGTGCTATTGGGATTCATTGTCACGTTTTCAAAAACCAATTTGACTAGCTAAAGCTAATAAGCCAGCACAAAGCAGAGGCCATTTATTACACTCGGCGTATGGCCTACCCCATCAACAAGGGACAAGAAACTTATTATGCACACTTGGAATTCAGCAAGCAATATTTCTACGTTATGTGAAATGGGGGAAAAAAGGTAATTGGTCATTACAATGCAGCTGGCTATAAAAAAAAGGATGCTTCTTGTTAAGGAAAATGTATGTCACTAGTTACAGGGCATAGATAAGAGATGTGTCCTTATTAGCATAGCACATTCAGCTAGAAGTCTAAGTAAGGCAGGGAGACATTTCAGAGACTGAACTCCTTTTTACCAGTTAAGTCTTTTTGCACTTGTTGGGTTTGTCCTTGGTTTTCAAAGAGGACCATGACATCAGGGAAATGATGGCATGGCTTGCAGTTGACTTGGATTTGAGTGAGAGAGGGCCGTGCAAGGTCACCATCCTCAGTTTCTCCTCCAGACCCATCTGGGTCCAGTGGCCTGATATTCATCAGGATGACTGGAGATGATCCAGGATGCGATGGGAGACCCTGGCCCTTTTAGGCTAAGGCCTCTCCATGTGCTCACTTAGAGTGAGGTAACACCTATTTTCCATATTTTTTTCAATGGTAACTACTTCCCTTTGGAGCAACCCTGAGGGTCTTCCCCCCAGTTTGATTGTTGTTTTCTAATTAAAGGGGCCATCCCTAGACTCGCTTTTTAAACAGGCCTATTCACTGAATGGGGTTACCTCACTCTAGGTGAGTACATGAAAAGACTTTAGCCATTTTGTACTGATAAGAGGAAGAAAGGAGAAACTGATAGAAACCCCTGCTATAGCTGTTCTTGCAGTTCATGGGGGTGGGGAAGTCATACAGCAAGATGGCTGACACAAAACAAAACAGAGTCTGTCATGTTCACTTTCGACATTTCTCCCTTTGTCCCAAGATAAAAACCATTTCCATCTCTAGGACATCTAATGGAAGAGTGAGATGAAATCAGTAGCTTGTACTACAGAACAGGCAACTTAGCCCAAGATAATTATAGCCATTACGAAACGAAAAATACAAAATGCAGATCATTCTCTTAAAGACCAAGAGAAATGATTATTAAATAATCAATTGTTAATATTGGGGAGATCCAGGATTTTTTCCCCTCCTTTGTCCTCATTTGGAGATTAGGTCAAGGCTTAGTTCTCTGAAGAACAGGGCTGATGATGAGATGAAATCTTGGGTGAGATTTACCCAACTGGGAAAGCTTAGATTTGATCAAAAGGTAAAGCGATTTTAGTTTAGGTGAATTCCAACCCATTGTGTTCTAGCCAGACAGGTCTGAGTGGAGATGGATCCCTCTTTGTCTAAATTGCCCTACGTGAGTAGTGGCATGGGTAGAGATAAGTCCAAGACTTACTGATCAGAGCCTTGTCCTCCAGCATCTCATTAGAACAGGTCTACCTCTAATTATAATATTCATTCTCATTGTTAACCAATCAGAGTTGATTGCCACCCGTTGGGAATACCCACTCTTTCAAGGATATATAAGCTTCAAGAGGCCTTCAGAAGGGGTCTTTGGATGACCATCTTTTTATTAATTGTTGGCTAGCCATAATTAATAAAAATGATTAATTACTCAGAAATTATCTGTGAACTTATCACAATACTACATATCGAACAAGCAATAAAATCAATTGATTGTACTATAGTCAATTTATAATAAACATAACTCTATTAGCAGGGTCTAAAAAAAGCAATAAGGAATATACCTTAATGTCCATTTAGGCAACATTGTCTTAGGTTTAGCCGCCTACTTTATGAAGTTGTCTACTTTTGGGAAGCATTTTCCCTTGGAAATTCTGTATCAAAAGTGAGTCGCAAATTGTCCAGTTCAATCTCCTTCAACTCTGAGATATGTATCCTGGAATCAATATCTTGGTGTTCACTTGAATATTAGTTGTTAATAGTACCTGCAATAGGTTATTTCACCTTGTTTCCAGGACAGGTTTGCAGAGGTTTTTCCTTGACACCTTCCAGATTCCAGGTCGCTTGTGGAGATTACCTAGATAATGTTATTTTTAATTTGCTCCTGATAAGATTTAATATGATTTAGTAAGGCCTGACAAAATCTTTATATGTTGAACTTTCCAGTAACTAGCTCATGTGGTAAAAGCCAGTGAAAATCTTATGGAGTTAACCTTATGAACACCAGGGCTACTGGAAGAACATCAGATTAGGTTATCTGTAACTCATCTGAAGGTTTAGAGATTTTAAAAATATTCACATATTATTATTTTTTGTATCTTTCCTAAATCCTGTACGTGGCACGGATGAGCATCCATGACAGCCTGACTTACAAAATGAGTCCTGTCTCTTGTTATTATCAGAGAGAGACATCAACAGGAAAAAAGTGATCTAAAGGTTTCCTTATGATTATTAAAAACAATTTTACATGTAAATTTCTTAATCTAATTTGGTAATTGATACATAATTACTAAAACATAATTGGCTTTTTAAGTATTTTTAAAAATAAAATTAATCTCTATATATTCAAATAGACCTGAAAGACTTTCGGTACTTTACTTTTTTTTAATCTTGTCCATTATTATCTCTAGGATAAAAATGTTTAAAATATCATCTAGGACCATCGTGTTTATTTGACCCCTTGTTATTGTTTTTAATATAAAATATTGGAACATCACATATATCAATCACATATATCTTAGTTCCCCAGTGGAAAAATCTAATCTTGTTGCTTTTCTCAAAGGAAAGATTGCTACCTCATTAAAAATTAAAGCTTTAGAGAATGGTCAGACAAGCTATGGCATATAAGTGTGATGGAATATTATTGTGCTATAAGAAATGACAAACAGGATGATTTCAGAAAAACCTGGAAAGGAAAACCTGAACTGATGCAAAGTGAAGTGAGCAGAACCATGAGGAAATTGTACATAGTAACAGCAACAATGTATGATGAAGAACTGTGAATGATTCAACTATTTTCAGCAATTCAATGATCCAAGACAATCCCAAAGGATTCATGATGAAGCATACTATCTGCCTCCAGAGAAAGAACTAATACTGTCTGAATACAGACTGAAGCATGCTATTTTCACTTTCTTTCATTCTTTTTTTTTTATTCAAGTCTTCTTGTACAAAATGATTAACATGGAAATATTTTATATGACTGCACATGTATAAACTATATATCTCTGATTGTTTACCATCCCAGGCAGAGGGGAGGAGAGGGAAGGAGGGATAGAATTTGGAACTCAAAACTTTTTTTAAAAAATCTTTAAAAATTATTTTAACATGTAATTGGGGAAATATTATAAAATGAAAAGAAAATTAAAGTCTTTACATTTTTACACATGTCACATGATTTCCCCTTTGAGGATATTTATTATTCTCATGTCATTGAGAAAAAATTTGATACTTTAAGAATATAATCTTATATATGAATATATAACTATTATCAAAGGAATGGCAAGCCTAGTCTTGCCTAGGGCTGATTTGTCTTAGTTGCTTAGGTTAGAAAATTGAAGCAAGAAGTAGCCAAAAATTCAGAATGTTAAAAATAAAAGAAATAGGGTCTCATACTTGCATCTCATTATAATAGCTTAGAGATGTTTGAATATTATAACAAGTTTCATTATAAATACTTTACAATCCACCTGCCAAGATGATAAAAATTTACTTTGAAAGGAAGGAGAATTTGCATTCAAATACTAATATAGAGTGATTAAAATCAAATTACTCTTCTAGTTACAAGAATGCCATTGGCACTTGCCATTCAGAAAACAGATCAATCATGCCTTGAATAGAGGTTTGCCCCAATTTATCAAAACCCAATATAAAGCCAAATCCTAAATTGCCCAATCTTCAATATTGCTGCATATTTCCAGTTACTTTTCTACATAAACAAAAATATCAATATCAATGAAATAAAGCTTAGAGATGCTGAGAAATATCAGAATTAATTTTTATTTATCATCTATTTTTTTCTATTTGTACACTTAATTTTTAAAAAAATTTATTTATTTGTTTGTTTTTAGTTTTCAACATTCACTTCTACAAGATTTTGGGTTCTAAATTTTCTCCTCCTCCCTTCATTCCCCCTCCCCAAGATGCAGGGCAGTCTGATATAGGCTATACATGTACAATCACGTTAAACATATTTCCACATTAGTCATGTTGTAAAGAAGAATTAGAACCAAAAGGAAAAACCATGGAAAGAAGAAACAAAGAGACAGAGAGAGAGAGATAGAGAGAGAGAGAAAACAACAAGCTTCGATCTACATTCAGACTCTGTAATTCTTTCTCTGGATGTGGACAGCATTTTCCATCATGAGTCTTTTGGAATTGTCTTAGATCATTGTATTGCTGAGAAGAGTTGTCTATCAAAGCTGGTCGTTGCACAATGTTGCTGCTATTATGTACAATGTTCTCCTGATTCTGCCTACTTCACTCAGCACCAGTTTATGTAAGTCTTTCCAGGTTTTTCTGAAGTCTGCCTGCTCACTATTTCTCATGGAACTAATGCTATTCCATCTCTGAATTAATTTTAATTAAGGAGGAAACAAGCACTTATCCAATTTAGAATAAAAATTTTACAGGCACCGAAATCTTCCTAATCTCCACTTAGCTAAGTGAGATGTTACTTACCTTAAACTTTTCTTAATCCTCAGCTTGTCTTTTGACCTCTGGTGTACATTTTGAGAGCTGATAAAGATGAAGACTTTGTATTATATCAATGTGGGTAAAGAAAATCATATGTTTTATATTCTTCCTTTTTGGGAAATCCAAACACTTGCTAATTGTTACTTTCTAATTAAGCTTTACATCAAAACAGTCTCCAATGAATGGCCTCCAAAATGATATTTTTTCTTTCCCCATTCTAATTCAACCCTTCACTTTCCTTCACTAGTTTCTCAGTCTTCATATCCCAATTGTATCTTGATCCATCTACAAAACTAGCTTTTTTTATTCAACTGAAATCTTTTATATTTGTACAAATTATCACAAGTCTTATTAAATGTATCAATTAATTTCAAAACCTTTTTCCTGAACAAAGCTGAAACTTCAAAGTTTACATATAATTTCTCATTTTGTCAGGTACAACTTTTAACCTGAGCAATAAAATTCTACTAAATCATTTCCAGAACACCAAGATAAAATAAAGATATTCTCCAAAATGAAATTTTGTTTTCTGATTGAGATGAATCTTTTTTCTTTCCAAACTGGAGAGAAGAGTTAATCATTGAACCAGCAGTGGTTCTTAAGTGCCAGATAAGTTTAGAAACAGCAGACTGCAAAACTGTTTGCTTCTCTATTGACTTCTCTCTGCTCTATAGCTTTCTTAGCATTTTCTACTTGGTGAAATCACCTTCTTCTTCTATCCTAAAACAATAAATAGCATTTTTTTAGAGAGGAAGGAGATGAAAAAGGAGTCTAGGTGTGGTTTATATGTAATGTTCTCAAAGTTTTTATTTTCCTTTAAAAATTATAAAGAGCAATGTCCTCAAAACTCAGTAGGATATTTCAGCATTTGCAAAAAACATCGAAGCCACAATACAGAAATTCACAGTAAAGAAATTATTTTTCAGTCACAAGTTTAATCTTTAATGTATAGTGTCATAAATTTCTGCAAATGGGGAAAAAAGTTTCCTTCTCTTTTTTTGACTCTGTATTCCCAACTTCACCAGAATTAGAAAGACAAAGATGAGACAGTATCTTTTGAAAGCTTGAAAAAAAATTGTTTCAGAAAAAATTCTTGTTTTTTTTTTTATTTTGTACAGAAAGTGTATTGGGAAGGAGAGAGTTTCATATTGGAATTGGCTGGGTATGTGGAATAAAAAGGGCATTTCTTTTTGCTAATGCCTAAGATTATGAACCAAGAGTTCATTTAAATCAGCCAAAATTTCACTATAATGTAGCTAATAGTTATATCTGGTGTTATATTATATATAATATATATAGTTATATTCTGCTTCAGAGTCTCTATCCATTTTTCCTTTTCTCTTATCTCTTTTGTTTTAATGAGGGATTATTTATCAGTGAAGGGATTTCACAGAGATATTTTTCTTGCCACTAAAGGGCAAAGTTGAAAAGAATGATGATATCATTCCTTAAAATAAAAGAATACTGCCTTTGGGTTTCTGGTTATTTCTAAAAGTCGCGTGCCTGAGACCACCAGTGGAACACTAGGTGGAAAATGTGGCAAAGTGCTAGCCTCTGTCCTCCTTATAAGGAGGTGTTTTTCTTTTTTTTCCCCAAAAGAAAGTTGATTTCATTAATTTTTTACAATTTGGTTGACAAATTTTATGAACTTCAGAATCCACCCAAATACACCATTGTTTGGGGAATTTAACCTCTATTTTGCTCTTTAAAAATTGTAAAATTTCACGATCAAATGTACCAAATAATGACCACGACTGTTCATTAAAATAAGGCTAGACTGGCCATTTAGTTTGACAGAACTCAGCTAATACAGACTTAGACACATAAGTTCTTGCTATGGTTTTTTTTCACTTTGCCAAAATATTACCAAGAGGGTTCTGTTCTAGAACAAAATTACCAGCTCCCATAATGACCAGCGATTACTCTAACAATTTTTGAGTTTTATGTTGGGCTCCTGTCACTATTTTGAATGGGACTCCACTAGCTAGTCAAGATTTACTCAAGATTTACAAACTTTTATTCTGGATGAATGAAACCTCCATTATAGATTGAATTAAGAATTTGGATAGGAAGGGCAGCCAAGACACTCATTATATACAAATGATAGACAATCAGACAACACAATACAAAGATATACAAAACACTAATTTGTTTCTGTAGATCTTTCAATTTAGAGCACAAAAGTGCTCAACTGCAACTCTTTTCCACCCTCCCAGGTCCGGTCTCTAAGAGGTGTCAAATGGGTGCACTCTTCAGTGTGTGCTTGAAGAGTTCTTTGAGTTGGGAACCTGTGAGAGTTGGGTCATCCAGTCCCAGCTAGTGTGGCTCGAATTGTCACATGACTTTTCTTATCAATTTTACCAGCTATAGCTAATAAGTTAGCACAAATAAGGACACAGGCTTTATTACAATCAAGAGTATGGCATACTCCACCAGCAGCTGATGTGGGATGAATCATTCACAATTCAGCAACCAATATTTATACATTATATGAAACATGGGAGGGGGAGGCAGGTGTCTACTTGAAGCAATATAACTGCTAATACAAAGAAAAATAAGCTTATTAAGGAAAATATGAATCATTAACAACAGGAGATAGATAAAAGATGTATTCTTTTAAGCATAGCTAATTCTAATAAATCAAAGGGAAATACCTATCAGTCTGGATAAGAGAGGGGGGCATTCCAGAGACTATGAAATTCTCCTTTTTACCAATTAAGTCTTTTTGTACCAAAAAGAAGAGGAAAGAAGACACTGAAGGAAACAAGTTGCTGCAACTGGTCTCACGGTTCATTCCAACATCACATACAACAAGAGACAGATACACCACAAAACTGAGTGTTATATTTTTCCAGAAATACATGTTTAACAGTTCTTAGAACCTCTGATAAAATTCACTTGTGAATCCGTTTGGTTTTGTTTTTTGTTTGTTTCCTTTGGTATTTCATTTATAGCTTGTTCAGTTTCTTCTTCTGAGATTGGATTGTTCAAATTTTTTCTTGTTCTGTTAATTTCTATATTTTATATTTTTTAAATATTAATTTATGTTTTTAAAGTTGTCAGTTTTATTCACATGTAGTTGGGCAAAAATCTTTCCAATTGTATCTTACTTCTTGTTCATTTGTTGTGAATTTTTCAATATTTTTGATAGTTAACTTGGTTTTCTCTTTTTAAAAAGTCAGATTAGCTAATTATTCACTCATTTCAATTGGTCATTAATCATTCCCCTTGTGCACTCCAGAAGATGGATTTCAACAGTTGCTGAAGTCAAAAGTCTCCATTGCTCAGTAGCCAATGTTTTTGGGAGGAGCTTCTCCAAGTGGAACTCAGCTGAGCTTCAGAGGACAGTCATGATGTAATAGGACCAATATTTCCATGACATAAATTGTTTCCCTCTTACCCATGACACAGGGTAGACTCAGACGCTTCCTCCTTCAATAAGGATTGGCTTTTCCTAAATGGAGAAAAATCTGTACTGTGGAGATGATCGGTATTGTACTAGGAGATTTTAAACATTATGATCCTTGTTCAAACACCCTAAATTTCTACTCCTTCAATCTACTCAATTCCCATGACCTCTTCCATTGCACCTCAGCTACACAGAGACAGTCTTATCATTGAGTTTATTGCCCACAAATATTCCCCTTCCATGTTCTCGAATTTCAAACTCCTTTTATATGATAATCATCCTTAGCATTCTATCTTTCTTTTTCCCTTTTGACTTAGTACCTCAAAACTTCATTTCTTTCCCAGGTCATCACTCCTATACTGATAACACTCTCCTCCCTTGCCTATCGAACACCTTGGTTAGCTAAGTCAATTATACACTCTCCTTTACAACCTTTGCCTCCTTAATATGTTGCTGGATCACATCTAGACAAGCTCCACAATTGGATTCCTTCCACCATCCCCTTTGTGCCTTTGTTTTAGGATGAGCAGATTCCAGGGTCACTGCTGTCTGTGTGTTCCCTGAGGGTCCTGTCTGGGAAGGTTTGGCTGGAGAAACTTTCCTGAATCCAATGTCTATTGAGGAGATGATGATCCTGGAGGAATTATTGGGTAGAAATGCCCAAGAGAGAAAAGCAGAATGATTGGGCTATGGGGGGATTGAAGACACATATGCACAAGGTTGAGTTCTACTTCTCCTTATCTATCATCTCCTTCCTTCCCTGCTGATTCCAAACACATTCACATGTCCTTAAATATCCTTCACTTAATCAACCTACTCTCTTAAACTGTTACCCTCTCCTCCCTTTCAGACTCAAACTCTTAGAAAATCAGTTCATCAATTAGTAGATAAGTGTTAATAAAAATATGTACAAAGTAGTTGCAATCTATACTCATTTTTCACCTTCCAGTCATATGTAATCTGGCTTCCATCTCTTTCTTAATAAATTCCAAATTGCTTTCCCTAGTCTTCATCCTACTGGACAGCTTTGGAAATATTGTAATGTTGAACACCCTCTCCACCCTGCATGCTCTCTCCTAACTCAATTTCCTTGAGAGGATTCCCTCCTGATTCTACTCCTACCAGTCTGAAATTTCACTTTTATTTGCTGGATCTTCATTTGTGTCCTAACCTCAAAGCATAATTTCTCCCAGGGTTCTGTCTCTCTCCTGGGATCTCCTCACCTCACCCAGGATGTCCTATCATCTCCATGCTGATGACTCCTAGATCTATATATCCCCCCTATATCTCTCCCTTGAGCCCCCTGTCCTGCATTTCCAACTCCCTTTTCAGCATTTCATATTGTAAGCATCGTAAACTCAACATGTCCAACTCTGAGTGCATTTTTCTTCCCCCCTAAACCCATCTCATCTCCTATCTTTTGTATTTCTGTGGAGGGTATCCTCATCCTTCTACTTTCCTAGGTTCCCAATCTTGGTGCCTTCTTCAGCACCTCATATGCACTTATCCCACATCTCCTATTCCTTGTTAAGCCTAATTCATTCTACCTTCCCAGTATCTCTCTCATATTTTCCCTTTTATTCTCTCAAACCACAATCCTTTAGTCTCTACTCATCTATGAGGCAGACTATTATAATAAGCTCCCTGAATGATCTCCTTGCATCCAAGCTCTTCTTTTTCCAATCTCTCTGCTATAAAGCCTCCAAGTGGTTATTCCTTAAGAACAATTCTGATCATATCCTTCCCAAGAAAAAGAATAAATAAACAAAATTACTCTTTGGGTTGACATTAGATTTATCATACGCTTCCCCTACCTATCCTTTGAGATTGATTTCACCTTACTATCCCTCCAAAATGGCTAAAATGCTTCTGCCAAAATGGCTTTCTACAACATTTCATCTCTTGCCTCTAAAATTTACACAGGATGCCTCCCCACCCCCACAGCCTTGCAGTAATAAGTCCAACTCTTCCAACCCTTGCTCCATTGAAAACTCAACTCAAAGATCACTTTCCATAAGAAATTTTAACTAATGAGAAGTCATCATGAGAGTGAAGAATAGGATGAATGCAATAGCTATGAAAATGAAATGATGTTGAGAATGAAGTGATAAATGGTTATCATCGGAAAAAAATTTTGAGGCCAATTCAGAGGAGAATACTAGATTTCACTCTCCCCGGGCAACACACAAAAAGAAAATGTCAGAAAGCAAGTTGAATTAATCTAACAATAAATATATATTCTTGAATATATTCATTAAATGAGTTACAAAATTAATCAAGGAAAATATTATTACAGGAAAAGCATTTGAAGCACAAACACAAGCTACACTAAGCTAAAGCATGACTAATTTTTCTCTTTTGAATGAATCCTTTGATGTGGGGTAAGGTTTGTATTGTCTAACAAAGACAAGGAAGGAGAACTTATTACTATTACTATCACATTTACTATTTGTCAGGCTCAGTGTTAAGAATTGACAATAGAAATACAAGAAGGAAGAGAGTCCTTCCCTCGAGGAGCTTACATTCTAATCGGGAAGACAACACATGACAGGAAGTTGTAAAGTGGGGGTGGTAGGGAGAGATGAAGATACCCATGTAAGAATTTTTGCTATTTTAGTCTAGAAGGTCAGAAGAGCACATGGGAAGAGAATAAAGGTCGGCCATTCTGGTACCCTCACCAAAATAGAGGCCTGGGGAGGAAAAGGGTCAAGGGTAAGAAGGATGGGGTCAAGGAGAAGGGGTAAGAAGGGATTTTTCAAGTTGAAGAGATTCCAGGTACTGAGAAAGTTTCTGTGTTGAGACTAAAAATGAGGCATGGTATTGAAATTCAGAAAGTCAAATGAAAAATTGAGAGGAGAATGTCTGGGGGAAAAGACTTAGAAAGCCTTCAGATATTCATTACATTTCTAAGAATTCAATTCAGTATGAGATGACATCTTCCCCTTTGTACTGGCAAGCAATCTCAGACCTCATGCAGGGTTGACTGGAAGATCCAGGGGAACTGGTGCCCAAAGGGATCTAAGTTTCCCTTCCCCATATAAATCTTCCTCCTCCTTTTTCCAATGGTACTTCCCCTTTTACATTTCTGACAAGACATCAAATCCCAATCTCTTCCCTTCCCTTTCCACTCAGAAACCACTCCACCTCAGAACCATTCCCCCATCCCTAATTATGATGGGCAGCCCCCGTTGGACAGAAACCCAGATGCTTGCTAAAGACTGATAGGCATTGCCATTGACCCCGTACTTGAACCCTTAAGATTTTGTGCTCCCCCTCATTTTGCAGCTGATTGAATGCACATATGTTGTCTCCCCAAATTAGACTAAAAGCTCCCTGAGGGTAGGGACTGCCATATTTTATTATTTGAATACCCAACAATTAGCCCAGTGCCTGACACATAGTAAATTTTTTTTGTAAATTCTTAATAAACGCTTTTTCATTCTTCAATTTTCAGTGTTATATGCTGGTTGATCTGCCACAGAAGGCTTTTCCTAAACCAGTTATATTAAGAAGGATATTCTCCAGGATGAATCTTTTCATGCTTAATATCACAAGAAGGCTTTTCCATGTTTTTTACAAGATTTTTCTCTCCAGAATGAATCTTCTGATGTACAATGAGGTTTGAACTCCGACTGAAGGCTTTCCCACATTCATTACATTTAAAAGGTTTCTCACCAGTATGAATCATCTTATGCCTGATAAGGAGTGAACTCTGAATGAAAGCTTTCCCACATTCATCACATTTATAAGGCTTCTCTCCAGTATGGATTCTGTGATGTTTAAAAAGGTCTGAGCTTTGAGTGAAGGCTTTCCCACATTCTTTACATTTATAAGGCTTCTCTCCAGTGTGAATCTTCTGATGTACAATAAGGTTTGAGCTCTGAATGAAGGATTTCCCACACTCATTACATTTATAAGACTTCTCTCCAGTGTGAATTATCTGATGTATAATAAGAGTTGAGCTTTCACTGAAGCCTTTCCCACACTCAAAACATTTATAAGGCTTTTCTCCATTATGAACTCTCTGGTGCTTAAGAAGGGTTGAGTATTGAGTGAAGGCTTTCCCACATTCCTCACATCTATAAGGCTTTTCTCCAGTATGAATTCTCTGGTGCTTAATAAGAGTTGAATTTTGAGTGAAAGCTTTCCCACACTCATTACATTTATAAGGCTTCTCTCCAATATGAGTCTTCTGATGTACAATAAGATTTGAACTCTGACTGAAGGCTTTCCCACACTCATTACATTTATAAGGCTTCTCACCAGTATGAATTCTCTGGTGCATAACAAGTGTTGAATTTTGAGTGAAGGCTTTCCCACATTCATTGCATTTATAAGGCTTCTCTTTAGTATGAATCCTCTGATGTAAAATAAGAGTTGAGCTCTCCATGAAGGCTTTTCCACACTCATCACATTTATAAGGCTTCTCACCAGTATGAATCTTCTGATGTCGAATAATTCTTGACTTGCGAGTGAATGTTTTCCCACATTCTTTACATTTATAAAGCTTCTCAGCATAATCTTTGTCATGTTCAGAAAAATCTGAACCTTGACTGAAGGCTTCCTCACTTTCCTCATCTTTATTAGCGTTGTCTCCAATCTGGATCTTCCTTTTTCTCAAATTCCTTTCATACCTTACCTCCTGGCTCTTCTCCTGGCTTTCACTTTCCCCATAAGTAGATGAGCAATGATCGGCACTGCTGAGTTTTTCAGATTTCCCTTTATGGAATGATTCTTTTCCAGGGATGTTCTCTTTTGGAGCTGCCTCTGTGGTCTTTCTTCTATGTTCCAAGTCTGAAAAACAGTAATATAAAATACAAATGTTACCAGTGCTGTGCACTTTGAGAAGGAAACTGGAGAGGAAGTAATGCAACTGAAATTGGTTCCCAGAAAAAAGTATATTGTGCAATCATTTTTTGAAACCTCTTTAGTTCCTCTAGAAATATCAAGAAACAATATTTTCCCTCGTCTAACAATAATTTTCAGACTAGACTGTTTGAAAGTACACAGATGTGAACTGATCCAACTATTCTGGAAAGCAATTTGGAACTATGCCCAAAGGTTTATAAAACCATGCATATCCTTTGATTCAGCAATACCACTAGTAGGCCTGTATCCCAAAGAGATAAAAAAAAAAGTGAAAGGACCTATATGCACAAAAATATTTATAGCACGCCTTTATGTGGTGGCAAGGAATTGGAAACTGAAGGTATGCCCATTAATTGGGGAATGGCTGAACAAGTTGTGGTATATAATTCTCACAGAATACTATTGTGCTGTAAGAAATGACAAGCAGGATGCTTTCAGAAAAACCTGGAAAGACTTACATGAACTGATGCAAAGTGAAGTGAGCAGAACCAGGGGAACACTGTACATAAGAACAGGAATATTATATGATGATCAACTGGGAATGATTTAGCTATTCTCAGCAACGCAATGATCCAAGCAATTCCAAAGGACTTATAATGAAAAATGCTATCCTGCTTTGGAGAAAAAACTGATGGAGTCTTAATGCAGATTGAAGTATACCTTTTTTTTTGGAGGGGGAAAGGCAAAACAATTGGAGTTAAGTGATTTGTCCAAGGTCACACAGCTAGTAAGTGTCAATTGTCTGAGTTGCCCCTAGATTGAAGTATACTTTGAAAAAAACTTTATTATTCTTGTGGGTTTTTTTTGCTCCCCCCACACAACATGACTAATATGGAAATATATTTTGCATGATTGAAAATATGTAACATATCAAATTGCTTGCCTTTTCAATGAGGGGGTAGGAGAGAGAAAGAAGAAGAAGAACTTGGAACTCAAAAATTTTAAAAATGAATGTAAAAAATTGCTTTTACATGTAACTGAGAAAAATAAAATACTAAATAAATGTATATAAAGAAATCATAAAAAAAAAGAAAGTACATAGATGGCCAAGACCAAGTAAACCTTTCTTAGAAAAATAGGAAAAGGGTAAAAATGAATCCTTAAACAAAGGTTACTTTTAATTTTTTCCACTTAATAGTATTTTTTCCAATTATATAAGGATAGTTTTCAATATTCACTTTTATAAGATTTTTTAGTTCCAACAAAGGTTACCTTTTAAAAAATAATTGTATTCCCCACTCTCTGAATGGATTAGGCTACTGCCCACCTAGAAGCACTGTCCTTATCTCCATTTAAAAGAAATTAAGGTATTGATCAGAGGGAGCAGATCCTCTTGGTTCCTGAACCTTTGAGTGTGCAGAACACTTGAGAAGATTGGTCCCTTCAAACCTGGACTCAGCCAAGCTTCCAGGACAACTTCTTCAGCTCTGGCCTCCTCATGGTATCAGTGTGACCCTAGCACTAGCCCTGCTCCTCTTCGTCTGATGAGTTCCTTCCCAGAAACTCCATTTGAGCCATGGTCACCTCAAGCCTGGTCTACCTTGTGATCCCCACTCTATTTCTCCACCTTGCTCCCATTTGTGTACTTCCCTCCCCTCCCTACTTTTCAGACTGTTTTTTACATGGTGACTTTCTTCATTAGAACTTTGAGGGCTGGGGGATATCTTTTTTTTTGTTTCTATTTGTATTCCCATGTGTGGCACATCATAAAATTTAATACATGGTCTATGTGTCTGTCTATCAAGGAAAGAACTGGTTAATGATACTCTTTTGGAATCTTTAGCCCAAAGTATATTTTAGCATATTATAATATTTTTCATGTTCAAGTTTTCTATAGATGTTAATTCAAATGTGTGCAGAGGGACATGTCTGAGGGTATGGAGGTGGGGGTGGCATTGACCATGTCAATTTGTACAGATCATGCTCAGATAAAAATTAAATTGCTTTGATTTTGAACAATGTTAGATTTTTAAATTGTTTCTGACAGACTTGTGCCTAAAATACAGAGTAGGGTATACATATTTGTGTATATGTGCAAATTGTACATATATACACATACACATTATATGCATGCATTATGTATATATTACTATATAGCAAAATAAAAAAGAGCCTCTTAGTCTACTTTCAGTCTGTCAGTAAACATTTATTAAGTACCTACTATGTGCCAGGCACTATGCTAAGTGCTAGTTACAAAAAGAGGCAAAAGACAGTCCTTGAACCCAAGGAATGTAGTCTAATGGGGTAGGCAAGAAGTAAAGAAATATGTACAAACAAACTATATAGGGAATAAATTAGAAATCATTGCTAGAAAAAAGGTGCTGGATTGAGGAAGGGCTGGGAAAGGCTTCCTATAGAAGATAGCATTTTACTAAGGAGTTTCAAAAAGTGAAGGAAGCCAGTGGGTAGAGATGAGGGGAGAGAGTATTGCAGGCATGGCGGTAGGGAAAGAAAATACAAGAGGCAAAGAGATGGATCCTTCTATTTGTGGAGAAGTGAGAAGACTATTGCCACTGGATTCTTGCCAGGTTTTTCTGAAGTCCACCTGCTCATCATTGCTTACAGCACAATAGTATTCCATTGCATTCACATACCACAATTTGTTCAGCCATTTCCCCAACTGATGAGCATCCCCTCAATTTCCAGTTCTTGACCACCACAAAAAGAGCTGCTATAAATATTTTTGTACATGTGGGTTCTTTTCTCATTTTTATGATCTCTTTGGGATACAGCCCTAGAAGAGGTATTGCTGAATCAAAGGGTATACACATTTTTGCAGCTCTTTTATAGCTCAAATGGCTCTCCAAAATGGTTGAATCAGCTCACAACTCCACCAACAATGAATTAGTGTTGCAAATTTCCCACATCTTCTTCAACATTTACGATTTTCCCATTTTGTCATGTTAGCCAATCTGACAGGCGTGATGTGGTACCTCAGAGTTGTTTTGATTTGCGATCAATAGTGATTTAGAACATTTTTTTCATGACTATAGATAGCTTTAATTTCTTCCTCTGAAAGCTGCCTGTTTCATACCCTTTGACTATTTATCAATTGGGGAATGACTTGTATTCTTATAAATTTCACTCAGTTCTCCATATATTTTTAGAAATGAGGCCTTTATCAGAGATACCGGTTCTAAAAATTCTTTCCCAGTTTTATGCTTCTCTCCTAATCTTGGTTGCATTGGCTTTGTTTGTACAAAGCCAATTTTTTAATTTGGCTTTTTTCAATTTAATGTAATCAAAATTATCCATTTTGCATTTCATAATGTTCTCTATCTCTTGTTTGGTCCATTGTCACTGGATTGAAGAGTATGTGGTGGGGATAAAGTATAAAAATATTGGAAAGTCAAGAAGAACCTGGCTTTGAATCCTAAATGGAGAATTTTGTATTTGATTCTTGGCAAGTTTGACTCATTGGTCTTAGTTAATTGCAATAAAAATCTGACATCATCATAGGGCTTTCAGTTTTGCCAAGTGTTTTCCGTGATGTGATCATGTAACAACATACTGATGAGTATATATAACAACATACTATGGAGAAAGAAATCCCTATTTAACAGATGAGGAATAAAGAGAGGTTCATAGCATTTCGATGTCTCACCTAGGGTAACAGGTAAGTCCACAACAGATAACACTTATAAGACACTTTTGCTTTTTTCCTAGCAAAATTGGGGTAGGGTTGTTATTATTACCCAGCTCAATTTATCTGAACTTGATTTTTTTCCCTCTAGCTTATAGTTATTCCCCCTATCCCAGCCCCACAATAAATTTCTGGATTTCCAAGTGAGAAAGAGACAGAAGTGTGGAGGTAGCGTCCTAAGGGAAACATAGCATAGGACATTTATCACAATCATTCCATCTCAGGGGCTCCCATAGCTTTTGCTTTTGCAGAATAGATATCCCAGTGACTTGTATGCTTAATGATAGAGCATGGTATTGGATCAACAAAGTGATTAGCAGATTTTTCTAGTGGGCCAGTTGCATATTGGGGCACCCAGAGGATGGAGTATAGAGAGAAAAGTGAGAAGGAGCCAAGACAGAACCCTGAGAGGCATTCATGGTAAATTGTCATAATATGGATGAAGATTAAATAAAAAATGATTAAAGAGAAAGGAGGGAACAAGCATTTATCAAGCATGAACTATGAGCCAAGGACTGGAATAAGTTAGCCCTCTAACAGAAATTATCTTATTTGATACAACAATGCCGGGAGGTAAACACTGTTCTGATCTTCATTTACAATTAATGAAACCGAAGCATAGAGTTCAAGTGATTTACCCATGATCACTTGATTACAACTAGTAAAATCTGAGGTCAGATTGGAACTCAAGTCTTCCTGATGCCATGCTTCGCATTCTATCCATGCTTACTTTTCAAAAGTGGTGAGCCAGGTCAGAGGAAAATCAAGAGAAAATGGCATCATAAAATCTCCAAGAGGAAAAGTAAAGTCCACCGCTACCCCCCACAGAGAGGTCAAGAATGAGTAATGAGAAAAATATCACTATATTTGCCAATTACAAGTTCATTGATAACTTGGAAGGGTATAGTCTCGCTTAAGGAAAGACCTCAAGGAAGAGGACAGAGGGTTCAGAAAACCCACAACATCCCAGAAATGGAGATTTGGAGGGGACCTGAGCAGCCTTCAAGCAGAAGTAAGACCAAAAATGAAGTTCTATTGTAACATGCCCAAGAAATGATCAGTTAGCCCCAAATGGAAACTTCCAAAGGGAATCCCACCTTTTCAGGGAGCCCATTCCATTTCTGGACCATGATAAATTTTAGGAAGTTCTGAAGGAATCTTCTATTTGTCCCTTTGCAAGTCCCATGAATTGCCCCTGGCTCTGTCTTCTGCAGCCAAACACAATAAATATAAACCCTCCTACACGTGAAAGAGGAAGGCAGCTTTCATTTCCCCCTATGCCTTCTCTACAGGCTCTAAATCTTTGTTTCCTTCAAACAATCCTTACAGGACAAGACATCAAGGCCCTTCAGAATCCTGGCTATCCTCCTCTGGATGTTCCAGTTGATCGGTGTCCTTTTGATGCATGGAACCCAGAACCGAAGACAAAACCCAGAGAAGATCTAACAAGGGCAAAAGACCTGGGCTTAGTCTGATCCTTGTTCCTAGAAGCTGTGCCCCAATCTGTGCAGGTCCAGGTGGTAGGAGATTTTGGGGTTCTTAGTTCACACTGCTGTCTGCTATTGAGCTTGCAGTTCTGGCTATTTTGAAGAATTATTGCTGTCTTTGATCCTCTGTCAAATTTCCCCCAGTTCTCTATCAAGTGTTGATCCTTTTGGATTCTGAATCTGTCATCCATTCTGTTAGATGTCTTCCCAGGTTTGTGTCATCTGTAAGTTCATTGAAAGTACCATGTATACCTTTATCCAAGTCATTTAGAGAAAAGTCAAGCAATAAAGAAGAAGGAAAGATGAGTAGATAATTTTTCCAGGTACAGAAGGGAAAAGAACACCCAGATTGAAATATAGCCCAGCATTTTATTAGGTACAGAAAAAACCAGGAGAAAGTCCACATGGAAACATGCTTTTGAAAGATATATAATGACTGTATCATTTATGTATTGGAGGTTCTGAAGGGGAAACTTTGGGACCTTCCCTTTGAAAACAGGAGAGGAACCGACTCCTGAATCTTGAGGATTATCTCTGGAGGAGGACAGTGGAGTAGAAGATGAGCCATTACCATTACCAGTAGGTCATTTCTGTGGGTTTAGTTTGTATACTGAGATTTTGCTGGAGTTGTTGATTGTTTTCATTATTTTTCTAGTCGACTCCCAAGGGTTTTCTAAGTAAATCATCATAATCCCTGTAAAAAACTGATAATTTTGTTTTCTTTTTGCCTATGCTTATTCCCTCAATAAAGGCAGGTAGGTGGCATACTGGATAGAGTGCTTGGCCTAGAGTAAGGAAGACCTAACTTCAAATCTGGCCTCAGACACTTACTAGATATGTGACCCTGGGCAAATCACTTGTCCCTGTTTGTCTCAGTTTCCTCATCTGTAAAATGAGCTAGAGAAGGAAATGGCAAACCACTCCAGTATCTTTGCCAAGAAAACACCAAATGGGGTCATGAAGATGGACATGACTGAAAATGACTAAAAACAACAAAAATTCCTTCAATTTCCTTTTCTTGTCATATTGCTATTGCAAGCATTTCTACCACTATTTTGAATAACAGTGGTGATAAGGGACATTCTTGCACTATATCTGATTTTACTAGAAAAGCCTCTAGTCTATTCCCATTACAGATAATCCTGACCCTTGCTTTTAGATAAATAACTACATATCTTATAGTCCTAAGGAAAGGTCCGTTTACTCCAATGATTTCTAGTGTTTATAAGAGGGGTGGGTGTTGAATCTTGTCAAAAGATTTTCCCACATGTATTAGTATACCATGATTTTTTTTGTTAATAAAGTTAATTATGTTTATTTTTTCTAATATTGAGTCAACCTTGCAGTCTTGGTATAAATTTAACCTGGTCATACTGCACGATTCTTTAGATGTGTTACCATAGTGTCCTAGCTAATATTTTACTTTAAATATTTGTATCAATTTTCCTTAGGAATATTGGTTTATAGTTTTCTTTCTCTGTTTTGACTCTTCCTGGTTTAAGTATTAAGATTATATTTAGAGGGGGTGACTCCAAGATGGCTGAGAGAAGGCAGGGACTAACCTGAGCTCTCCCCCAACCTCCTCAAAGACCTTCAAATAAATAAAAATAAAACAAATCCTGGAGTGGCAGAACTCACAAAAGGATGGGGTGAAACAATTTTCCAAACTTAAAAGTTTGGCAGGGTGAAAGTGGAGTACAATTCAAGCCATACCAGGACAGACAAGGCCCCAGCAAATGAGGAGTGGGCCTTGTGAGTGAATGAATCAACAGCTACAGTGGCTGCCTCTGGAGTTCTCAGTCCACGGCCAGTAAGGGAGTTGAACAAATGGTCAGAAGGAGATTACAGGGGTCTCTTTGCTAGCACTGGGGGGCAGGACTCTGTTGCTTTGACCATACTCAGATCTGGGTTGTAGTCCTGGGTGGCAGTCTTAAGGTGAGGAGGAGCACTAGCACATTAGAGTTCGTGGCCACAGTGGTGCAAAAACACCTATCACAGTTTCAGAGCAGAAAAGAGTACTTGTGGTCACTCACAGATTAGAGCACAGGTCAACTGTCATTAGAGCATACCACCTTGGAAGAACTGAAAACTTACAGGCACCTAGAAATATCTCTGAAAACATCTGCACAAAACCCGTAAAACTTGGGACAGTGTGCCCTCTACCGTGGGAGCAGAGCCCCACTTTAATAAAAAGTTAAAAATCTAGAAATAGGCTGTGAAAATGAGTAAACAATAAAAAAAATTCTGACCATAGAAAATTACTATGATGACAAGGAAGATCAAAACACACATTCAGAAGACAGCAAAGTCAAAATTCCTACATTCAAAGCCTCCAAGAAAAATATGAATTGGTCTCAGGCCATGGAAAATCTCTGGATGGAAAAAAAAAGATTAAGAGAGGCAGAGGAAAAATTGGGAAGAGAAATAAGAATGATGCAAGAAAATCATGAAAAAATAGTCAACTGCTTGGTAAAGGAGGCACAAAAAATACTGAAAAAAATAACACCCTAAAAAACAGAATAGGCCAAATAGAAAAAGAGGTACAAAAATCCAATGAGGAGAAGAATGCCTTGAGAAGCAAAATTTGCCAAATATAAAAAGAGGCACAAAAAATTCACTAAAGAAAAGAACTCATTTAAAAATAGAATTGGCCAAATAGAAAAGGTAGTACAAAACTTCATTGAAGAAAATAATTTCTTAAATATTAGAATTGAGCAAGTGGAAGGAAGCTAATGACTTTATGAGATACCAGGAAACAATAAAACAAAACCAAAAGAATGAAAAAATAGAAGACAATGTGAAATATCTTAGAAAAACAGCTGACATGGAAAACAGATCCAAGAGAGACAATTTTAAAATTATTGGATTTCCTGAAAGCCATGATAAAAAGGAGCCTAGGCAGCATCTTTCAAGAAATCATCAAAGAAAACTGCCCGAATATTCTAGAACCAGAGGGTAAAATAGAAATGGAAAGAATCCACCAATCATTTCCTAAAAGAGATCCCTAATATTCTAGAACCAGAGGGTAAAATAGAAATGGAAAGAATCCACCAATCATTTCCTAAAAGAGATCCCAAAATGAAAACTCTCAGGAATATTATAGCCAAATTCCAGAGCTCTCTGGTTAAGGAGAAAATATTGAGAGCAGCCAGAAAGAAACAATTCAAGTATTGTGGAGCCACACCCAAGATAACACAAGATTTAGCAACTTCTATATTAAAGGATAGGAGGGCTTAGAATATGATGTTCTGGAGGGCAAAGGAGCTAGGATTACAACCAAGAATCACCTACCCAGCATAACTGAGCACAATCTTCCAGGAGAAAAATGGGTAGTAAATGAAATAGAGGATTTTCAAGCATTCCTGATGAAAATATCAGAGCTGAAAAGAAGATTTGACTTCTAAATACAGGACTTGAGAGAAGCATAAAAAGGTAAACAGGATAGGGAAATCATGAGGGACTTAATAAGGTTTATATTCCTACATGGGGAATTGGCTCAAAGAGGGAATAACATATACTGTCAAATGGTACAGAAATCTGTCTACCCTATGGGAAAGTAGGAGGGGAAGGGGATGGTGGGGGAGGCGGGTGCTCATAGAAGGGAGGGTGGATTGGGGGAGGCAATAGTCAGAAGCAAAACACTTTTGAGGAGGGACAGGGTGAAAGGAGAGAAAGAATAGAATAAATGGGGGAAATACAGTTATCAATCATAACTGTGAAAACAATTTTGAAGTAGATTTCTCTGATAAAGGCCTCATTTCTCAAATATACAGAGAACTGGGTCAAATTTATAAAAATAAGTCTTCTGCAATTGACAAATGATCAAAAAATATGAAGTCAGTTTTCAGATGAAGTAATCAAAGCTATCTATAGTCTTCTGAAAAAATTCTCTAAATCATTATTGATTGGAGAAATGCAAATTAAAACAATACTGAGGTACTACATCATACCTATTAGATTGCCTAATAGGATAGAAAAGGAGAACGGTAAATGAGGGAGGGGATGTGGGAGAATTGAGACACTAATGCACCGTTGGTGAAGTTGTGAACTGATTCAACCATTATGTAGATCAATTTGGAACTATGCCCAAATATTTATAGCAGGTCTTTTCTGGTGGCAATGAATTGGAAATCGAGAGGATACTCATCAAGTAGGCGATGGCTGAACAATTTGTGGTATATTATTGTGATGGAATACCATTGTGATATAAGAAACAATGAGCTAGATGCTCTCAGAAAAACCTGGAGAGACTTACATGAACTGATGCAAAGTGAAATGAGTAGAACCAGGAGAATATTGTACACAGTAACAGGAATATTGTAAGATGATCAACTGTGAATGACTTAGCTATTCTAAGCAATACACTGATTCAAGAAAACTCTGAAGGCTTATGAAAAATGTTATCCATCCCCAGAGAAAGAACTGATGGAATCTGAATACAAATCAAAGCATACTTTTAAAAACTTTCTTTATTTTTAGTTTTTTTTATTTTGATCTGTTTTCTTTTACAATACAACTAATATGGAAATATGTTTTGCATGATTACAGATGTATAACCTATATCAAATTACTTGTCTTCTCAATGAGGTGGGTGGGGAGGGAAGGAGAGAATTTGGAAATTGGTTTTGAAAATGAATGATGAATATTGTTTTGGATATAATTGGGGAAAATAAAATGTTAAATTTAAAAAGAAAATAAAAATAAAGAGATTATATTTATAATACAGAAGAAATTTGGCAGAACCTCTTCTTTTTCCATTTTTCAAACAGCTTATGTAATATCGGAATTGTTCTTTAAATGTCTGACAGAACTTTCTAATAAATTCATCTGGATTTGTTTTTCTTTTTTTCTTTTTGGAAGTTTATTTATGTCTTGTTCAGTTTCTTTTTCTAGGATTGGATTATTTAAGAATTCTGTTTCCTGTTCTGTCAATCTAGGTATTTTATATTCTTTTTAAAATACTTATCCCTGGGGCAGTTAGGTGGTGCAGTGAGTAGAGCACAGGCCCTGAAGTCAGGAGGACCTGAGTTCAAATCCAGCCTCAGGCACTTGACACACTTACTAGCTGTGTGACCTTGGGCAAGTCACTTAACCTCAATTGCCCTGCTTTCCCCTCTTAAAAAAAGCAAACAGAAAATGATATAAAATATTCATCCATTTTAGACTGTTAGTTTTATTGGTATAAAACTGAGTGAAATGGCTCCTAATAATTTGTTTCATTCTTCTTTATTGTTTGCAAGTTCACTATTTTAATTTTAATACTAATAATTTGGTTTTATTCATTTTTAAGACAACTAACAACATACACTTTATTACCATTTTCAAAGAGGAGACTCCTAGTTTTATATATTAATTCATTTTTTTCAATTTTCTTTATCTTTTTAAAATTTTTGTATTTATATTTTGATGTTTAATTGGGAGTTTTAAATTTGTCAGTTTTCTAGGGTTTTTTTTTAGTTGCATGATCAATTTGTTGATCTACTCTTTCTCTCTTTTATTAACCAAAGTGTTTAGAGATATAAATTTGCTCCTGGTGGCAGCCCTCAAATTTTCATATATTGTCATATGGCTGTCATTACATAATAAAATTATATTTTTAAAAAATGATATGTCTTTTTACCTTCCTTTTTGACTGCTAAGCTTTTAGCATACAAATAATTTTAATCCTTCATTCAAAAGCCCTTAACTGAATATTATTTTTGTTGCATCATGGTCCATAAAAGATGTATTTAATATTTCCACTTTTCTTCATTTCTTTCTAAAGTTTTTATGCCCTAAATAATGATCCTTTTTTTTTGTGAAGGTGCTGTACAGAGTTGAGAAATAGGCATACTCTAATCTATTCCCATTTTCCCATTCAATATTCTGAAATTTTGTTTAGGTCCTTGATTTCTTTTTTATTTTTTGTTTAGATTTAACTATGTCTGTGAAGGATAAATTTAAGACCCCCACTATTATAACTTTATTATCTATTTTCTCTTATAACTCATTTAATTTTTCCTTTATGAATTTAGATGCTATGCCATTTGGGACATATATGTTTAATATTGATATTAATTCATTATCTATATTTCCTTTCAGAAAAAAAAGTTTCCCTGTTTATTTAAATTAGTCTATTTTTATGGTTGCCTTTTCTGAGATAATGATCACTAATTGTTCCTTTTTTTTTTCTTCAGCTAAAGCATAATAGATTCTGTTCCAGCCACATTTTAAAATTCTGGGTATATTTCCAGTTCAAACAAGTTTCATTTAAATAGTATATTGTTATATTCTGACTACTTATCAGTCTACCAGTCAATAAACATTTATCACATGCCCCCTAGTGGTACTCATAGTGTTAAATACTGTGCAAGGAGATGAAAAGAAACAAAAGACAATCTCTCCCTTCAAGAAGCTCCCAATTCAAAGGTGGAGACAAGCAAATCTGTACAAACAAGCCCTACAAAGGATCAGTAGGAAATAATTAAGAGAGGAAATGCACTAAAATTCAGAGGGGTTGGGAAAGTTTCCTGTAGAAGCTAGGATTTTCGTTGTAACTTAAAGGGAAGCTAATAGGTGGAGATGAGAAAAGAAAGCATTCTAGGCATGAGAACAGCTACAGAAAATGCCTGGAGCTGAGAGATGGTGGGTCTTGTCCATGGAATAGCAAGGAAGCCAAGTGTCACTGGATCAAAGAATATGTGATGGGGTATGAGGTATAAGAAAACAAGAAAAATAGGAGCAGGGTTATGAAGCATTATGAACCAAACAGAGTATTTTGTATTTGTCTGGAGGTGATAGGGAATCACTGAAGTTTATTAAGTACAGAGGTGAAATGGTCAAACCTGTGCTTTAGAAAAATCACTTTGGCGGCTGAAAGGAGGGTGGATTGAAGAGAAGAGAGACTCGAGGCAGGCTGTCAGTTGAGAGCATAAGGAACCATGGAAGGCTTGAGGAGGGATGAAAAGGTTTGGGAAAGCCATTGTGCAGAGTGGGAGATTGAGTTGATTTAGGGAGCTATAGCTATAGCCTAGCCATAGTGAGGGCCCAGTTGAAGTTATGTAACATAATTTGTAGTGGACTCAGTCAGAATGGTTGCATAATTTTTTCTATCTTCATTCAGTAGCACTTGTGGAGGAACGAATGTGTTAAATGGTGAGAATGATCCAAGGTTGAGGATGGGCTGGGCATAATCAGTGATAAGATAAGAGATCTAGGAATTCAAGAGAGGAGGATATTGTACCGTTGAGTTGGTTCACCAAGGGGTCAAGATGTGGAAGAGAGGAGAGAGTGCCTAGTCCAGGGGAGATGGCCTGAGAGAGGACTGAGACATTGAGGGTTGAAAGATCACAGTGTGCACAAAGAGCCAGGTTATGTAAGAGAAGGCAGAGAGAGCCATGAAAAGCCAATAGATTATGGGCCAATTAGAGGATTACAGAATTCTTGACCACGGATGTGGTCCATTTGTAAGCAAAAACAAGATCAAGGGTGTGACCATTTTGGGGTATAATTTAAGTGAGGTAGAGAGTAGGTCATGGGAAATGAGTAGGTTGAGAAACTAAGTGGTTATGTATTTGAAAGAGAGGAAACATATATGTTATAGCACCCTGCTATAGAGGCAGGAGTTGAGAAGAGAAAGTTTGAGCCATGTACTAAACTCATTATGGAAGGAAGGTTTGTGAACTTAGGTTCTGTTGTTTCTGTCATGCCCAACTCTTCATGATCCATTGTGGGGTTTTCTTGGCAGATACTAGAGGGGTTTTGACATTTCCGTCTCTGGCTCATTTTACAGATGAGGAAACTAGCCAAACAGGATTAAGAGACATGCCCAAGGTCACACAGCTAGGAAATGTCTGAGGCCAGATTTGAACTCAGGAAGATGAGTCTTCCTGATTTCAGGCCTGGTGCTCTATCCACTGTACCACTGTGCTGGAGTTCTGTAAACAACAGCTACCAAGATTGTGACTGAGTGATAGAGATGAATAGCATGAACCTCAAAGGGAAGAAAGGTCTCTGAGTGAAGGGTTAGTGAGAGACCTTGGATGTAGGAGTGAGGAGTCAGAATATTCTACGTCTCCCATCTTCATCAGTGAACAGAAAGGAATGAGTAAAGGTGCAATCAGTACTAGGAAGGGTGGCTATGGAGGCTGTCATTGAGGGGACCCAGATTTCTATAAGAGCTAGAAGATGGAAGGAGTGAGAGAGGAAAAGATTTAGGATGAAGGGATATTTGTTGCCTCTGGAAAATCATTTCAGAGGGCACAATGGAAGAAGAGGGTGGCATTTGTTTGGAACTCTAGGATGGGAGGGCTGAAGGGTTTGGGAATAAGGATCTGGTGGTGGGGGATGGTCAATGAGGCTTGACCCAGAGGAGTTCAGAATCACTAGGATGCATAGGTATGATGGAGAGCAAGAATACTTGTCATTGAGTGGAAGACACTATTCCACTTCCCAAAGGAAGCTGGAGATAAGTGAAGCATGAGATGGAAGGCACACTGTCAGGTGGGAGTTCCCACCTAGAGGCTAGTCAGGAAACAGCAGGAAAGACAGAAATCAAAGAGACACAGCAGAAGTCTTTGCTCCCCATCAGCTTTCCCCTTCCTCTTCCCTCAAGGGACAGGTGCAGCAGGAGATGGAAGGACTGAGGTCAAAGGAAAGGTTTCTCCTCTTTGTGTTAGAGGTTCTCCCTATCAGGGAGATCAGAGAGCAGCAGGAGGTAGCCATTGCCTTGGGCCATGAAGATAGTTGTCCAGCTTGGTTCTTTTCTGCCTTCCCTTATGGGACATGCACTACAGGAGATGGAAGGGTCCTAATCCGTTAGGAGGAAGATAGCTAAGTGGCACAGTGGCCAAACCTCTAGGCAGGAAGACTCAGCTTCTCAAGTACAAATACAGTCTCAGACACTTTCTATCTGTGTGATACTGGGCAAGTCACTTAAGCTGTTTGCTTCAGCTTCCTGATCTGTAAAATGAACTGGAGAAAGAAATTGTGAATGACTCCGGTATCTCTGCTAAGAAAATTGGACAGGACTGAACAGCAATCACTTAATCTTTTACTCCTTTATTTTGTTTACTCTCCTATTTCCCTGTTGAGTGATGTGTATTTCTGCACCCAACTATGTGCATATTTGTGTGAATATGTCTTTTTCTTTCCTCCAGTTCAGATGAGATGTTCAAATGTCATTCACTCCCCGCCCCAACCAGTTCCCTCATCCTGTTTTTTAGTCTTCTACTTAAGCAATCATGTGAAATAATTTTCACCATTCTTCTCCTTTTACCTCCCCCACCATGTTGTGAGTTCCTCTCCCTCTCCCTTTCTAATCTTATTTTAAGATCATCAAAATATTTCAACCACTCGGGGCTCCTCAATCAATTTAGACTCCCTTTATCACCCCTGATGATGACAAAGTTCTGAGGAGATTCATGTATTATCTCTCCTTATAAGAATGTAAACAGTTCATCCTTGTTTTGTTGCTTATAATGATTAATTGCTCATGCTAAATTTTTTTTATGCTTCTCTTGACTCATGTGTTTTTATGTCAAATTATCTTCTCAACTCTGGTGTTCTTATCAGCAATTATTGGAAGTCTTCTACTTCATTAAAGATCCATTTCCCCCTATAGAATTATACGCAGTTTTAGCAGGTAAATTATTCTTTATTGTAAACCTATATCTTTTGCCTTCTTGAGTATCATGGTCTTTTCTCCTCTCTTTTAGACAAGTGGCTGGTAATCTTTCACGATACTGACATTGGCTCCTTGGTACTTGAGTTTTCTTTCTTTTTTTCTGGCTGCTTATAGCATTTTTTCTTTGACTTGAAAGCTCTAGGTCTTGGCCATACTATTCCTGGGAGCTTTTATTTTGGAATTTCTAGCAGGAGATAACTAGTGGATTCTTTATATTTCTACCTTGCCTCCTACCTCTAAGAGATCTAAGCAATTTTATTTTATGATTTCTTGAAGTGTAATATCTAGGCTATTTTTTAAAATTATAGCTTTTAGATAATCCAATGATTGTTAGATCTCTCTCCTCAATCTTTTTTCCAGGTCACTTGTAGTTTCTATGAAATATCTTATGTTTTTCTCAAAATTTTCAGCCTTTTGACTTAAAAATTTTTTGTTGTTGTTGTCTCATAGAGTCATTAACTTGTAATTCTTAATGCTAAACTTTTCAGCATTGTTATGAAGATCAAATGATAATACATGTGTATGTGTGTATAATCACACATATATGTACATATATACACATACATACACATACACATACATACATACATATACTCGTACGTCTTTTTAAAAACAAGTTTAACAACTCATTGAATCAGCAAAGATATCTTGAAGAAATGGCTCTTGAGATGAGTCTTGAATGGATCAATGGATTGAAGAGTTGGGTCTGGAGAGGGAGAGCATTCCATACGAAATACTGTGAATGGGGAACAAGAAAGAGGCCGTGTGTCTGCAATACAGAGTGGATGGGGTTAAAGTCATGTAAAATTAATTTGGAAAGATAAGTTGGAAGGGCCATGTGATGGCTTCTAATGCTAAACTTAGGCTTGTTTTTGTTCATGTATTCTAGAATGAGCCACATGACCATGAGGAGCAGCAGAGTGACATGATGAGTCAGTTAGTCAATTAATAAACATTTATTGAGTTCCTACTATGTGCAAGAAACTGTGTCCTTCAAAGGGATCCCATGAGAAAAATGCTTTGTAAACCTCAAAGTGCTGGAGAAATTGGGACCTGGCATAACAATTATCATGAGTTTGCTTTGGATGCTGTAAGAAGGATGGATTTGAGAAGGGACAGCCTGAAAGACCAAAGAGAGGCTATTGCAATAGTCCAAGTGAGAAGTGATGAGGAGCTGAACTAGCATTGCCAGAAGAGATAAGTGAACGTATATGAGAGATCCTAAGGAAAGAGAGTGGATAAGACTTGGCTATTGGTTGGATACGGTGGATGAAGGAGGGGGAGCAGTAAAGGAACACACCAATGCTGGGAACATAGGTCGCTAGAAGAATGGAGGAGCCCTCACCAGAAGTAGGAAAGTTGGCACAAGAGGTGGATTGGGGAGGGGGTAAGATAATGTTTAGGAAGGAACATAAAGGATATGTTAAGTTTGAGATGTTTAAAGTATGAAAAGCACAAATGATATTGGAGTTGCTGGCCTGGAGCTAAGGAGAGACAGAAGGATTGATCATATGGAACTGGGCGCCATGTACATAGAAATGATGGTAGGACCTGTGTGAGGGGAGTTTTTCAGGAGAAAGAAGATGGAAAACAGAGAGAAAGGACCTAGGACAGAGCTCTGGGGGACAGCCAGGTACCGAGGCCAAGATATATATGCTGATTTTTTAAAAATGAGAGTCTGTGTATAAAAACAAAAAGGGGTATTTGGTGGCATTAGCTCACCCTCTTGTACCTGCTGCCTTGCCTGGTTTCAGCTCCACAGATCAAGATGCTTCCATGCCAGGTACTCTCTAGTGTCTCTCTCCCTTCTGCTTTCCTGCCTCCTTTTGTGTGTTGTGTCCGTTCTCCCTCCCCCACTTTAGAATGTAAGCTCCTTGAGAGCAGGGACTGTCATTCTTTTATTAATTGTATTCCCAATGCCTAGCACAGTGCCTGGCACATAGTAGGCACCTAATGTTTATTGGATTGGATTGGATTGGATAGCTTAATGCAGGAGGGAGAAGTAAAATGTAAGGATCTGGGATAACTTATGAGATCAGGGAATATTTGCAGGCAATCTGGGAGTCAAAGTATGAGGAGAAATTGAGCCAAAGCTTTGGGACATCTGTAACCCCCCTTTTTTTGGGGGGGCAGGGCAATTGGGGTTAAGTGACTTGCCCAAGGTCACACAGCTAGTACATGTATCAAGTGTCTGAGGTCGGATTTGAACTCAGGTCCTCCTGATTCCAGGGCCGGTGCACTGCACCACCTAGCTGCCCCAACACCTTTTCTGCATCACAACAACTCTGTTATATTCTTAAACATTTTTAATCATCTGCTTCCTTGTAGATCTCTAGAAGTTCATCTACATTTCTCAGTAAGGGCCCTCCACAAATTCCACCCCATTCCAGTGATTCAGAGATCTACTCCTCCCTCTGACCTCCAGCACCTGCCTCCTGTACCACAGAGAGATAAAACTAGTGGTGTGTTCAAGACAGCTCAAAATGGCTGGAGAGAGCTGATTGTTAAATGTTCGTTGTGAGCATTTAGAAATTGTCAAGTGCTCAAATCAGGGCTTGATTTACTGTTTTATTGATTATCTAGATTTAAGAAAGTGATAGATAAATGTTACTAATGCTGATTAAGCTTAAAAGTGTCATAGGTCTGTTTTAGGGAGTGGTGATGGAGGGGAAGAACTGGTTATTAATTATTTACCAGTGGACCGTGGGATAAAGTTGTTGCCTCCTAGCAATGGTTATGGAAAAGACTGGACATTTCCAGAACTTAAGACTGCAAGAAGTTCTGGATCAAAGAGGAAAGAGGGTAGGAGAGGAAAGGATGCAGAACCGAGCTCCATCATCTTCCATGCCTTGGAGCCTAAGGACACTCTCAAGTTCTGCAAAGTGGCAAACAGTATTTTAGGGATTTGGAAGCTTCGTTATCAATGAAAATAAGTGGGAGCAAGAAGGACCCCGAAAAATCATGGAATTCCCGCCTCATATAGTGCTAAATAATGAGGGCCCCTAAGAATTCCCACCTTGTTCAAGACAACCTGGAGTGTGATACCTCTTTTATGCTCCCCAGTGTTTTTAATAGGAATGGGTGTTGTATTTTGTCGAAAGATTTTTCTGTTCAGATAATCATAAGATTTCTGTTAATTTTGTTATTGATATGATGAATTGTGTTGCTAGTTTTCCTAATACTGAACAAGCCTTGTATTCCTGGCATAAATCCCATCATAACACACCATAGTGTATTATCCTCATAATAAGTTGCCATAATCTCTTCGCTAATATTTTATTTAAAAATTGTGCACAAATATTCATTAGGAAATTGGTTTGTAAATTTCTTTCTCTGTTTTGGCTCTTTCCATTTTAGGTATCATCACTATATTTGTATCATAAAAAGAATTTGGTAGGACTCCTCCTTCCCCCGTTTTTCCAAATAGTTTATATAGTATTGGAATTAATTGTTCTTCAGATGTTTGGTAAAATTTGAATGTGATACCTCTCAACAGAGACAGTGGATATTTTCAGGTGCGCTTTTGCAGCATCTTTAGAGCATGTGACTATACAAGAAGGTGGCAAGAGGGGAGGCAGTTTTTTCTCTCCTAGGAGGAGAATGGCTGCTCTTTGAGCACAACTAATGGCCATGGCAGAAAGAGGAACATCTGACCTAGACAGAACCACAGAGGAATCCAGTATAACCCATCCCTGCCCAAGAATGTTCTCTACAATATCTCCCACAGGCCTCCAGTGACATCCCCACCCAAACTTTGTTTAAGGATCTCCATTGATATAGAGGATGGAACATAGGCCCTGGAGTCAGGATGGATCTGAGTTCGAATGTGACCTCAGATACTTAGTGGTTGTGTGACCCTGGGTAAGTCACTTATCTCTAATTGCCTCCCTCCCTCCCCCCAAAAATAGGATGTCCAGTAAATGAGAGTTTCTCCCTCTTTAGGCTGCCTGTTTGCACTTGGGGACAGCTGTAATTATGAGGAAATTTTCCTAGGATGGGGGTGAAATCTGCCCCTTTACCACTATTTCTGACCACAAATCACCATGTGCATAGCTTATGTTATGTGTTTAATATGCTCTTACAATAATTAGCCTCAGGGACAATATACAGGCTTCTGGGTTCAAGCTCATTCCCTTCTGTCAGGTTTTAGGGAGTTTCTTTTAGATTAAAAAGTTCTGAGTAAAGGCACATTCTCTCTGAACTCCCAGTTATGACAAAATCCCAATATGTTGGCAAAGATTGAGCTCTCTGCCTACCGTTACATTTGCATCCATTTCTAATTAACCTTTGGCTTCTTTGTGATTGAGGTAAGATACATTTTACTGGAGACATTTACATAATAAAACCTAAAAATATATAATCTGTATGTGGATAGAGAGGGCAGCTAAGAGGTTCAGTGGATAGAGTGCCAGGCGGCCGGGAAGTCGGGAAGACAGGAATTCAAATCCAGCCACAGACACTTATAAGCTGTGTGACCCTAGACAAGTCACTTAACCCTATTTGCCTCAGTTTCCTCATCTGTAAAATGAGCTGGAGAAGGAAATGGCAAACCAATCCAGTATCTTTGCCAAGAAAACCCCAAATGGGGTTGCGGAGAGTCAGACATGACTGAGAAATGGTTGAACAACAAGAAACAACATGACACAGAAAAACAATCTGAGCAGTCCTTTAGGATTGTGGTCCATCAATGCAATGAAAAACCAGGAATCCAAAGATTTAAAGGAGAACAGCATTACTCACCTCCTGACAGAGAGACGATGAACTTAAAATGAAAGAGAACACAAAGAACGTGTTCGTTGTGGTCTGTGCAGACTTGTGATGATAGCTTGGTTTTCACTTTGGGAGGGATTTGGGTTTTTTTTTTCTTTTTTTTTTTTGTTTTGTTTAATGGGGGAGGGGATAATAAGTGAGGCAGATTTTGTTCCAGTTTCAAAAATCAGAAGAAAATTTATTTGTTTATAAAAAGTAATTTTATATTGATAAATTATACTTGTGGTTTATAAATGTTATATTAAAATTTATTTTAAAATTATATTTATAGAATTATATTATAGAATTTTATTTATTTATAAAAATGAATACATTTGTTTAATGGAAAAATAAACAAATCTATCAAAATGAAGAGAAAATTAATTGACCTAGAAGAAGAAACCCATGAAGCAATTGGTTTGTTCAAAATGTTTTAAAAAGCAGGACAAAAGAGCAGTGATCTTCAGGAACACAGGATGTCAATGGGAATTTGAAGTTGCATGAATGCACCAGCTTCTCACACCCCTCCCCCAGTCTTTGGCACCTGCCCATTGGCATAGCAGGAGGATCAATAAAGAAGAGTGCTCATGCCATCTTCCACTATGTGGGAGCTGTGATTTTGTGTCTGCTGCGGCAGTAGTACAGTGAGGGAGGTTGAAGGAGACTGAAGGGAGGGTCCTAGTGATCTTGGAAAGTGTGGCAGCCCATAGGTCTGGAGTCTGTGTGGAGCTAAGGTGCTGGGGCAGGCCTTGTTATGAGGACAGGCTGGAGGAGCTACCGGAAGTTTTGTGGAGTGAGCATGTCCTCTATCACCTCTTGTGGGGTGGCCAGAGAGGTCAGGAAGTTGATGCTGATGTGGGCTATGATGCTAGGGGGTTTGGTAAGGGGCTAGAAACTACCTGGGGGCCTCATGGCCTCTATCACCTGCCCCAGGGCCTGGAGGTGGCTCAGGACCCAGATAGGTGCCAGCTGTTCCAACATGGTCCCAATCTTACCTAGAGCAGGGAATGCCTGAAGGAAAAACATCTCTCTAACAAGGGGGCTCTTTCTTAAAATAATAAGCTGCCATCTTTGGGATGACCAGAGGAGTGGTTCCTGGGGATCAGACTAGACTGGTAGTGTATGATCTGCTATCACTGGGGTAGATCGCTGGGCTCTTGGAGGCCCATGTGCTCGTGCTGGAGCTGCTGTATTGAGGCCCTTTCCCTTCCCACACTCCCTCCTTCCCTCCCTTCTCCCTCTGTTGATTTCTCTGACTATGGCGCTGACTCTGTTTCTCTCTGCCTACCTCCATTCCTCCTTCTCTCTCCCCCTTTTCCGTGGACTTTTATATTATACTTTCTTTATCTGCCAACTTGTTTCCTTCTCCATTTCTTATTTGCCTACTTTGTCAACTCCCCTGTCCTAGGGATCACTCCTGGCCTCCTTATTCCCTGTTCCCTTTCATCTCATTCTATTTCCTTTGACCTTCTCTTCCTGGAGCCAGAAATAATAATATCTCACCCTGAAGATCCTTCACCTTCCTCATCGCCTCAAAATTGCCCTTATTTCTTCAGTTCCAATCCTACCTTCTGCTGGAGGCCTTTCATGGCTCTTCCAGCTCCCGATGCCTTCCCCTTTCACGATGCCTTTCCTCTCCTCTCCCTCAATCTTGTATGGATGAGGTTAATTTCACATTATCTCCCTAGTCTGAGGGCAGGGCTAGCTTTTGTGTTTCTTGGTATCCCCAGTGATCAGTGGGATACCTGCCACACATTAAGCATGTATGGAATGTGTGCTAACAGAATGCCTGGAGGCTGGCAGAAGGGTCAGAGCTACTGACTGTATTTAACTTCTAAAAGCCTGCTCTCCCCCCACCCCCCCACTCACTCCATGATGGCCGCTCTCACCAAAGAAACTAAAGAGAAAATAACTGAACAGGAATGCAAACAGTGGTGGGATTCAAATGAATTAACAACCAGTTCTCCACAGAACTGAACTGAGGAGCTGCCCTGCCCCTGAGGAGGGTACCGGCCCTTCCCCCGCTAACAACCTGTTTGCAGAACTCAAACTAAAATTAGGTATCGGTTCTACCGAACCGGTGCGAACCAGCTGAATCCCACTACTGAATGCAAATATACAAAAGGGAAAGAAATTTTTTTAAAAAAGAGAGAAGCAAAAAAGCAGTAACATTAAAAGAAAGCATGATTTTCACACAAGCAAAACATAATTATCTTTTAGACACAGTAGGTAGAGACCACTGTCTGGAGAGCAATTTGGATCTACGCCTAAATGGCATACATACCCTTGCGCAAAATTCTGCATATCTCTTGCCCCAGCAATATCACTACTAGGTCTGTGTCCCAAAGAGATTTTTTAAAAAAGACTTATATGGACAAAAATCTTTCTAGCAGTTCTTTTTTGTGGTGGCAAAAAATTGGAAATTGAGCATTTACCCATCATTTGGGGAATGGTTGAACAAGTTGTGGTATATGATTGTGTTGGAATACTACTGTGCTATAAGAAATGACAAGCAGGATGATCTCAGAAAAACCTGGAAAGACTTACAAGAACTGATGCAAAATGAAGTGAGCAGGAGAACACTGTAATAGTAATAGCAGTATTGTACGGTGATCAAGTGAAATTGCCTTAGCTATTCTCAGCAATACTATGATCCAAGACAATTCTGAAGGACTCATGACAAAAAATGCTGTCCACATCCAGAGAAAAAAATTGGAGGAGCCTGAATGCAGATTCAAACATACATTTTTAAACTTTGTTTTTTTGTTTTATTTGGCCTGTGTTTTCTTTCACATAACTAATATGAAAATGTTTTGTATGACTGAACATGTATAACCTATGTCAAGTTGCTTACCATCTCAGGGAGAGGGGAGGGAAGGGGAGGAGGGGAAGAATTCGGAACTCAAAATTTAAAAAAATGGATGTTGAAAATTTTTTCCACTTAAATGGAAAAAAAAATATTTAAAGTGGAAAAAATTATAGATTTCCCAGAAGAACATCACAAGGCAAATAATCCTGAAAGCTATGTCAGAAGTAATCCAAGAAAATTGCCCAGAACTTCTGAGCATAGAAAGCAAAGTGCCAATTACTGATTGCCCCCACAAAGATTAATGAGAGTAGGGATGACACAAGGGGCAATCTTCTGTAGAAGACAGGATGGAATGCACACTTGTGCATCAAAGCAGTTAGCCCTGGCAAGGAAAAGGGTGAATTCCTTGTGTGAGACAGGGGTGAAAGAGGAAATAGTGGCCCCTGAGAGTGAAGCAAGATTAAGAAGAAGGATAAGAAAAAGCTCTTGGCAAATGGACTCAATTTTTGTAAAATGAAATATGAGGCAAGATTCTTTGCTGGGAGGGTGGGAAGTAGGGAGAGCCATTGGAGGCTTGAAGAAGGAGGAAAAGGTTCGGAAAAGGTGCTGTGATGAGGTGGTGAGTCAATTAGGAAAGTGTAATACTGCAGTTTTGGCCCAGTTAAGATTGAGTAATATAATCTGTAGGGGACCTAGTCAACAGTTTTGTGATTTTCCCCAGTTTCATTCAGCAGCACATGAATAGGCACAAAAGTGGCAGATGTTGGGACTAATCCAAGGAGGAGGGGTAGCAGTGCTAGATCAGCAATTAGATAAAGAAGCCAGGGACTTGAGAGAAGAGGACAGTGTTGAGTTGAGCTGACTCAACAAGGGATGAAGATGAGAAATTGAGGAGAATGTGGCCAGTGCAGGGGTGATGGGCTGGGAAAAAGTTCGGCGGGGGGGAATTGGCAGTGAGCATCAAGAAAAGGGTTTAGGATTGCAAGACAAAGGGAGAGACAAGAGACTGAGATCAGATAAAGGACTTTCAAGGTTTAGAAACATAAAAGTGGAATACCCCAGATCAAAGGTGTGACCATCTCTATGTGTAGCTCAAGTGGTGTGGAGGAGGTAATGGGAAATGAACAAGCTGAAAGATTAGGAGGTGATGGTGTTTTGGGGAAGTACCAAATACAAGCAGGATGGAGATGCAACAGTGAGTTCATGGAAGAGCCAGAACAGTTTAACTGGAGTGTGATTGGCCAAGGACAAGGTGGACAAGGGATTCAAGAAAAGAACCAAACTTTTCCAACAAGGTATAAGGACCTAGGAGAGTACAGCTAGTAAGCACACAAGGAAAATGGTGGAAGAATGAAAAGTCAGAGTGAAGATAAACAAGAGGGCCTTGGATCTTCAGGTAATGAAAAAATGGAATGCTAAAATATTTTTATCAGATGAAGGAATTTTGGATCACATGGAAGACCGATTTCACCTTCTCCAAGCACCACAATAAAGAATAAAATATCAGAAGCCAAATCAAATTTATAAATTAAATCAGTAAATATGGATGCTTTGAATTCTATCATTCAATGAATAGTTACAGAATGGCCCCAAAAGTATTTTTAAAAATTATCATTAATTACAGGAAACACATTTAATGCAAACATAAATTTCAGAACAGCCGGTTAGTACAGTGAATAGTACACTGAGATTGGAATCAGTAAGATCTCAATTCAAATCCTGTCTCACATACTAACTGTGACCAGGGAAAGTCAATTAATCTCTCTCCTCCTGTTTTCTTCTCTGTAACATGACGTCGAACAATCATGGCTAAGGTCCCTTCCACTTCTAGAATCATGTGACCACAACTTAATTACACAAGGCTTAGCTTTCTCACTATTAATTCTCTGAGGCTGAGTAAGATTTGAATTGTCTGAGAAAGCTTATTGACATTTTTTTTACACTTCTATGAATTCTCTACACCAGGGTTTGGCAAACATTTTCTGTCAAGGGCCAGATACTTTGTGTGCCAAATTATGTGGGTATTTATATAATAAGAGAGAAAAAATTTCCACAAATTTTTATTGATGAAATTCAAAACAGAATAACAGGTACATTTTTTGTAGGTCCACTAATGAGAATTTAATTCATTTTTGGGGGGAAATAACATTTTGCTTAATAGGGGGTTGAAGTTAATATTCCCTATCATCAAAATCAATTTCACATGTTTATCTGTTAACGCTGATCTGTCATGAAACTTTATGAATTTCATCTTTAAAAATGTCCTTGCACATAGATAGGTATTGCCAAATACTAATATCAATCCACGAGCACATGACTTTAATTGAACATATATGTTGCTTGGAAGGTCTTTATGGAATTCTATTAGATTCTTCTCTTGATATTTGCCTTTTGGCATATCATTTCTTGGCATATTTGTCACTTCTAATTGAAGGGCAGGTAGAAGCTCAATTGTCCAGTTAAATGAATTTTGAAATAGTAATTCTTTTTTGCACTTGCTTTAAGATCTGAAAAATACTTCTAGAACTGTAGTTTGAGCTCAGAAAATATATCTGTTGCAAATTTGTGTAGGAATAGTGATCTTGCTCCTTATTTTTAACTTCCAACAGCATGGAAAGTATAAAAAGCAGCTTGACATCATCTAAGATTCAAACAATGTCATCAAACTTGACTTTATCACAGTAGGTTTCACATGTAAGCACTGTTTTGCCTTGCAATTTTAGGTTGAAAACATTAAGAAACATTATCAAATCTGCAGTAAAAGCTATTTCCCAAAGTTGTTCACTGGTTTATAATAGTAGTTGAGGGAGGATCTTTTTGACAGTTTGGTTGCAAGCTCAAAAAATTATAATAAAACTTTTTTCTTTTCTTCTTTTCTTGTTTTGACAAGATGCGTATGCACTGACAAAAAAAAATGTCACAGTACAATGACATCCATGGCACTCAAAATACTATTGAGTTGTAATGGTCACTGAGATTTCTGGTGTACTGAGCAACAGTGGGAAAGGATGAGAGTCTGTCACAACTACTCAATTCTGCCATGTTAGAGCAAATGCAGCCATAGACAATACACAAATGAATGAATGTGGCTACGTTCCAATAAAACTTTATTTTCCAGTGTTTTATAAGGACTAAGTCTTGACCAGATACTTTCCCACCTTCATTTTATTTATAAAACATCTCTGCAGTATGAATCATTACAGTTATGAACTGAGACTGAAGTCTTTTCCTAAATATAGTATGTTTATAAAACTTTCCCATGTGAATCTTTTGCTGTCAAATAAATCTTGTGTTATGAGCGATTTTTCCCCAAATTCTTTACCTCCAGTAATATTTCCATGCAGGAATTATTTCTAGGAATTTCTGAGGAAATTTATATTATGTATGTATGTATGTATGTGTGCGTGTATACATACACACACATTTTTTTTCTGAATCCCATGAAAAATCAATTGAGAAATTGGAGGGAAAGTATTGTGACTCTCCTTCAAGAATGACATGGAGGTATCTGGTTCTGAGGAATCTGAGGAATGATGGAATGTTAATGTAAACATTTTTGGGAAGTGGGACAGAAGTACATACTCAGGAGAGAAGCTGTCATGAACTCAGTCTTCTTTGTAACTCAGAATATGTGTTCGTGGCCCTGTCTGTGGCTAATAGTGAGTCACTCTTGAATAGAAAATGAAAATGGATTACTCTCTATCTATATTATATTTTATATAAATCCTGTGAGTAGTGTTCTAAGAAATCAGCTTTGGAAGTGAACATAAGTCTTAAATTCGCAATTTTGACATATGACACATGTCTGGGTAGTGGTCCTGGCTAGGAGATCTGAATGTTACATTATCCAAACTACCCAATAATGTTCACTGACATTATCTAAGGTTTTAATATTTGCTATAAGCCACAAATCTTTTATAAATACTAACCTTAACATTTCTTATTTATTAAGCAGTTTTAAGATTCATGATGATGAAGAGAATGGGGAACGATAATGTATTTCAAGAAAGATAAATGAAATCAGTCAACTCATCACCAGATATTTTAAATCATGGTCCCAATATATTGGTTCATAATAGTAATAACCTATGCAATTTATTATATCAGTTTTTATAGAAAAAACTCTGAAAATTTTAGTATAACCATATCAAAGAAAAATGATTCACTTTATTATGATCATTCATTATTTTAAAATATGAAATGTTGCGGAAAATACCAAATAACTTATGATTCCATGAATTCCCCAGTATTCAGATTTCTCATTCCAAAATCCCCCCAATTAATATCTGTTGGGAATTTGGTAACTATACTCCCCAGTATGAATCCTCTGCTGTAGAATAAGACTTTTCCTCTGAAGGAATATTTCCCCACATTTATTCCTTTCTGAAGGAATATTTTCAAATAACATGTGAAGAGTTACAGAAGACTTTGCCACATTGATTGCATTTCTAAGACTTCTCTCCAGTATGAATCCGCTCATGCCGAACCAGGGATGAATTGGTAAAGAAATGTTTCCCACATTGATTACATGCATAAGGTGTCTCTCCAGTATGAATTCTCTGATGCTTATCAAGGTCTGAGCTTTGAATGAACGCTTTCCCACATTCATTACATTTATAAGGCTTTTCTCTAATATGTGTCCTCTGGTGTAGGATCATATGAGACTTTCGAATGAAGGCTTTCTCACATTCATTACATTTGTAAGGCCTTTCTCCAATATGAATCATCTGATGTCGAATAAGATTTGAACTCTGAATGAAAGTTTTCCCACACTCATCACATTTGTAAGGTTTCTCTCCAGTGTGATTCTTCTGATGTCGAATAAGTCTTGACTTGCGAGTGAAGGCTTTCCCACATTCGTTACATTTATATAGCTTCTCTCCAGTATGAATCATTTGGTGTCGAATAAGATTTGAACTCTGATTGAAGGTTTTTCCACATTCATTACATTTATAAGGCTTCTCTCCAGTATGAATCTTTTGATGTCGATTAAGTCTTGAGATGCAAGTGAATGCTCTCTCACATTCATTACATTTAAAAGGCTTCTCTCCAGTAAGGATCTTCTTATGTTCTGTAAGGTTTGAGCACTGACTGAAGGCTTTCCCAAATTCACTACATTTATAAGGTGTCTCTCCGATATGAATCATCTGATGCATAATGCGGTTTGGGCTCTGAATGAAGGCTTTCCCACATTTGTTCCACTTACAATGCTTTTCTCGAGTATGAACAATCTTATGCCTAACAAGCTTTGAGCTCTGAATGAAGGCTTTCCCACACTCATTACATGTATAAGGCTTCTCTCCAGTATGAATCACCTGATGTCGAATAAGATTTGAGCTCTGAATGAAGGTTTTCCCACATTCATTACATTTGTAAGGCTTCTCCCCAGTATGAATCTTCTGATGTCTAATAAGTCTTGACTTGCGAGTGAATACTTTCTCACATTCATTACATTTATACGGCTTCTCTCCAGTATGAATCTTCTGATGTCGAGTAAGATTTGAGCTCTGAATAAAAGCTTTCCCACACTCATCACATATGTAAGGCTTCTCTTCTATATGAATCTTCTGATGTCGAATGAGTCTTGAATTGCGGGTGAATGCTTTCCCACATTTATTACATTTAAAAAGCTTCTCTCCAGTATGAACCATCTGGTGTCGAATAAGATTTGAGCTCTGGATGAAGGTTTTTCCACATTCATTACATTTGTAAGGCTTGTCTCCAGTATGAATCTTCTGATGTCGATTAAGTCTTGAGATGCAAGTGAATGCTCTCTCACATTCATTACATTTAAAAGGCTTCTCTCCAGTAAGGATCTTCTTATGTTCTGTAAGGTTTGAATGTTGACTGAAGGCTTTCCCACATTCATTATATTTGCAACAGTTGTCTCCAGTATGAATCTGTTGATGTTTAGTCATTTTTCTCACATTACTTCCCAGTTTTACCTGCTGCTTTTTTTTCTGACTCTCACTTTTCCCAATTTCCCTAAAAGTAGAATAGCAAACATCAGCCCACATGAGTCTTTCTACTTTTACCCCATGGGATGATTCTTCTCCTGTAATGTTTTCTTTTGGAGTTGCCTTTGTGGTCTCATTCCTCAACTCCATATCTGGAAAAAAAATTAATATAAAATGTGAATGTTCCCATTTCTCTGAGCTTGGAGAAAGGAAACTGGGGGATGAGTTGATGCATACAGCTGTAGATGTTGCTGACAGAAAGGAAGCACATGGTGTTGAGCAATCTCGCAAATATCCTGATGTCTGTGGAAAAAATGGTCAGAAACATGAGATGGGGATTCCCTATCCACAAACTGAGCATACAGGGTGAAGATTGGAATATGAAGTATTCAGAATAGGGGATTAGAATAAGCTATGTACATTCACCTTTGATTTATAAGAGGTAAGAAAATAGCTAAAGCACAGAAGATGAAAAGAAGAGGAAATATCCAAGGAAGAGTAAGGATTAGGGAAAACCATCTGGCAACAGCAGCCAGGTCTTCATCACCTCAAGATTAAGAGCCTAACATCACTATGAGAAGGCAGCATTGTATAAGAGAAAGTCACTTGGATTTTGAATCAGAAGGCCTGGGTTCAAATGTCAGACCAATTATTTACTACCTTGGGCAAATTGCCTTGGGTAAATCATTTGCTCTTTCTTGGGTTGTTTTCTCACTTGCAAAATGACATTATTAGACCAGAATCTCTTAATGTGTTTCTTTGCAGGTTTGACCTATTGATCTTAATGTGTTATAATAAATATATGGGGCAGGTTTAGGACTCTTTAAGGTTTTCCCATTTTTTTCATTATTTGATCATAACAACCCTGTGATGAAGGTACTAGAGGCATTTTATGTCCATTTTATACACAAGGAACTGAGTGAGACTTGCAGAATTGTGTCTTTCCCATGGTAAAAAAAAATACCAAAGTGGTACTTTCTATGTACAAAGCAATTCCCCTACACCAATCCTGGGGTAGGTAGGTCTTTATTATCCTCCTTTTTATATATGTATGTGTATATGTGTGTATATATATATATATGCATATGTGTATGTGCACATCTCTATCATCTATCTATCTATGTCTCACATCACCTGATGTCAAATGAGACTTGAGCTCTAAATGAATGTTTTCCCTCATTCCTTATATTTATAAGGCTTCTCTCCAATATGAACCTTCTGTTGTTGAATAAATGTGTGTGTACATATAAAACAGATATAGCTGCTCTAACCTATAGCTATTTTCACAAATCAGTTTATGGATCTGTGAGTAATAGAGAAAAAAATATGAAGATAGAGCCCCCAAAGATATATGAAACAGAATATTTCCCATGAATCATTCTGTTTCTTTGGGTTCTCGTGGCATTTGACTTTCCTGAAGAAACATCCCCATGGCTTGGGCAATAAAATATGGAGAACCATTCTGGAGCAGCAAGGAATACAGCAATGTTTTTAATAGTCAGATACCAAAGGGGAGAGTATAGGGAGAAAAGAGATGACCCAGAGTAGAATCCTATGGGATAACCTGGGTTAGCTGTAGTAACATCAATTAAGATTTATATATATATATGTATATAGAGAGAAATTGATATATATAACATATAATTATAATTGATATATATATATAAGAGATATATAAGATTGATATATACATAAAAGACTGAGAAGTGATGAGGCAAGTAGGAGGAGAACCACATTCATTTCTTGGGGCTCAAGGAAATGATATCTGAGATTAAAGTCAACCATGGTAAATACTGCAGAAACATGAGGAAAGAATAAGGGCTGAGGAAAGACCATTGGATTTGGCAGCTAAGAGATCATTGGTTAACATTGGAAAGTTACCAATAAACAACGTTACCAAGTTTTGCTTGAGCCATAGGAATGGAAGACACATTTCATGGGCTTCAGAAGAGTGAGAGGAAGGGAAGCTGAGGCTCTGAGTATAGAGGTATGTTCAAGGAATTTAGCTGATAAGGGAAGGAGATATCTAAGCAGCTGGGATGGTAGCATCAAGTGAGATGGGTTTTGTTTGTTTGTTTGTTTAAAGGATGAGGGAAGCCTGGACTTATTTGTGCGCATCATGGAAGGAGCTAGTAAATAGGGAGACAGTGAAGATTAAAGAGTGGCGATGGTAGCAAGGTCAATCTCCTGGAACAATCCGGAGAGCATGGGGTGAAAGGTGCATGATAAAGGGCAAGAAGGGCTCCCCAATTCTCCTGAGACTGGAGGGCAGGGAGAGATCATAGGGGATGAAATCGGGGCGGGGCAGGAGATGAAGACAGAAGGGGGAGGAGCTCTTGGCAAAGAGCCTCAGTTTTGGGGGTGAAGTGTGAGGTGAGGCCCTCCGCTGAGAGTGTTGGAGTGCTGTAGGAGGAGGGGCAAAGTAGAGAGCAGGTTTGGACTAGTATCTAAAGGGAATGGAAAATAAGCTAGGGAGGATGCTGTGGTAGAAATATCTACCAGGGTCCCCTTCCACTCTACTACCTCTCCCATGTGGACTAGATTAATTCTTTTCCTTAAAAGGTATTAAAATTGTCCTTGGGACTCAGACTAACTCTAGGAAGTAAGGAAGGCATTCCTGGTTGCCCAAGTACAAGAAAGCAAGAGAAGCTCCAGCTTCTCTCTGAGGCTTGACCAGGGGACTCGGGAGAAGATGCACTCAATTAATGCTGAGGTAATGAGAGGTCCTCGCTGAATATTCTTGTTGAACATCCTTCCCCAGCTCTATGTATGTCTGGTCAATACTTTGTAATCTCCAGGTTCCTCAGTAAAGGGTGCCATTGGGGCAAGAGGAATTTCCTGTGAGAGATGATGACCCCTGACAGGCCAGATGGGGACAGAATCCTCAGGACTTGGGGACCCTGTAAGAAGTCTCAGAGTCTGGGTGCCTCCTGGTTCCTCCAGCTCTTGCTAGGAGCCAGCGTTCATAGTTCCTATTTCCAACTCTTCCAAGTCAATTCCTGACCCAAGGATTAAGGATCTACTTTCTGCAGATCTAGGAACAGCAGTGATCAGCAGAGATCCTGCCCTCCAGGAGTTCACACCTGACCATCCTTCGATGTAAAGGAAATAAACTCAGTAACCCAAGGTCACTTCTCCCTAAAGTGGACTCACCATCATGGTCAGGGCTTCTTGGCTTCTCCATTGGGACTCTTGTGCTTCTGACCCTGAGTTCCCTCCTGGGCTGTTGCCTTTTGGGTTTGGGAAGCTCTAGTTTCCAGGCTCAGGTTACTTCTAAATTTCCACCCTGGGGGTTCCCAGACTCAAATCCTTCCCCTGTCACTGAGATTAAAATTCTCTTTCCCCAAGTATGGCTCACAGCAGCTAAGAGACTGGAGTTGGAGGCCCCACACTCTCAGGGATGTACACTGTCTGGATCTATTTAAATGGTCAAGGTGGGGTTAAGAACTTAACTGGATATTTTAAAATTGTCTCCTCCATGAGAATGTACTCTTCTTGAGGACTGGGATGGCTCACCAGAGGCAGCTGGTGGCAGTGAATAGAGTGCTAGGCCTGGAGGTAGGAAGACCTGAATTCAAATCTGACCTCAGATACTTACTAGCTATGTGATCCTGGGCAAGTCACTCAACTTCTATCTGCCTCAGTTTCCTCAACTGTAAAATTTGGGCCAAATAAGCTCTGTATAAATACTTATTTTTCTGCCCTCCTTTCTTTTTTTTTTTCTTTCTCTGTAATCCCAGTTCTTAGCACTGGGCTCTGCAAGTAGCAAACACAGAAAGACTTATTTACTGACTGAGTGACTGCCTAATGGGGCCTCTCATCTCAAGCCTCTTCCCCCAACCTCTCTCTTATCTCTTCTGCAATTAGTCTTGGAAGTGGGGCTTTACCAGAAAGAGGCCCTTTGGAGAAAGAGGTAAGATGTAGATGTCATCTCTATGCAAGGAAAATTTCCTCACAATTGGGACTGTGCCAAGGTGGCTGGGGCAGGGCCAGGACGGAGGGACTCTCTCTAACTGGAGGTCTTCATACAAAGGCTGGGTGACAACCACATGGAATCATAGTGGAGGGAATTCTGGGTAGGGATGGGTTGGACTAGATGCCTCTGAGGTCAGGTTCAGCTGGGAGAGTCTGGGTCTGTGCCTCTTTCTGCCATGGCCAGGAACTGTTAGCTGTGCTCAGAGGACAGCCTTGCTCCCTCCTGAAAGAGAAAGAAAAGGGGCTGAAGGATGGTTTCTACTCTTTGTACCCAGGGGGAGCCTGAGAAGGCTCTGTTAAGATAAAGTTTATATATAGTCGTTTGCATGTTATCTCCACATTAGACTGTGAGCCCTTTGAGATCATGGACTGTCTTGCCTTTCCTTGTAGCCCCTAATGTTTGACACAGTGCCTAGCTCACAAAAGGTGTTTAATAAATGTTTGTTCACTGACTGTTTAACCTTTCAGCTAGCTCTTTCAGGAGGAGTGAACTTTCAGGTTAATTCCTGAGCAAGATGCAAAGTCTACTACTTTCTTTGATGGAGCTGTCATCTCTGAGGCAACTGAAGTCCTCTTTTAGGGCCCTTCTCCTTTTTCCATTGACTCTCACTGATGGTGAAGTTTCCAGATCCTCAAGAAGGCATTCGCTCCCTCTGGGAAGCCATGTAAAGAGACTCAGGGATCATGGGAGATGATGGACCTAGGTTCTCCTTCATTCCCTTCTTCTCCTACCCCTTTCTGCCTGGGTCCAGAGAATCAGGGAGCCTCAAGCTCCACCAGAGCACCTGCTAGGGGCAAGAACTTTGTCCAGCTGGGGGTGCTGAGGTTCACAGAGAGAAGATCCCTGAATCACTGGCATTGAGGGGTTTCATGAATGTCCTGCCTAGGGAGGTTGGGATGGGGGGAGAGGGAATTGAATGCACCTAGAGTCCAGCAAAGAAACACTGATGATGCAGAATGATTTGAAAGAAATGTTTTAAAAAAGAGAGAATGAAGGAGAGATTGAGGAATAGGAAAGAGGAGACAGATGTTCACAAGGTTCAATTCAACCTCTAGCCACTGGCTCTTTCCCTGCAGGCACACTCTGATTTCTCATATTCTCCAAAATTCTTCACTGTACCACTACGGTAAAGATGGCCTCACCATTTTTCATCTCTCTTCCCTTTTGTTACCAAACTTCTGGGGGAAAAAAAACTGTCCATACTCATTACCCACAGTTTGTTGTTGTTGTTATTGTTGTTGTGTGTGTGTGTGTTTTTTTAACCTATTACTCACTTCTCTGCAAGCTAGCTTTATGCCCAACACTAAATTGCAACTGCTTGTGCTGGGTCACCAAAGACGGATTGCTTTTCAAAATCCAAAAGCCTCTTCCCAGTCCTCATCCTGCTGGGACTTCCATATCCTTCAGAAATGCTGATCGCCCTCTTCTCTTCTACCCCACCTTTCTTCCCCAGTTTTAACCACACTGCCCTCCTCTGTTGTTTTACTACCTGTCTGTCCAGTCCTCAGTATTGTTTTTAGCCCTCATCATCTATGAATTGCCTACCAGCTGTGCTTTTCCTTCAAGGAATTGTCTGAAGTCATCTTCTTTCTTCTTTGTTTTTCCTCTTTTCTCTCTTCTCTCTAATTAGTGTCATAGCTTCATTTATCATCTCTATGAAGATTGAAGTATCCAGCCCCAGTCTGTGTCCTGAGGTCCAGTCCCAAAATACCAATTGCCAATAGGATGTTTTGAAGTAAATGTTCTCTAGGCATCTAAAAACCCAACATATTTAAGACAAAGCTCATTATTTAAATCCGCATCCTCATCCTAACTTGAGGGTACCAGCTTCCCTCTAGTCACATAGGTTTCCTTCCAACCTCAGAGAAAGTTTTAGCTCCTCCTGTCCCTCTTACAATTTATATATAATCAGTGCTGAGTCTTGTGGTTTTTAACCCTAATCTCCTCAACACCTCTCCTGCCTTTCTCCTTTTCTCCATTCTCATGTAAATCCCCCTCATTCAAACCCTTATTCCCTCTCAGCTGCATTATTGCAATAACTTCTCCAATGGCTTTCCCATCATCCAGTCCCTTCCCTCTTCAATTTTTCCTCCATCTAGCTGATAAAGTGATGTTTCTAAAACTAAGTTATTTTAACTATCGATCAAAAAATAAATTTGAATTTATTTGATCAATTTCTTCCTCCTGTTCAAGAAGCTCCATCCCCTTTAGGATGAAATGGTATCTCATTGATTTGTCAACTAAAGCCCTCCACATGGAGCCAGGGTGTGCTGGTAAGCCTTGAACAACTGGTACTTCCAAAAAAAGGTGTGGCAGGGGCAGAGCCAAGATGGTGGCTGGGAAGTAGTGACTGGTGTGAGCTCCCCACCAAGTCCCTCCAAAAACCCATAAAAAAATGGCTCTGAACCAATTCTAGAGCTGCAGAACGCACAAAGTGGCAGAGGGAAGCAGGGCTCCAGCCCAGGACAGCCTGGATGGTCTCTGGGTAAGGTCTGTCCCACACGGAGCTCCCAGCCCCCAGCTGAGGGGAGCGGAGCTGAGCCCAGCCCGCATGGCGTGAACAGACCAGACGCGGACCTACCAGACCAGGAGATGACCGGGGAGTGCCCTGGCATCCTGAATTACTGAGCTGTGGCATCCACCAGACCTCTCAACCCACAAAGAGCAAAGACAGCAGAGAAGGTTAGTGGGAAAAGCTGCGAGACTGAGTTTGCGGTTCGGCCACTGCCCTTGGGGCAGCGGAGGTGGGGCAGCTTTAGAACTACAGCTGCAGTTGCTTCTGGCCCCAGGCCCACCTGGAGGGAGGAATTAAGTGGCTGATCAGAGCAGGAGTGAAGAGCCTGCTGAAGATTTAAGCCCAGTCCTGGTAGGGGGTTCTTGGGGAAGGAGGAGTGCTGGTGAGGC
>CM053622.1:788144916-788177021 GCA_028646595.1 Phalanger gymnotis
GGTTATACATAATGATATGCATGTGGCCCATGTTGAATTGCTTGACTTCTTAGGGAGGGTGGATGGGAAGGGAAGAGGGGAGAGAATTTGGAACTCAAGGTTTAAAAAAAAATAGATGTTCAAAAGTGAAAAAAAAAGGTGTGGCATTGAACACTTAATTTTCATCAACATCATTAATACTTTCTTAAACCTAGACAAACAATAAAACAAAACATTGAGCCCCTATTTGTACCCTTTGTCAGTTTCTGGGAGTGTAAGTGACCACACTGAAAATTAACCACTATCCATCATCTATTTGTCTGATTGTTTCATGCTGAACACTACTGAGATGACCATTCCTCAGGGAACCCATCAGACAGCCAGAGTAGCCTTCTTCTTGCTCCCCAGCCATTCTATCTACTGCCCTCCTCCTTGCAGTGGAAGCCCACAAAGCCCCTACTCTCCCTTCTAGAAATGCAGTGTTCCAAAACTGTTTGGGGGGGCATCTGGTATTGAGAAGGCATTTTAAAACTATCTTGATCTAAAGCCTTTGAAATGATCTGAAAGAGAAACTCCTTAATATATTTCACTATCCATTGGTAAAACAATGTCTTTCTCTCCTCTCTCCAGATCAGATATAAATTCTGTCTCCTTGAAGTAATTGAGGTGATAAATAACAAGGAAAAGGGTGAGAGTTCCTTGATTGATCCTGGAAGGATTAGAGCTATGACCTACATGATTAGATCAAATGAGATATTTCTAAAGCATTTAATAGTGCTTGGCACTAAAAACTTATTCCCTTCCCTTCCTCTTCCCCTTCCTTATTCTTTCTCCCCATTTGCTGAAAGGATGAGAGTACTGATGTGAAGGACAAGACCCCTTTAAGGTCACCTGTGATCAGCTAGCTGTAGAGCACCCCTAAAAAGAATGGGCAAAAAGAAGAGCTGAGTAGATCCATCTGTTAGATGGAGCAGAATGTTAACCTGAATCGATGGTTTTCTTTTTTTTTTCATATTGTGAGATTTGGCTTGTTCAAGATTCCTATGAATCTTACTTTACCGTGTCTTACGTTAGAGGGATGCCCAAGGGGATTATTCAGATTTGGACATTTCTCTCTAAGTCATAAATGCCTGGAACAGAAAATGATGTCAACAAAAGTTGATTGGGAATAAAACAGAGTACAATGTGAATGTTTTGATTTCAGCAATACCTCTGCACAATTTGCTCAGCTGCCTGGAATGATCTCTCTTCTTCTGCACTTCTTGGAACCTGGAACTTCTTTCAAATATCGGCTCAAGTGCCATCTCTTTCAAGAGATCATTCTTGATTGGTTACATTATTAAAACCCACTGGAAAACAATATGTTTTCACTTCATGTAGATACTGTATTCACTTAAGTCTGAATAGGATTTTTCTCAAAAGGAGCGTAATGGTGAATGAGCCGATGAGTTCAACTGTTGCTGGCAGGTATGGTTTGCTTGGCTAATACAACTCTCCACCTGGAAGAGGGTGGGGAGTCTACTACTAGAGTGTCATGTTGAAGGGTAATGGAAATGCACCTTTGGGAGACTTTGATACCTGAGATAATAGTCTGTAACCGGTTCAGGTCTGCTAAGTATGTTATGAAGAGGGGCCATTCTGGTTCCTATACAGCTCAAACTAGAAATGAACGGAAAAGGCACCAATCCAACCAAACCGGTCTCTTCTCTTCCATTGACTTCTTCCTGCTTGTTATCACTCAGTTGAGAGAAGAATATGGGCCTACCCCATATGAGACCAACGTGTGGCCCATGATTATGAGGTTCAGTTCTTGGTCTGGGCATTTGTTCTTTCCTTTTATATAAATCTTGTAGATTTTGAAAAGTCAGGAAAGTGAGGTGAAGGAGGGGAGGTGATGTGATGTTTGCAGCCAGCTGGTCTGAGGAGTGAAAACCAATTTTCAGGGCTGAGCCCCAGCAGTAGCTGATACAAGAGCTCATCTAACATGGATGCCTGAACTTGGAGCAGAACTTGGTGGGGTCAATGCTATATAGAAACAGTGTTGTGTCTGAGCCTTTGAACTACAGAGGCTGAATTGGCACAGGGGAAAGTTTGTGGCCCAGGTTTTATGTGCGTGTGTGTGTGTGTGTGTAGGATTGTTGTATTTCTATTCTTGCTACATCTTCAACATAAATATTACTTTGCAACTTTTAGTGGTAAGATATTAAATGGAACTGGGGTGTTAATCACTGGTAGCTGGTTGTGGGGGGACTACACCAGAATGAGAGCTAAAGACAATAGACAAATTACCCCATTCCTTCAGCGGTCCCATTGAACCCTTTGGGGTTGATATAGCAGCTCTTGCTCCAGGAGGCTGAGACCCTCTTCTGGGGTAACACTAGTCCCCACATATCTGTAGAGACTCTTGGAGAGTATGAAGAGGTGGGAAATCGTAGTGTCTGCCAATTCCAGAAAGACAGGACAGACTGTGTGTGGAAGCAGAAAAGGGGGTGGTGCATTGGTTTTTTTTGTTAGTTTGTTGAAGTTGGGAGTGGAGAAACATCTCAGAATCACAGAACTTCTGTTAGTCACTTCCTCTTAGATGAGAGGGTATAAAGTCTGTCTGTCATTCTGTCTCTTCCCTCAAACCTCCCTCGACTCTCCACAGCATATTGGACCCCTCCCACCTCCTCATTCCTTAGAGTTCTTCAGTCTTCCCATCTCCCCACATTGAGATTTGATTTCTGAGAATCTGAGATCTTTGGCTTCTTCCTCTGTGACCTTAGCTAAATCCCTTTTCCTCTCTGGCCCTCTGCCCTCCGTTCAAATGAAAGGATTGGACCAGATCTCTAGTTTTCCCTTTGGCATGAAGATCTATGGTGCCTGCAGTGTCTCTCTCCCACTCCTTTCTCTCAGCTTCTTATCTTTCAAGGACTCCTTTCAAGAACCTTCCTTCATCACCCTCTGCTTACACTCTGAGTCTCAGAAGTGCAAAAAATAAAAAAAACCGGGAGAGCTGGGAACTTGGATGGCATCTTGGATACCAAACTGGATGCCAACAAGGAAGTCCCTCTCTAGGCTAAAAGACTGTGGTCATACAGCTTATGCTTGAAAGTGTCCATCCCATAAGGAGGAATGTAGGACTTCAAGAAGCAGCACACTCTGTTTTTTTGCCAGCTTTTCTTCTTAGCAAGTTTTCTCACACTTCAAGCCTCAGTTGTTCTCTAAGCTTCTTTCACCCATCGTTCCTAGTTATGCTGACTGGGGAAAAACAGACCAAATCAAATCTCTCTTCCATGGCCCTTCAAATATGTGAACACAGCCATGATGCTTGCCCACCCCTCCCCCAGACTTCTTTTCTCCAGCTAAACATTCTAAAATCCTCCAACTAAATCCTCATGTATCTGGGCCTCCAGATCACTGAAGTATTGTATTCTGCACTCTAGCTAGCTTGTAAATGTCCTTCCTGAACCATGGCACCCTGAACTGAACAAAATACTCCAGATGAGGTCTGACAAGGGCAAAGCAGGGAAGGAAGGGGGAGGAATAAGCATTTATTAAATGCTGTGCCAGGCACTGTGCTAAGTTCTGGGCAAATATGATCTCATTTGAGCCAGAGAGCTTATACTTTCTATGATAATAATAATAATAGCTAAATTTATATAGTGCCTACTGTGTGGCAGGCACTGTGCTAAGCCCTTTGCAAATGACCTCATTTAATTCAGGGAGATTATAATCTCTTTATTCTTGAGTTATGAGTCTCCAAATGAACTAAGGGACCCAAAAGAACCCAGGAAGGCCAACAACGTTAGCCTACCTGTCGAAGAGTCCAATTATAAAGGACTTTAAATGCCAAACAGAGGCATTTATATCTTATTTTATGAACAAGTGGGAGTCAACAAAGCTTCATGAGCAACAGTTACATGAATTGACCAGTATTGAGGAAAATCATTTAGGTAGCTGGGTGGACCATGGATCAGAGTGGGCAGTTGGTCAATCAAGAGGCATCAATGAAGCTTTTCACTAAGTGCCCTCCTCTGCTAGGCACCCCCTTGCCCTGATCATTCCTACTTGGATGGTGGCACTAGCCTGCTGGTTGCCCTCCCTCCTTGATTTAGTTCTCTCCCCACTCTGGTCCATCCTTCACTCAGCTATCCAAGTGATCTCCCTAAAGCATGGGTCCAACCATGTCACCATCAGTAGTGAATATTCTCCAGTATCTCCTTATCATCTTCAGCACCAAGTGTAAATTCTGTTTGCCTTTCAAAGTCCTTTAGAACCCAGCCCCTTCCTACCTTCCCAATCTTCTTACACCTTATTTTCAGAAACCCAAGCACAAGACTGGCTGTCCTAAGTGCCCAGAATTGGAATGTGCTTTCTGCTTGTCTTTGCTTCCTGAATTCCCTGGCTTCCCAGGCTCTAAGATCTAATCCTGCCTTCTGCAAGAAGCTTTTCTGGACCCCCACTACTCTTAATGTCTTCTCTCAGATTATCCAGATTCTCTCCTGAGATTACCCAATTTAACCATGGCAGCTAGATCTGGAGTCAGGAGGACTTCAGTTCAGCTCCAACCTCAGACAATTACTAGCTGTGTGACCCTGAGCAAAGCACTTACCTTGTGCTTCTCTGGGTTTTGTCAACCATAAAATGGAAAGATAATAGCACCTTCCTCCCAGGGGTATTACAAGGATAAAATGAGCTGATATTTGTGTAAAAAAAAACCCAAAAAAACCCACTCAGTACAGTGCCCAGCACATGGTAGGCGAAACGTTTGTTCCTTCCCCTTCCTTTCCCCTAATCCTGTAGGTATCACATTTGTACATAGTTGTTGGCATGTTCTCCCCCCTCATTAGACTGAAAGCTCCTTGAGGGTAAGGACTGTTTTGGCCTTTCTTTATATTCCTAGCACAGTACCTGGCACATAGTAGGCATAAGTTAAGATAAATGCTTTTTGATTGGACTAAACTCTTAAGGAGCTCACATTCTAATGAGAGAGACAATATGGAAATTTTATTGTTTTTCAGTCATGTCCAACTCCTTGGGTCCCCTTTGGGGGTTTCCTTGGCAAAGATACTGGAGTGGCTTGCCATTTCCTTCTCCAGGTGTTTTATAGATGAGGAACCGAGGCAAACAATGTTAAGTGACTTGTTCAGGGTGACACAGCTAATAAATGTCTGACGCCAGATTTGAACTCAGGAAGATGAATCTTCCTGACTCCAGGCCCAGTGCTCTATGGCACTATGGAGCCACCCTCAATATGTAAATAGCTATGTATGTTAAAAGATATATACAAAATTGCTAGAAGGTGATCCCAGGAGCATATGGGAGTATATACCAGAAAAGCTCTTGTAGAAGGTGGTATTTGAGTCGAGACAATAAAATAGTGAGGATAGTATGACAAGACAGACTGGAAGGGGAGTGATCAAGGATGCTGAAAATGTCAGGGTTGGTCCTGCAGAGGGAAAGGTGACTCCTCCTTTAGAGACTAGGGTGAAGGAGAAGGTAGCTGGGGATGACAACAGAAGGGTGGGAGATTATAAGGGGAGAAACTCTTGGAGAATGACCTCAGTTTTTTCTATAAAGTATTGAGAGAGTGAGATATGGGGGTCACATGGGGCAGGGGGGAGAGAGGAGATTTCGGTATAGTCAGACAAAGCTGGAGCAAAATTACAAAACTGTGCTGACATAAAATTTGTGTAACACACCCTCAACTGGGTCTTCCCTGTGGCAAGGAGATGCTTTTACACCTCTCTAATCGACTCCTTTCAGGGCAGCTGGGTGGCACAATGGATAGAACACCAAGCCTGGAATCAGGAAGACCTGAATTCAAATCCTGCCTCAGGTACTTACTAGCTGTGTATCCTAGGGCAAGTCACTTAACCCAGTTGGCCTCAATTTCCTCATCTGTTAAGTGAGTTGGAGAAGGAAACAGCAAACCACTCCGGTATCTTTGCCAAGAGAACCCTAAATGGGGTTACAAAGAGTTGGACACAACTGAAACAACTGAACAATGACAAAATTGACTCATTATTCTATTCCCCACACAACTGCTCTTCCAAATATTTTCATCCCTCCTCAAACCTCCCATGGCTCCCCCTCCCACCCACCTTCTCAGCTGAGAATCTTACATCATATTTTATTGAAAAAAAATGAGGCCGTCTGCTGAGAGCTCCCTCTTCTCCACTCTTTGTCGTCTCATCACCCAGATGCCTTCTGCCACTATCTCCTCCTTCATTCTATTCTCACATGAAGAGACTCCTTACCAAGGCTAACCCTTCTACATGCACCATGATCCCATTTCATCCTATCCTCTCCAGCAGATTTCCTCCATTGTCATCCCCAATCTACTGGTCTTCAATCTCCTCATGTCCATTGGTTGCTTCCCTACTGCCCGCAAACATGCCCATGTCTCCTCCATCCCCCAGCACTTTCACTTGATGCATCCATCATCCCATATCTTTCCTCCTTTTTGTAACTAAATTCCTTGAGAAGGCCTTCTACAATCTGTGACTTCACTTCCTCATCTCTCATCATCTTTTTTGACTCTTTGCAGATTGGCTTCTGTCTTCATAATTCCACCAAAGCTACTCTCTCCAAAATTACCAATGATCTCCTAGTTACCAAATCTGATGGCCTTTCTTCAGTCCTCATCCTTCATGACCTCTCTGCAGCCTTTGACACCATCGACCACTCTTTTCTCTCAGTTTTCAGGATACCGCTTTCTCCTGGTTCTCTTCCTACTTATGTGAACACTCTTCTCAATGTCTTTGCTGGATCCTCCTACAAATCACACCCTCTAACTGTAGGTGTCCCTCAGGGTTTCGTCCTGGGTCCTCATCTCTTCACCTATGTTACTTTACTCAGTGATCTCATCAGCTTCCATGGATTCATTTATCATCTCTCATTCTCAGATCTACTCATAGAGCCCTCTCTCCTGACCATCGGTTTTACATCTCTGTTGGACTATTATCATCTCGAACTTGGGCATCTTGAACTTCCTGTGTCCAAATCTGAAATCATCTCCCTCCCCTCCCCATCCCTGCCTCAAACCCTCCTTGCTTCCTCATTTTCCTGTTACTATTGAGGGTACCATCATCCTAGATGTCATCCCTGACTCCTCATTCTTTCTCACTCCCCATCCAATTTGCCTTTCAATTCTGCCTTCGTAACAGCTCTGGCATAAAGCCTCTTATTTCTTCTGACACTGCCACCAACAACCCTGGTGGATGGTGGAGGACAATATGTCCAAAACAGAACTCATTATCTTTCCCCCTAAGCCCCCTCCCCTTCTCTGTTACTATAGAGGGCACTACCTTCCTCCTAGTCCCTCAGACTCACAATCCAGGAGTCATCCTGGACTCCTCACTCTCACTCCTCATATCCAATATGGCACCAAAACCTATTGATTCTACCTTTGCAAATATCTCTCATATACCCCCTTCTCTCCTCTGACATTGCTACTCCCCTAGTGCAGGCCCTCATCACTTCACACCTGGACTATTGAAGTCGCCGTTGGGGGGTCTGCCTGCCTCAAGTCTCACCCCACTCCACTCAGCTGTCAAAGTAATCTTCCCGAAGTACAGATCTGACCATCTTAGCTCCCTGTTCGATAAACTTCAGTGCCACCTTATCACCTCTAAGATGAAATATAAAATCATCTGTCTGGCATTCAAAATCCTTCATAATTTGTCTACCTCCTGCCTTACTAGTCTCCTTATACCTTATTCCTTTCCATACACTCTGCTATCCCAAGACACTGGCCTCCTTTTTTTCCAACGAAATACTCCATCTCTGGACTCTGGACATTTCTCTGGCTGTTCCTCATGCTCTCCCTGAAATGTCCTCTCTCCTTATCTCCGACTCCTGGCTTCCCAGGCTTCAAGTTCCAGCTAAAATTTATCCGTCTACCAGAAGACTTTCCTGAACCCCCTTAATTCTAATGTGGTGTTCAGTCATTTTTCAGTCATGCCTGACTCTTCATAATCCCATTTGGGGTTTTCTTGGCAAAGATACTGGAGTGGTTAGCCATTCCCTTCTCCAGCTCATTTACAGATGAGTAAACTGAGGCAAATAGAGCTAGGTCTTTCTCTTAAAATACATTGAAGCTATCCTAGGGACCCGATTGGTTCAGGATTGAACTATTATTACTGGTTGTACAAAGGAGCTCCAGCTTCTCCCCAAGGCTAGACCAGGGGAGCCCTTCAGGTAACACAAGAGCAAGGAAGCAGCCCCCAACAGAGTCAGTGACGAGTCCTTCTTGAATATCCTTATGGAACATCCTTCTCCTGCTATGGCTAAGCAGAACTCCTTTTGTGAACACCCCATCATATATGACAAGTGTTTGATCATACCCAGGGGTAGAGAGCATGCCTTTCTGGAGCTGAGGGCAGAGGAATATGTACCTCAGTTACAGCAAGTGCTCTATCAATTTGGAGCACTTAAAAATGGAGAAAACTTCCACTTGACCAGAACAGTCCATCTCAGACTTCCAGTGGTGGGGGAGAGAGGGAATGTGGGGAGCTTGGATCCCACCCTGGAAGAAATGGTGGCTTGATGATTGAAGTTGCAAAGTACAAGGATAGCCTTGAAGAGTCTTCCAGAACCTCCTTTGCTAGGTGTCCCTTTCCCCAGTGATCCTGAACCAGACAATGCTAGCCCTGGCAGGCATCTAATGAATCCCAGATCCCTCAACTGACCCTTTCAGGAGCAAGAAGCATTTCCCCCATAGGAGAGGATGACCCCTAACAAGACCCCAAAGGAGGAACCCAAGCCCTGACCATCTCCAGGAGTGATTCTTCACCTCCACAGTGTGGCGGACCAGCCTTGGGAAATGAGTACCTTTGGTCTTTGTCTCTGGCCCCTTGTAAATCCCTAGTACGTCCCTCAGGCAGAGGATGTGTGGCAGAGGGAGGGGAGTGAGAATGGCAGCTGGATTGTAGGCAGTGCAGTGAAGAGATGGCCGGAAAGGGAACTGCTAGATGAGCAATGAACCTAATTAAGTGATTTACCCAGAGTCCCATGAATAATATCTGTAAAAGGTGGGGCTCAGCTTCCAGGTCCGCTCTCTGTCTATTCTACTATATGACCATACCAATAAATAAGTGAATGAAAAAGCATCTATTAAACAGTGTTTATTTATTTGCTGTTATTGTTGTCATTCAGTCCCGTTGGACTCCTCCGGACCACATTTGGGGTTTTCTTGGCAAAGATAATGGAGGGGGTTGACATTTCCTTCTCCATTAAACATTTACTGTGTGCCAAGGATCCTGCTAAGAGCTAGGGATGCAAATATGAAAGCAAAGATGGTCCTTGCCCTCAGGAGGCTTACATTCTAATGGGAGAGCCAACACCCAAGGAGGAGCGATGGCCAGGGAGGAGCACTTTGGTTCATACATTTAGAGGGATGGTGGGTGGATGGTGGAACTGACTTGATCCTTGTTCCAGAATTGGGGTAGAATGAGCGAATAGAGGGCAAGGGGGATGGGGAGGCTATGGAGGAGATGGCCCGAAAGTTAAGAGTGAAGTAGAACATGGTTTTCATCCTAAAAGCATCCCCTCTTAATACCCAGTGCTACCCTATGTATCATGTTCCTACCCAGTTGCTTTTGTTTTGTTTTGTTTTGCAAGGGGAGGGCAGGGCAATTGGGGTCAAGTGACTTGACCAAGGTCACACAGCTAGTAAGTGTGCCAAGTGTCTGAGGCCACATTTAAACTCAGGTCCTCCTGACTCTAGGGCCCGTGCTCTACTCACTGTGCCACCCAGCTGCCCGGACCCTGTTGCTTTTGAATAAAGCAGACCCAGACCCATAACAAAGCAATAATTCTGTCCTGGGGTTCACCCCATTGTAGAAGTGAACAAAATTATGCCTCCTCCCCCAGTGTACCCCAAAAACTGATTTCACCAAGTTTCCTGAGGTTGGCACTTCCAGGGAACCCCTCAAAGCCTTGACTTAGCACATTTTACTAGAACCCCCTGTTTCTGCACCATGAATTTTCCTGATGTTTGTGTAACATATAGACTATCCACCTCCTCCCCTCCTTAGGAATAAGCCCTATTTCAAAGCACACCAACTTCAACCATTTTATTTTAAATGGCATGAAGGACTCAACTGCAGCAGCTAGCTGAATCCCTCAGTATCTCATTCCTGCCTCTCATCCATCAGTACCAAGAGACTTAGCCACTGAAGGTGGAGGATTCCAGAGTCTTGGGAAAGTTCTCTTCCCTGTCTGGCCCAATGGAGAGATTCCTTTGACTTAGTGAGACCAATTATAATCTGATGATAACTTCCTTATTTATCTCTTGTAGAGAAGAAGAGATTTTTCTCCAACACATATACTATTATTTTGGTATAACCCATTCATGTTTTATGAAAAGCCAACTTTCTTTTCTTTGTTTCACATGATATTAGTATTAATAATATTTAGCTTATGAAAGCTACCCTAAAATTTTACACATAAGAGTATATGTGTGTGTATAGATATGTAAAAATTTGCAAACAAAGTTGGGCTTGGTGTGACTTGCCCTCTCTCTTGTGATCTGCCCCAGGTGACCAAGTAAACAGCTACTTTCTTTACTCTTTTTGGAGGGGGGAAGGCAGGGCAATCGAGGTTAAATGACTTGCCCAAAGTCACACAGCCAGTGTCAAGTGTCTGTGGCCACATTTGAACTCAGGTCCTCCTGACTCCAGGGCCAGTGCTCTACTCACTGTGCCACCTAGCTGCCCCATAATCTACTTGTAATTGGTTTTATGACTCTTGTTTCTTTGATGCATCATGCTTTTCTTTCTTTTTCTTTAGAGGGGGGAAGGCAAGGCAATTAGGGTTAAGTGACTACTTTCTTTACTCTTAATTTCCTACTTACTTCTATTATCTGCCCCAATCTCAAGAGCGCAGATTGGTGAGTGACAACCCTATTAGGTACCCACCCCCTCAATTCCACGATGCCATCAAATTTACCTCATTTCATTAGAACACTGGTTACTTCTATGTGTTGTCTAAGCTTTGGACACTTGTAGATACACTTGAGGCAATGGGTTTGATTTCTGCAGCTAGGTGGTGCAGTGGATAGAGTGCCCAGCCTGGAGTCAGAAGACCTAGGTTCAAATCCAGCCTCAGATACTTATTGTTTATGTGACCTTAAGCAAGTGACTTAGCCTCAGTTTCCTCATCTGTAAAATGGAGATCATAATAGCACCTACTTCACAGGGGTGTGAGAATCAAGTGAGACAATATTTGTAAAGCACTTAACATGGTTCAGGGCACATAATAGGCACTTAGGCTTGTTCCCTTCCCCTTCTACCCTTGGATTTTGTCACTCGTGAATTCTGAGGTGTCAGCACTATTCTTCATCCTCTTCCTTTGTGGCTACTCTGTATAGTGGCTGTCTTTCAGGATATGCAAGAGTGAGAAGACGTAATGACTTTTTGCAAGGAGCTAAGCTGAGAAGGGAAAGTGGAATCCAGGAAGAGACAGGATGAAAGGGAGTGACAGGACCTTGGGAGAGTTGAGGATAGGGAAGAGACTTGAACATATTTGAAGGCAACAGGAAAAGAAGGAAGGTGGGGAGGGAGGGAGGATGATAGAGGGGGCAGTCAGCTGGATAGAGTGGATGGTGGGAGCAGGGGATGGATCATTGCTTTTAGAAAAAAAGGAAGAGAAAGAAAAGTGGGTCATTGAAGCATTTTTTAGACTACAAAAGGAAACAGAAGGAAGTACAGACAAGGAAGACAGTTCTGAAAGTTACCTGTTGAATTTTTTATGTATTTAAAGGGAACGAGTTGGACAAATTGCCAAATCCCATTTGGAAATTGAAGGCTCTAAAGAAAGGACCTTCTATCTGAAAGCGAGGTTGGCCTCAACACCACTGTCCAGGGAACATTCTCTGGACTTTGGGCATAAGATAAGGACCTAGTAATACAAGCCAGGGAAGAGCTATGGGTCTTGAGGGAAGGGAATGTAGGACGAAGAAAGGCCAGTAGGGGGTAGCCTTCAGAAGGGAAAGACCCAGGAGAAGTTTCAAAGGCCAGTCACCAGAGCATACAGGCAGAGAGTTATCCCTGTTAGGTATGCCACTGGGCCCCACAGGGATAGAGAGTCAGTGCCCAGAAAGGCTTCATTCCTCACCCTTCAATTTAATTCCGCAAACAAGGATTAAGGACCTGCAGTATACAGAACCCTGAACCTAATGTCTGGACTATGGCAATAGCCACAAATCTCTTCCCAGTCCCATCCATCCTCTGCTCAGCTGTCAAAGGGATCTTCCCAAAACCCAGGTCTGATCAAGTCATCCCCCCACCCCTCCATTTCAATAAACTTCATTGGCTCCCTCTGGGGGAGGATCGCCTCCAGGGCCAAATAGAATATCCTTGGTTGGGCATTCAGAGCCCTTCATAACCTTTCCCACCCAACCCCCTTCCTTTTCAGTCTTCTAGCTCCCACCACTCCCCCAGCTCCCACGTACTCCTCCGTCCCGTGACGTCGGCTTCCTTGCTGTTCTTCAGATAACACACTCCATTCCCAGCTCCCTGTATTTTCACTGACCATCCCCCTCACCTCCACCTCTGGACTTTCCTGGCATCACACAAATCCTAAATAAAATCCTACCTTTTACAGGAAGCCTTCCCCAACCCCTCTTAATTCTAGTGCCTTCTCTCTGGTATTTTTTCCTGTTTGTCCTGTATATAGCTGGGTTGGACATGGTTATTGTACGTTGTTCCCCCCTCCCCCATTAGGCTGTGAGCCCCTCTATGGCAGGGTGTGTTTTTTACCTTTCTTTGTACCCTCAGAGCTTAGCACAATACCTGGCACATAGTAAGTACTTTAAAAAATGTTTATTGTCCAGCTGTCTGAGCCTTGGATCAGCTAAACCTGTCCCAAGAAAGCTCCCAACCTAGCCACCTGTTAGACCTCATACAGATAAGTTAAATTTTAAAAAAATCTTCCAAGGACAGAGGGAGAAGGGAAGAAGCAGTTAAAAAACGCCTACTTTGTGCCACTCACTGTGCTAGTTGATATATATACCACATATTTTATTTATATATACACATGTGTGTCTACATGTGTATATGTGTGTGTACGCACACACACACACACCCACACCCACACCCACCACTTATGTACAATCTCATTTGATCCTCACAGGAACCCTGACAAGTAGGTGATCTTATCCATATATACATATACACACATATAATATGTGCATATATGGTTGATCTATATGTGTGTATATACGTGCATATGCGTACCTTATGTACACATGTGTATACATACATACATATGTGTGTGCTCTTTTTACAGTTGAGGAAACTGAGGCCAACCCAGGACAGACGATAATAAAAAGGGGACTCACCGTCACTGCTGAGGCTCCTGGTATTCTCCATCAGGTTTCTGGGGCTGCTGAACCTGGCGTTCTCTCCTGGACTGCTGCTGCTGCCGCCTCTGTCTTCCAGGCCCGTGAAGCTGTGGTCAGCGGCCGCCTGTCACTTTGGCGCCCACACACAGCCGGCTCCCAGCCCAAGCGGCTTCTCCCGGAGATGTGCAGGTTTTCCAGGAGTGGTCAAGCTCCCTTCTCCCAGGGGTGGTTCCCAGCAGCTCAGGGTGGGAGCCCAGGGAGGGGATGGAGAGGCTACAGCCCCAGCAGCTTGGGAGGATGGAGGTGGGGTTGAGGAACTCCGCCTAGATATTTACATACTGTCTTCGCTCCCATTAAAATGTCATCTCCTTGGAGACAGATACAGAGAGGGGCTGTGAGGCCCGAGGCTGCAGGTAAAACTGCTTTCACAAGCAGAGACCCAGTAGGGGCTAGGTCCGCGCCACATCCAAAGTCATCGCGGCTACGCGGGTCCAGAAACCATAATCGACAAAGTGTGAGGGGAGACAGGTACTCCTGGATTTCAGAAACCAATACAAAGGGCTCAGCCTGAGCGGGGCCTCAGGCCTTTTTCGGTCTGTGCTACAGATGCAAAGTAGGGGAACAGCACCACCAGCCCTAAGTGGCCGGCAGGGGCACCGTGCATCGAGTCATCCTTCTCCGCCAATGAGGAGAGCCTTATGCAAGTGATTGACTCACCCACCCCCCTTTATATTTGGGGCTTTGTTTCTTGGCTGGGGGCACTGAGATCTTTTTCCTTTTTCTCTTTTCTATAATTCCGGCGGTAAGAAAATGTCCTGGCCTGTAAGCACTTAATAAAAAAGTGCTGAATGAATGAATATTCCCCGTGAATGAATATCTACAGGTCTCTTCCCACTCCCTCCTCCTCCCACTCTCAGGCTTCCTTCCACCTGAGCCATGGAAACCGTGCTTTACAGGAAAAATGTTTTAAGCAGTAAGATGCAGATTTCACATCTTCTTCCAAGGCAAAATCTTTACGATGAGAGCTGCTTCTGACTGCTGGGGCCAGCCCTCATGAGAGAGGAGCTCTCCCTAACTGGACATCTCCAAACAAAGGTTAGCTGGGCAGAGACCTTGTGGCAGACATTGTAGAGAGTGTTGTTGGTCAGGGCTGGGTTGGATTGGATGGATGCCCAGAGGCAGCTCTGAGATTTCCTGAGTCTATGCCGCTTTCTGCCATGGCTAGGGGACAATTAGCTGTGCCCAAAGGGCAGCTCTTCTCCCTCCTGGAAGAGAAAGAGAAGGTGCTGGAGGGTGGCCTCTCCCTTCTCCATCTTCTCAATGCCCTGTGTCCAGGAAGGGTCTGTTAGGCTGTGTTGAATCTTTCTGATGGCTCTTTCTGGAGGTATAACCTTCCACTGACCAGGTTATCTCCTGAACAAAGTACAATTGGTGAGGTGGGAAGTCCAGGGTTCTTTTTCCTACCCATCACTGGGGCAAGCAACATCAAAAGGGGAGCCCAAACTAGATGAAAATGTAATTGGGAAATGTCATCAAAACAAGTTAAAATATAATGGGACAGATAATGTACACTTGTGGTTTTCTCAGTAATATGTGGCCGGTTTGACACCCCTGCCCTCTACCATTCTGGCTTTTGCCATAAGAATGGCTCATAACCCAATAGGAAAGTTTGCCAAATCTTTTCCTTGTGAATAGATGGGAATGGAGGGATGGATTGAATCAAAAAATAAATCGGCCCCAGACATCCCACTTAACATAACCAGCAACATACTCTAGCCTTGTTTCTCCTCTTACTTCTGGGACTACTCAGTCTCCTTGGCTGCATCATTCTTCATAAGCATGGCCATCCCTAAGCAGGAGCATCTTCCAGGCTCAGGGCCTGTCCATCTTCACTTCCCTCACTTCTCTCTCCCTCTTCTGATAGTCATGGCTCACACACGTTCTAGGACCATGTTTATGCAAATGACCCCAAGATCTAGAGATCCAGGCCTTGTTTCTCCCAGAACTCCCAGTGCTGCACCTCTAGGCCTTTCATATTCCAGGTATCACAAACTCAACATGTCCAAAGCAGAATTCATTCTCTCTCCCCCAAACTCACCCCTTCTCAGAACTTTTCAGTTTTCATCCTTTTCCCACCAGCTGGAGCTGAGAACTGATCCAGCCATTCTGGAGACCAATTTGGAGCTATGCCCAAAGGGCTATAAAGCTGTGCATACCTTGTGACCCAGCAAGATCACTGCTAGTCGTATATCTCAAAGAGATCAAACAAAAGGGAAAACGACCCACATGTACAAAAATACTTACAACAGCTCTTTTTGTGGTGGCAAAGAATTGGAAGTTGAGGGGATGCCCATCAACTGGGGAATGGCTGAACAAGTTGTGATAAATTATTGTAATGGAATATTTTTGCGCTATAGGAAATGATGAGCAGGATGATTTGAGACAAATCTGAAAAGAGTTATGTGAACTGATACGAAGTGAAGTGAGTAGAACCAGAAGAGCACTGTACACAGCAACAGCAATATTATACAAAGATCAACTGGGAATGACTCCCTATTCTCAGCAGCACAATGATCCAAGACTCACAATCCAAAGGACTCAGATAAGACATGCTATCTGCCTCCAGAGAAAGAACTCATGTTGCCTGGCTACAAAAGCATGCTCTTCCTTCCTTCCTTCCTTCCTTCCTTCCTTCCTTCCTTCCTTCCTTCCTTCCTTCCTTCCTTCCTTCCTTCCTTTCTTCCTTCCTTCCTTCCTTCCTTCCTTCCTAGCTTTCTCTCTCTCTCTCTCTCTCTCTCTCTCTCTCTCTCTCTCTCTCTCTCTCTCTCTCTCTCATTCTCTCTTTTCACCTATGTATATAACCTATACTAGATTGCTTACCATTTCAGGGACCAGGGAGGGAGAGAGGGAGGGATAGGATATGAAACTCAAAGCTTAAAAAAAGATGTTAAAATTGTTTTTACATGTAATTAGAGAAAATAAAATATTATCTAAATTTTTTTAAAGGCATCAACAACAAAAAGGGGTATCTACCATCCTTCTAATTCCTAGGTTCCCAACTTTGGCACAATCTTCAACTCCTCAGGCTTCACTAGCTGCCCCCACCCCCATCTGCAATCGACCTCTTTAACATTTCTCTCTTTAGTCCATTTTTATCTTCTCGTATCACAAATAACCAATCCAGGCTCTGCTCACTCCTTGCCTCCCAATGAGAATTCCTGCAGCCGACTTCTCTCTCAAATTGGTCTTTCATAGAGCCTCCAAACTGATATTTCTAAAACCCAGTTCTGACCATATCACTGTGTTGCTCGAGCCCCCGATGGAAGGAGAATAAGCATTTATGGAACATCTTCTATGTGCTAAGCAATGGACTTTTTTTAAAAAAACAAATATCATCTCATTTGATCCTTAACCATCCAACCCTGCAAGGTAAGTGTGATTATTCTTATTATTATAATTATTTCTATCTTACAGTAAAGAAAACTGAGAAAAACTGAAGTTAAGTGGATTTTCAGGGTCACCCAGCTAGTAAATGTCTCTCATTTTTACTGTTTTTGTTTAATTGTGTCTGTCTCTTCATAACCCCATTTGAGGCTTTTTTGGCCGACACTGGAGTGATTTGCCATTTCCTGCTCCAGCCCATTTTACAGATGAGGAAACTGAAGCAAACGGGGCAACGTGACTTGCCCAGGGTCACACAGCTAGTGTCTGAGTCCGGATTTGAACTCTTGAAGATGGGTCTTCCTAACTCTGGGCCTTGTGCTCTTTAAGTCCTGACACCAGCACACTAAAACACTCTTAAGCATGAAAATCCAGCACATTCTTGTTCCTTCTTGTGTTTCCAGACCAATTTCACATTATTCCTCCTAACATAATCTATATTCCAAGCCAAAATGGGATACTTAGAAGTTCCCCATTTTTTGCCACCATGTCTTTATACATAGTTCCTGTCCCCCAGACTCTGTCTCCTAAGGTCACAAATCCTAGAAAAAATAAAGTCACTTTATTGAGGTCTCTGATTTAGAATTTTGTAAAATGGTTTTGGGGAGGGCACTTGAAAGTAATGCTTTTATATTCTTGGAGGAAGTTGATTAACTGGTTAATCTTTTTACCATTTCACACACTATTGTAAAGCATAGTCATCTTTGGAAGAGCTCAATTAATAAAGATGAGAAGTACAACGAAGGGAAAAAATGCTTGAAACAATGCTTGGAATGCTTGAAAGTATTCCCGTTCAAGGTTCATTTTCATAGTGGTCATTATATTCTGCTGTTTAGTCATCTTTCCAGTCCCTAAATTGGGGCTTTTTACCAGGTCTTAGTTTTGTTACCTAGTGGGGCTTTTGGGAGGGGTGGTTAGCTGTGTGTCATCTTAGCCTGGGTCACTGGGTTCCTATGCTGACCTTAACTTCCTGAGGTTTATACCCAGAGCCCTAGATCTTCAGGGCCTTCCAAACATCTAGGACAAAATACTGGGGATCTCAAAGTACCTAGACCTGGGGTATTCATTGGGATGGCTTACTGCTGCTCCCAGGCCCCCCCTCCAAGGTCCCCAAGATGGGTTTCTGAATCCAGTGAAGTTTTCTTGGAAATGCCTTCTGCCCTTGTTGCTTCCAGACACAGCTTTTCAGTCTATGGATACTTCTGGTTCCTCCATAATGACACTTGGGTAATTGGGTGGGCTGGGGTGGTTTATTATTCTCTGGTATCGGAGCTAGTTTTTCTGGTGACCCTTTCCTTTGCTCTAACGGATATTTTTGGTGTAGTTGTAGGGTTGAACAAGTCACTTATCGTAGTTTTGCACTGACTTTTTGATCATTAGTTGATCTTGTGTGATTTCTAGGTTTTTACTAGAATAGGTATGTAAGAGCTGTGTGCTCTGCCTCCATTCAGGTAGCCATCATGGCCAGAAGTCCTTTAAAAAGTTGGATTGTGATGGGCTGCAAATGCAAAACCTAAATATTTCTATCTACTTGGAAGGGAGTTGGAGTCATTGAAGCTTCTTGTGATAGGGAACGATGTGGTCAGACTTATACTTTAGGAAAATCCCTTTGGCAGCTGAGTGGAGGGTAGGTTTTGGAAGGGCAGGAGACCAATTAGGATGTTACTATGAGTTGCCAACTAGAAACCAGAGAGGGCCTGAACTAGGATGTTGCCCGTGTGAATGGGGAAAAGGTGGCATTCTCAATGGATGTTAGAGAGGTAGAAGCAACAAGGTTAGAAACTGCTTGGACAAGAGGGTAACAGGTGGAGTGAGAGGTCAAGGATAGTACCAATGCTCTGGACTAAAGATCAGGAGAGATAACAACAACAACAGGAAGGGAACACTTATTTATTAAGCTTCCACTATGTGCCAGATATTATGCTAAATGTTTTACAAATAGCATCTTATTTGATGTAATAATCATAACCATAATAACAATAACAGCAACAGGAAGGAGAAGGGAATAAGTAAGCTCCTACTATGTGCTAAGTTTTGGGCTAAATATTTTACAAATAGTATCTTATTTGATATAATAATCATAACCATAATAACAATAACAACAACAGGAAGGAGAAGGGAATAAGCAAGCTCCTACTATGTGCTAGGCTTTATGCTAAATGTTTTACAAATAGTATTTCAGTTGACATAACAATGATGATGATTATGATGACAATAACAATGATAGGAAGGAGATTTATTGGTATTCAGTTGTTCAGTCATGTCCAATGCCATGACCCCATGGACCATAACATGCCAGACCCTTCTATCTGTCGAAGTCTAAATTCATGTATGTTATTTCTATGACACTATTTATCCATCTCATCCTCTGCCATCCCCCTTTCCTTTTGCCTTCAATCTTTCCCAGCATCAGTCTTTTCCAGTGAATCCTGTCTTCTCATTATTATGTCAAAGTATTTAAATTTTAGTTTCAGAATTTGACCTTCCACTGAATAAGCCTGAACTAATTTTTTAAGTATTGACTGTTTTGATCTCCTTGCTATCCAATGGACTCTCAAAAGTCTTCTCCAGCACCACAACTTGAAAATATCAATTGTGTGGTGCTATACTCTCCTTATACTCCAATTCTTTAACAGCCATACATTGCTACTGAAAAAACCATAACTTTGACTATATGGACCTTTGTTGGCAAGGTGATGTCTGCTTTTTAGTATGCTGTCCAGATTTGCCATAGCTTTCTTCCTAAGGAACAAACATTTTTAAAATTTCGTGACTGTAGTCGCCATCTGCAGTGATCTTTGAGCCCAAGAATATAAAATCTGCTTCCATTTCTTCTTCCTCTAGTGATGGGACCAGTTGACAAGATCTTAGTTTTTTTTTTTTGATGCTAAACATCAAGACAGCTTTTATCTGCTCCTCTTCTGCCCTCATCAAGACACTTCTTAATTCCTTTTCATTTTCTGCCACCAGAGAAACATTCTCTCCACATCTGAGATTTTTGATATTTCTCCTGGCAACCTTAATTCCAGCTTTTAATTCATCTAGTCTGGCATTTTGCATGATGTGCTCTGTATATTAGTAAGATAAATAAGCTGACAATATACAGCCATGTTGTGCTCCTTTTTCAATCTTAAACCAATTAGTTGTTCCAGGTTCATGTTCTAATTGTTGCTTCTTAACGCACATACAGATTCCTCAGGAGACCAGTAAGATGATCTGGTATTCCCATCTCTTTGAGGACTTGCCACATTTTTCTATGATTGACAAAGTTGGAGAGCTTTAGTATAGTCAATGAGGCAGAAGCAGATGCTTTTTCTGGAACTCCCTCGCTTTCTCCATAATTCAACAAATATTGGCAATTTGGTCTCTAGTTCTTCTGCCTGTTTGAAAACAAGCCTGTACTTTTGGTAATTCTCCATTCACATATTGCTGAAGCTTAGCTTGCAGAATCTTAAGCACAACCTTGCTGGTGTGTGAAATGAGCCCAATTTTTCCATAATTTGGACATTCCTTAGCATTGCCCTTCTTTATTGGGACAAAAATGAGTCTTTTCTAATTCAGTGGTCGATGTTGTGTTTTCCAAATTGGCTGACATATTGAGTACAGCACTTTAACAGCATCTTCTTTTAGAATTTTAAATAGCTTAGCTCGAATTCCATCACCTGAACCAACCTTATTGTTAGCAATGCTTCCTAAGGCCCACTTGGCTTCATTTTCCAAGATGTCTGGCTCTCGATCAGTAGCTAAACCATTCTGGTTGTTGGTGATGTTAAGATCTTTCTTGTATATTCTTTGGTGTATTCTTGCCACCTCTTAATCACTTTTGCTTCTGTTAAATCTCTGCCATTTTTGTCTTTTATCATGTCCATTTTTGCATGAAACTTCCCCTTGATATCTCTAATTTTCTTGAAGAAATCTCATCTTTTCCATTCTATTTCTCCCTTCTATTCTCTCTTCTCCACTAGAGAAGGAAATGGCAAACTGCTCCAATGTCTTTGCCATGAAAACCCCATGGACAGTAGGTACTAAAATGAAAAAAAGAGGTGACATGAGAAGATGAACCTCTCCAGACAGAAGGTATATGATACACTACTGGGGAAGAGCAGAGGACAGCTATAAGTAGCTCCAGTACTAACAAAGTGGCTGGGTCAAAGCCAAAAGGAAGCTCAACTACAGATATATCTGGTGACAAAAGGAAAATCAGATGCTGTAAAGACCAATATTGCATAAGAACCTGGAACGTAATATTGCTGACCCCAGGTAAGCTGGATGTGGTCAAACAGGAGACGAAAAGATTAAACATTGACATCTTGAATGTCCGTGAACTTAAATGGATGGGAATGGATGAATTTAATTCAGATGATTGCTACCCATACTACTGTGGACAAGAATACCTTAGAAGAAATGGAGTAGACCTCCTAGTCAATAAAAGGGTGAGAAAAGTAGTACTGGTCTCAAAAATGACCAAACGATGTCTGTTAGAATCCAAGGCAAACCATTCAAAACATCTCAGTAATACAAGTCTGTGCTCTAACCACTAATGCCAAAGAAGCCAAAATTGGCCTTCAACAGCTTCTAGAAATGACACTCAAAAAAAGATGTCACATTCATCATAGAGGATTAGGATGTTAAAATAGGAAATCAAAAGATAATTGAAATAACAGGCAAGTTTGGCTTTGGAGGACAAAATGAAGCAGGGCAGAGACTAATAGGGTTTTGTCAAGATAATTTATGGGTCATAACAAACATTCTTTTTCAACAACCCAAAAGGCAACTCTACACATGGACATCACCAGATGGTCAAAATAGAAATCAGATTGATTATATTCTTCACAGCCAAAGGTGGAGAAGTTCTATACAGTCAGTTAAAAGAAGACCTATAGCTGATTGTGGCTCAGATCATGTTTCTTATTGCAAAATTCAGACTGAATTTGGAGAAAGTAGGGAAAATCATCATATATGCATATATACACCCTAAAGAACATTCCTTATGAATATGAAATGGAGATGATTAATAGATTTAACAGATTAGATCAGGTAGAGTGCCCAAAGAACTATGGACAGAAGTTCCCAATATTGTACCAGAGGTAGCAAAAAAAAAAATTCCAAAGAAAAGGAGAGCAAGAAAACAAAATATCTATCTGATGAGGTTTTGCAAATAGCTGAGAAAAGAAGAAAAGGGAAAAGGAAAGGAGAAAGGGAAACATATACTCAACTGTATGCAGCATTCTAGAGAATAGTAAGGAGAAAGTGATGGATAATTTAATCCAAAGGAGTGCAACCAGGTGGGAAATGAGCCAGGTGGGCTGGCTGGAGTGCCTTCCTAAAATGGGTGCTTTTTGCTCCTGTCCAATCTGAACAAATGACCGTTTTTGTTTTTTGCAGCTCTAGCTCTATGATCAAATAAAATAAAAAAAATCAAGCTCCATGTGAACTTCAAAGCCCTGTTTAAATATTAACCCCTGTTATTAATTATGATTTCCTGTGACTGCATGAGCTGTCGGGATTGCTCCTCACCTCTGGCCCACAAGAGGGAGCTCTGTGCTCACTCTATCCCAGCCTTCCCAACAGGATCTCAGACAGGGTTAGGACCACAGGGTAACATTCCAGTAGAGAAAGGAACCCCAGAAGGGCTTCCCCTCAATTCCCTACCTCACCAGTGTAAGGGCCCCAGTTCCCTCCCATCCCAGGCAGCAGAGTTAACACACAAAGCCAGAATCTGAAAACCCAGAGCAGGAATTTTATTTCTACTTCTTCCCCCCACTCTCAATAACAGAACTCAGCATTTACCAAGCTCTTAACTGAGGTCAGGGAGATAGGATCTCTGAGTGAGTTTGTGCTTGTGTTTCCGGATCTGTATGTGTGAATATATATGGTTTCGCATAAGGAGACCTGGGTTCCAATATCAGTCTTTACACACTGTGTGACCTTGGACAAGTCCTGACACCTTTCTGGGCTTCAGTTTCTCCATCTATAAAAAGTGGGACAGAGATGACAGTTTTTGCATCCTACACAAAGTCAGTGTCCTCCATATGGGTCTGGGACCTCTCCTTGCCATGGTACAATCTCAATCCTCCTTAAGTTCCTGTGTGTTGGCATCCAGAAAAAGAACTATGGAATCTGAATGCAGATCGAAGCCTATACTATTTTTATTTTATTGTTGTTTTGTTCTTGTGGTTTTCCCCTTTTGTTCTGATTCTTCTTTCACATTTCCACTAATGTGGACATACATTTCACATAATTGCATATGTATAACCTTTATCAGATTGCTTGCTGTCTTGGGAAGGGGAAAGAGGGAGGGAGAAAATTTGGAACTCAAAATCTTACAAGAATAGATGTTGAAAACTATCTTTACATATAATGGGAAAACAAAATAAAATACTATTAAGAAAACAAAAGTTCCTGTGCTCTGAGGTATATCCCTGGTGTCTGCAGGCCTGTCTATTTCCCTATACTGACCTGGGCTGGAAATATTATTCACTATGATTTTTTTTCCTTAGATTTCCTGATCAGAATTTGATCTGGTGTATTTTCTAGATCATTGTGGAGGTGTAGTATTGGGGAGCTCTGTTGTATTTCTTCCTGGTACTTGTCCATCTTGGCTCTTCCCACTAATCCAAGGTATCCTATTCAATCTGGCTTACCTCTTCTAGGCAGTAAGGACTCTTTATTCCCAGCCAGGACCCTAAGTTCTGTCAATCAGTCAGCTGCACCATTAGAGCACTGAGAGTCTTAGGAAACAACAGATTGTTAAAGAATGCCTAGCACTGCATTTACAAATATCCACCTTCTTTCCTAGTTTTACATTCTGAAATTAGAATGCAATATGATCCTAGCCCACTCAGATCGTCAGTACCCAGAACCATGACTATATCTGTTCCTTTACAAAATGCGTCAAGTGATATCACTGTAAAGAACAGTGGGGTTATAAACTAATAATTTACCTACCAATCCTTACCAACATTTTGTATATCACCATACACTCTTTGAAATACCATCTTCAAGGATTCAAGTTGTATCCTTGTGGAATCAGTGACTGATTCCAGTAGTAGTCTACTGGGAATTCCAACCAGGGCAAGCCCATAGGAGTATTTCATAGACCCAAACCTACAACTAAATTGTGTCAACTAAGGTAAGGAGGAGCAGGTGAAGGGACATGAGAGTAAGGACAACTGTCAGTTCCAAGGCATGGGTAACAATGATGAGGTCAGAGTTGGGAGAGCTGGTTCATCAAATGTGAAAGAATTCACTTAGACCTTCTCTGTAGCCATTGGGAGCTTTATTGACACAAAAGCAGCAGGCCTGAGATTTAGCAAGGAGCTAAACAAAGGCACTGAGGTAGGGAAGGAACCAGGCTTGTATAGACAAAAAATTATACAGCCTGTAGGATGATTTTAGGGTTTCTTATGGGGGTTGGAGTTTTAGGGATAGGATAAGTCTTACAAGATAAGGACACAGGTAGAGGACAACAACTGACACAAGATAAGGGAGACGGGAAATTTTATGACCCAGGGTGGGGCAGGATACAAGGAATTCCATGGTCCAGAATAAGGGGGAAGTTATGTGGTAACTCAAGATAAGGGGAGGAGACTTTAGGGCTCCTGGGAGAGAAACTCATCCCTTAGAGCACCTTTATATCAAGAGACTTTAAGGCATCTCCAAGTTAGAGGACAAACCAGGGAAAAGGCAACTTAGCCCTTAGGGCACTGTTTGCATCCACATCAATAATAGGTCTCACATTCCTAGCTAAGCTTTTCCCAGTTCTTTCCAGAATGGCACTCGTCAGGAATTAATGGATTATCTTTTTTTTTTTTTTTGTCCCAGAGGAGCTATAGATATGACCAAAGGGCAAGTCTTTTTGCTCTGGAATGTCACATCTTCTTTTGGACAGAGGAAAGGATCCTAGCACAGTCACTCTGTCTTTTTGCTTCAAACTCCATAGGAACATTTCTTTACAGTGAGACCCATGAAATCATGACTGAAGACCTTGGCTTTGAGCAGTAGTTTTAGTAAATTGTATAAGAGTATCTGGTTACAAGAGTCTTTTTAGGTAACTCTACTCTCCATTAGCAGCTCTGCTTGGTTAAGACTCATGGAATATGATTCTCCCCGCCCCTCCCCTACCCAGTGCCTTCCTCTACTTTCCAGCTCCTTTTGAGTATTATCTTCCCCCATTAGATTGTAAACTCCTGAGGGCAAGAACTGTCTTTCTTATTTGTAACCCTTGCACTTAACTAGCAGAGTACCTGGCACATAGCTGGCACTTAATGAATATTAACTGAATTGAATTGAAAGTGACTACTTTGGAGTCTGCTTTAGCTAAACTCCAGTAAATATCAACTCTTTCTGAAAACAGACACGGAAGTAAGACCATATTCATCACTATAGCACTCAGCCATTTGAATAACATCAACCTGAGCCTTAATAACAAACAAAAAGCTGTCATGGATGCCAGTATCCATCTCTATTAGTTTCCCAATGTCCTGGGTCTAGGAGATGAAGCTGACACAGCAATGTCGTTGGGCCATTAAAGGAAAATGTTGAGCTTGCCAGCAAACTTTTGGAATTTGGCAACCCCGACCCCCTCCTTGCTCATGTGTGTTACACCAGGCCCAGGACCAAGGTTAGGAGGGAATCTCCTTTGGTACCAATGGCTTGGTCTTGTAGAAGAGTCAGTCAATAGAAGACGAGGAAAAAATGAGGTAGGACAGAAATTGTTCTGCTTAAGGGAATAAAAAAGAGAAAGACTACAATCCAGGATATGGAGTCAGTCTAGACTTCCTGTTTCTAAACTGCCTGGACATTTCCAGGATGGTCCTGGATCTTACTTGGGCAGGGAGAAGGGGAAGAGACTCCTCGTGCCCAGTCCACATAGGCAAAGATGACATAGTTAATCTTAGGCTGACATTCTGACTTAACTGTGTTTACCCTCCTGAACACATCTCTTGGTGATAAGGCTCATTCACATTCACTCATGACATTTTCAGTACCAGTTTATATCAGGGCCATCTCCAGCCATCCTTATCTATATTGTGCCACTGGACCCAGATGGCTCCAGAGGAGAAAATGAGGCTGGTGATTTTGCATAGCTCTCCTTCACCTAAATCCAATTCACTTGCAAGTCATGGCATCATCCTCCTGATGTCAGTCTTCTTCGAGAATGAAGGACCAACAGCAGCAATAGTGAGTTCATATACTGGTACATCCCACATCCAGGTGAAAGGTCTGCAGCCGATTGCCTGGGGCTGTCTTGGACAGCCTTATAATAATAATAAAAACTAATATTTGTATAGCCCCATGAGGCTTGCAAAGAGATTTATTAACATTATCATATTTCATAAACATCATCATATCTCTGAAACAACCTTGGGAGCTTAGGTGTTATTGTTATCTATATTTTACATATGAGGAAACTGAGTCAGAGAGGCTGTAGCTGGCTCAGGGGCATGCAACTAGTGTTTGAGCAAGGATTTGAACTCAGGTCTTCCTGACTTCCAAGTCCAGTGTTCTCTTCACTGCTCCATAATACTGCCCCAATTAAAATCAATTGATACAATGGAGCACACTCAAATAGAAGTTGGGAAATAGCCATGGGTAGTCTTGTCTTCAGAGCATACTGATCTGCTTGCTGCCAACTTTCATGGAAAAGACCATATCATGTTTGGCATGATGAGATATGACAGACTAGATAAAGACTCCAATGTGGATAACTCAATTGTCTTTCTTCCCTGGATGGCTTGAGTGAGGAAGATACCCTGTGAGCATTGGGGCAGGGAGAGAGGTCTTGGACCTGGTTATCTATACACAGACACCCAGGATATGTAGCCTGTGAACATGGGTCTCTGTTCTCTACTACTCCTAAGTGAAGATGGATCAGAGTAGGTTGTGACCTTGTGGGCTTTAAAAGGTTGTAAGGGCTACATAAAGACAATAGAGGAAAGTCGTCGTCTAGGAGATAGAAATGTGTCTCAGATTCCTAGGAATCACCACATTCGTCATTTAAATACAGCTGAGACAGCCTGTTTCTCATTTTGATTACATCCTTGTCTTTGGGAACATTTTTGTTGTTGCTGCTATTGCCATTCAGTCTTGTTAAACTCTCCATGGCTCCATTTGGGGTTTTCTTGGCAAACTGAGGCAAACAGGGTGAAGTGACTTGCCCAAGGTCACCCAGGCCAGATTTGAACTCAAGGAGATGAGTTTTCCTGACTCCAGGACCAGTACACTGTGCCACCTAGCTGTCCCTGAGCCACCTGGCTGGAAACATTAATTCCCGATGTTTATTGTGCCGTTTATAAAATGCTTGACAAATTCTTGACATACTGAAATATATACAATGCCATATTTAATACAATCTTTAACCAGAGGAAGGGCACTACGTTTCCCAGACAAATGTGCCTGGTTTGTGTTAGCACTAATAAGTCAATTAATCACAACATTCAGATAGAGAGGATAAAAGGTCCTGATGTTATAAATGCATCTCACTTGAGTGCTCTTCCCAAAGAATTACAGCATTGCTCTTTGCCGATAAGATTTTCTAAAATTATAGCGGGAAACAATGCATAAGAATAGTACCGACGTAAAATACAATCTTACGAACTTGAAATATAAAACATGAAACAAATCTCATTGCCCATCTAGTAATAAAGATCCCCTTGAATGGATCTCAAAATCATCCACACAGCAAGCAAAAGCATTCTCTGCAAGCTCCTACACTAGATGAATTCAGAAATGAAAATAGAGTTGATGTTACTTTTAATTTCATAACTACCAGGGTGGCATTTCCAGAGAAAAGATCAATTATGGGGGACAATAACAATTGTCCTCCAATGAATTTATCAAACCTCAAATAAATTCAGATCTCCAGGTTGACACCAGCTAAGTTTCTAAATCACCAGAATACCGGTATGCCGCCAGCGGCTATGGCACTGAATGGCCAGAGATGGCCAAATGCCATGGAGAGTGAAAAAATTACATGGGCCAGGTGGGAGAGTGAAAAAATTACATGGGCCAGGTGGGAGAGTATAGGACAGCTCCATTTATTAAGCTGAAGAAAGGGGCTTGTATACATTTTTTGACAAGCAGATCAACAAATTCACATGTGAGACATTTGTTATATAGCATGACTTCCTTGTGCTTTGATCCCCCTTTGCCATAAACAATATCGTGTTAATAGCCCACAGGTGGTGTTTAGCTTGCCAAGGAGGTTTTGGAGAGATCACGTGGGTGCTGAGTGGGGTTTGGAGAGCCCACATGCTGAGTTATCAGCTCAAGGGCAAGAACAGGCTTCAGGGAAAGCCTGGCCTGTATCTTATCCCAGAATGGACTTTCTCAGAGCTGGCCCTCTCCACGGGTATCTGGAGCAAAGCTTGAAAACTTTTAGCAATCTCAAGTCAAACCCCAAGTCTGTGGAAGTATTATGTCCTCAGAGATCACATCTAAAAGGTAGTCAGGCACTATGGGGGCAGGGTATTTTGTGGATTGACAGATTTGCTTACTTACCCTATTGTGTTTTGCGTAAGTGTTTCTCTTTGTACCAAGTAACAATGAATTCAGTGTCTGGGGCTGCTCCCAAGTGTAAGAAGGGCATCCTATAGGGCAGTGATTCTCAACATGTGGTCTGGGGACCCCTAGGACTCCCCAAGGCTCTCTCAGGGCTCCACAAAGTCAAAATGAATTTCATAATAATACCAAGATATTCTGATTCCTAATGAGGTAAATATTAATAGATATAATCCACATAAAGAAACTTTTTGGGGGTCTCCAATAATTTTTAAGTGTGAAGATGTCCTGAGGCCAATAAGTTTGAGAACTGCTGACATGGAGCATGCTCAGAACTGCCCTTCCTGATTTCCTCAGATCCCTGTGGGGCTTTGGGGCCAGCCTCTGGCCATTGTCAACGTCCTGAGAGTTTGGTCTAAGAACAACAAATGAGTTAGATTGTGTCCGAGTGCATGTTTTATTTCTCTCAAGCAGGTGGCGTGCATATGCATGGAGCTGCATTGTTAGAATGAAGTTCCCTTTGGGGTTGGGGTACACAGTTTATATGTTCTTCAAGGAGTAGGTGTTCCCAAGGGGTGCCAATCAACTCTGATTGGTTACCACACTGGAAGGTGGGCTATATTAAAATGAAGGTCTGGGGTACATGACTTAGGTCACCTAAGTCTTGGTCAAAGAGACATTAATTTCCATGTTACCTATCTTGACAATGAGCAGGAATATACTCATCAACCCAAACTTAAGAGCTTCTTTTACTGTCTGATTAGATGTTGACCTGGTAAGTCTTTAAGAAAGATTTTCCACACTGGTTGGTTTCTGGATAAGGAAGTATCTTGGATTGGAGTTGACAAAGATAAGGAGACTCAACGCAATCTCGTTATCAATAACGTCCTTCTGAAGAAGAAACTGAACTTTGGGAGACGAGGGCTAGGGGAACTCTAAATCTCATTTTTCACATTCCCCCATATGATTCTAATGAGAGCCATAGCCTTCTCAGTGAGTCACTAGCTGATCAAGGATTTTGAGACTCGTGATGGATAACAATGTGGGGGAGTAGGAAAGGGAGAAATCGAGACAGATAAAAGACACAAGGGAAAAAGTAAACAATGAATAAAATTGTCCATTTAGGGCTCAGAAGTCTCATCTCATGTATCAGTCTAGATACCATCTGATAAAGTTTTCTGATCTGAGTGGGGTTTAAGCAGTTTCCAGCAGAGTGCCTTCTTAAGATTCCTTGGAGAGATTCTCTTTCTTTGTTAAAATCTCTTACAAAATTGATCTTAACACAATTTTAAATTACTTTGTCAATAACTATGTCGAATAATGAAAGTTAACTCAACCTTTATGTCTCTATTATTATAAAATCAAAATTTAGAACCTTGGCCAATTGTCATGTTGCTATGTCTAAGAAACTCAAATAAAAACAAAAATTAGAACCCAGTTTTTATACTTCACATTAATTCATTCCCCCATTAGGAGGATGAGATTCCACTAAAGAATGCCTTTTATAAGAAGATGAACTCCAATACATAAAGTCATTTGAAAGTTGCCAGATTAACTACCATTGCAACAAAAGGTTCAGGGACAGTACACATAAATACATTGAATACTCCATTTTAAAATAGTGCATATCGAGCAAGTTGTTTATAATAAAACAATTCCAACTTCTATCCATGTTCAAATAAATAACCCCCTAATTAAAGTGGATGCTTCTTTTAAGGCATTTACGAGATAGACCTCAAGCCGTTCTTCTTTGAAGATAACTAATTGGAACAGAACTGAGACAATTATGATATTAACTAAGTAACAGAATCACATCCTGGTTTCACAAGTCTTTGACCTAATTATCCCCATACCATTATGAGGAATGAAAGGACCCTAACTTATACAGGAATATATAACTAGTAACAAATGTCAAGGTTAAATAATTAGTCATTTAGAATATAGAAAGGACTAAAATTCTAGGCCACACACCTCAATCTTATACTTGCACGCTACTATAATAACTCAGATGTTCCAGGGTTAATCTATTACTCAATAGATTTAATATTGTACTTTAAAAATTTTTTGATTATAGAAATTAGCTATAAAAGAATAGGGACACAATTATAGTAAGGGAACAATGTTTCCCTAACCTCATGTCAATTCCAGGGAAAAGTTATGTGGATGGCCAATTGCATTGAGGCGGGGTTAAAGTCAGCCAGGTGTCATATTGGGGAAATTGAGTCAAGAGAAATCTACCTCATCTCATATGGAATAGTTGTTGAGGTTTAGTGGTGTGGGAACCCCAAAATTCAAGGGCAAGTGATGTAAATCTTGCCTTGAATGAATTCAACCCAAGCCTTCTTTCTGCCAGAGAGAAGGCTTATTAAAACACTGGTCCAGGCAAGTGAGATTTTAAGAATCCTCCATACTTGTGACACTTGTATTGACAGGCAGGTCTGATTGAATTTGAGCCTTTGGCCAGACTCTTAAGGAATCTGAGCCACTGAGTAGACTCCTAAGGAATCTGAGCAATTTAATAGGGGGTAAAATGGACCTTATATACAGAAAGACGGTGGGAAAGATCTAGGAGTGGCCAAGTAGTCTGGGGTGACTGGGAGGTAACAGAGAAGGACCCAGAAGGACCAGGTGCCCCAGGTGACCGCCAGAGACCTGGGCTGCATGGAAGGGTTCTAGATGGAATTAAGGAGTGGTGGTCTAGGGTCCAGGTGCAGACAGTGAGGGCTGGGCTGGCTTAGAGGTAACAGAATTGGGGGGGTGAAGCCAAGATGGCGGCTGGAAAGCAGAGACTTGAATGAGCTTCCCCCCTCCAGGTCCCTCCAAAAACCTATAAAAAATGGCTCTGAACAAATTCTAGAACTGCAGAACCGGTGAAATAGCAGAGGGAAGCAGGGCTCCAGCCCAGGCCAGCCTGGATGGTGGCTGGGTAAGGTCTATTGCGCACAGAGCTGGGAGCAGAGCAGAGCAGAGCACAGTGTGAACTGCTCCTGGACCAACCAGACCAGGAGCTGGGTGGAACAGGCCCTAGTGCCCTGAATCAGTGTGCTGTGGCAGTTACCAGACTTCTCAACCCACAAACACCAAAGACAACAGAGAAGGTTAGTGGGAAAAGTTGTGGGAACAGAGTGAAGGAGTTGGTGGTTCTGCCACCACCCCAGGGGAAGCAGGGGTGGTGCAGATACAGAACTACAGCTGCAGTTGCTTCAGGCCCCAGGCCCACCTGGTGGGAGAAATTAAGTAGCAGATCAGAACAGGAGTGCAGAGCCTGCTTAAGATCTGAGTTGTCTGGTTGGCAGTTCTTGGGGGAGGAGGAGCACTGGTGTGGCAGAGCTAGCTGTATAGAAATAGCTCTGAAAAGAACAGCACATCCCCTCAAGCTTGGAACAAAGTAATATCTACTCTACAAATAGTCATAACCCAATGAAAAACTCAAGGGTCAAGTAGTTGGCTGGGAACGTGGCCAGGCAGCGAAAACTCACCCAGATTCAGTCTCAGACTTTGGAATTTTTCTTTGGTGACAAAGAAGACCAAAACATACAGCCAGAAGAAGTCAACAAAGTCAAAGAGCCTACATCAAAAGCCTCCAAGAAAAACATGAACTGGTCTCAGGCCATGGAAGAGCTCAAAAAGGATTTGGAAAAGCAAGTTAGAGAAGTGGAGGAAAAATTGGGAAGAGAAATGAGAATGATGCGGGAAAACCATGAAAAACAAGTCAATGACTTGCTAAAGGAGACCCAAAAAATACTGAAAAAAATATTGAAGAAAACAACACCTTAAAAATAGACTAACTCAAATGGCAAAAGAGCTCCAAAAAGCCAATGAGGAGAAGAATGCCTTGAAAGGCAGAATTACC
>CM053622.1:788177121-788206232 GCA_028646595.1 Phalanger gymnotis
GTGAAATATCTCATTGGAAAACCCCTGACTTCCAGGAGAGAGAATTTAAAAATTATTGGACTACCTGAAAGCCATGATCAAAAAAGAGCCTAGATATCATCTTTCAAGAAATTATCAAGGAGAACTGCCCTGATATTCTAGAACCACAGGGCAAAATAGAAATTGAAAGAATCCACATATTGCCTCCTGAAAAAGATCCCCAAAAGAAAACTCCTAGGAACATTGTCGCCAAATCCAGAGTTCCCAGATCAAGGAGAAAATACTACAAGCAGCCAGAAAGAAACAATTTGAATATTGTGGAAACACAATCAGAATAACACAAGATCTAGCAGCTTCTACGCTAAGAGACCGAAGGGCTTGAAATATGATATTCCAGAGGTCAACGGAGCTAGGATTAAAACCAAGAATAGGGCAGCTAGGTGGTGCAGTGAGTAGACCACCAGCCCTGGAATCAGGAGGACCTGAGTTCAAATCCAGCCTCAGACACTTGTACTAGCTGTGTGACTTTGGGCAAGTCACTTAACCCCAATTGCCCTGCCACCCTGAAATAAGCAAAACCCAAGAATCACGTACCCAGCAAAATTGAGCATCATGCTCCAAGGCAAAATATCGATTTTCAATAAGAGGACTTTCAAGCTTTCTCAGTGAAAAGACCAGAGCTGAATAGAAAATTTGACTTTCAAACACAAGAATCAAGAGAAGCATGAAAAGGTAAAGAAGAAAGAGAAATCACAAGGGACTTACTAAAGTTGAACTGTTTTGTTTACATTCCTACATGGAAAGATGATGGGTATGATTCATGAGACCTCGGTATTAGGGTAGCTGAAGGGAATATGCATATATGTGTGTGTGTGTGTGTGTATACATATATGTGTGTGTGTGTGTGTGTGTGTGTATAGAGACAGAGGGCACAGGGTGAGTTGAATATGAAGGGGTAGTATCTAAAAAAATAAAATCAAATTAAGGGATGAGAGAGGAATATATTGAGGAGGGATAAAGGGAGAGATGGAATGGGGGTAAATTATCTCGCATAAAAATGGCAAGAAATAGCAGTTCTGTTGGGAGGGAAGAGAGGGCAGGTGAGGGGGAATGAGTGAATCTTGTTCTCATCGGATTTGACCTGAGGAGGGAATAACATACACACTCAACTGGGTATCTTACCCCACAGGAAAGAAGGAAGAAGGAGATAAAAAGGGGAGACAATGGAAGGGAGGGCAAATAGGGGGAGGAGGTGATCAAAAGCAAAGACTTTTGAAAAGGGACAGGGTCAAGAGAGAAAATTGGATAAAGGGGAATAGGATAGGAAGGAGCAAAATATAGTTAGTCTTTCACAACATGAGTATTGTGGAAGGGTTTTGCATAATGATACATGTGTGGCCAATATTGAATTGCTTGCCTTCTTAGGGAGAGTGGGTGGGGAGGGAAAACGGGAGAGAATTTGGAACTCAAAGTTTTAAAAGAAGATGTTAAAAAAAAGTTTTTGTATGCAACTAGGAAATAAGATATACAGGCAATGGGGCATAAACATCTATCTTGCCTTACAAGAAAGTAAGGGAAAAGGGGATGGGGAGGGGAGTGGGGTGACAGAAGGGAGGGCTGACTGGGGAACAAGGCAATCAGAATATATGCCATCTTGGAGTGGGGGGGAGGGTAGAAATGGGAAGAAAATTTGTAATTCTGAAAACTAAAAATATTAAATAAATAAATAATGATTTAAACTTAAAAATAAAAATAAAAAAAAATAAAAATAGAGGTAACAGAATTGGAGATTGGGGCAGGATCAAAGCCATAATTCAAGGATGGTTGAAAGGATTATACTGAGATGAACCTAAGGCAAATAGAAGGGCCATGTGGGGGAGTTCAAGGGAAAGTTCAAGGTGGGGTTTCCATGGTCTATATCCCCTCATAGTCATTCTCCTAACTTTTCCTGTGAGAATACACTCTTCAGTTCATAGACCCCATAGGGTTGCTGACATCATGGATCATTGGCTCAAAGCATTCTTTGGTGATCATATCTGGAGTCTGACTCAGAATAACATCAGTTAACAGTCCTTACAGGACTGTTACATAAGTCTTGAATGACAAGTTCCAATAATCAGAGTTTCAGGTCTGTGACTATAATCCCATACTGGTAACAGTAAGAGATTCATCACAGAAAAATACTACAGCTCTCAGAATCCCTTAAACAGTGGGAACATCTTTAAGGTGCATACATATTCCCATGTTTAGTTCCTGATTAAGTAACAGACATAAGTAAAATCAAATTTCCCATTAAGATAGCACAAGATAGTTCATAAGTTACTCCTCTTCACTGACATAATTATCTGTACTGAAATTCTATTCCTTAAAGAAAAAGCAAAAAGGCTCCTGACCTCTACCTCACAATTTAAATAGATTTATATCTTTGTTTCTCAAGCTTGTTTACCCCTCTTTAACCATACTCAATATGAAAGAACAAGATACTTCAGGAATTGAATCTTATACATATGAGAAGCTCAAACACTAATTTTTACTCTTGCTTAGACCATAGAATGAATTCAGATCAAAATAGCAAGATCCTTCCACTTACAGCTCATTACAGTAATCCAGATGCTTTAGTATTAATCACTAGCCTTAGATCTCTGATGCTGCTTCCATTCAGCTGCTGACTCTGATTCTCTGAAAATACCCATTTAAGTCTCTTTCAAGGTCATAACAAACTTAGCAATGAAACTCAAAAATTCATGGTAGGTTTGGACATAATTGCTATCCATATCAAATTATTATCGCAACAAATGAGCTTGCAAATAGAAATTTAGTAGGCCTTCTTAAAATCACACCAAAGAGCTTACAAAACATTTCTTCCTAAAAGTATTTCCCTTTCTTAAAAACAGCTTACAATTTATTCTAATGTTACTGTAACAAACTCAATTCCTAACTACCACAAAATTCCTGGTTACCTATATCCTCTAGTCAAAAAAGTGTTTGTAATGAAGAGGACATTCTGTTTTTATAAACCAAGAACATGCCCAATTAAATTAGCCTTATCACAGTAACAAGTTTACTAGGCCTTTAAAAATTTATGTATGTTTTCTTCCCTTTGTCTTTGAATATATCACTAGAAATTAAGAAAACAATTATATTCTGGAATGTCACATAGTGAATGTGGTAATTCACAAACCTCCAAATTAAGACATACACACATATACGTATTATGTATATAAATATATCCTTAGATGAAGCAGATTTGAAAATCGCACTCCTGTTTGGTGCAAGGATTCCCATTTACTCAGTAGGAATTCCACAACACAAAACTCTTGCACAAGATTGATAAGAATTACCAAGGAGATTTTGTAAGGTCTTTTCTTTACCTATTTTCCTTTTACAAAAACACTTTTGTAAAAAATATCTCCAAATAACTTAGTTGACAATCTCACAAATTTCATAAGTGACAGCCAAATAATTTTAGTTGAAACTTACTTTTAAATAGACCAAACTTAAAGCTATGATTTCTGAAATTACAGAATATTACAACACATGGTCAGATAGAATAACCTAACAGTTTCCTAACCCATTCGCTTTTTTTTTCTTTTTGACGGTACAATTCTTAATCTAACATCTAGATTGTAAGAGAAATTGCTTTTCTAAAAGGAGATACAATTGTTTACCAAATTACATGATAGAAGAAAATTTAGAAATGTGACAATACCATAAACAATTATCACATATTTAAAACCTGAAACAAAACCAATTAATTACCAATCGGGTGACCTTAATGTAGTTGGATGTGCTTCCAAATTACCTTATGCAGAAAATTGTTCCTCTCATCACCATTGGCATTGTAGACTGATCACATCTAAAAACCCATATAAAGTTACCAATTATGAAAAATATTTAGGAGACTCGTAGTGGCTTATGTTCTTGTTGAAGCACAACAGTGGGGTTTTAGCTACTTCCAAACCCCATTAATGGATTACAAAGGCTTGATTGCATAACTGTTTTCCAAGTTGAAAATCATATGCACCCCCCTTTTTGTCCCTCTTGTCTTCACCTTTTAGAATCTGGAGGGAGTTAATGCTTAATAATTTATGAATCAAGTGAAATATATTTCTCTCACACCCTTCACAAACATTACATATCTATATCTATGCCTATGTCTATGCCTATATCTATGCCTATGTCTATATCTATGTCTATGTCTATGCCTATGTCTATATCTATATTTATCTATCTGTCTATCTATCTATCTAAACAGCTTTTACAATATTAATATACATTTTAAACAAATCACTAAAATCCTAAAGCGATTGCATTTAAGGTTATGATATAAAAGCCCTGATCAAAGTATTGTAAAAGACTAAAAACAAAACAAAACTTATCTTTGCAGTTTTAAACACATTGCCCTGATGTCAGATATATTGGGGGAGGGGTACAAAGACAGTTCTCTAGATTTAGTTTAAACATAATTTAGCACAAACATGATATTTATTTTACGAACACAGAGACACAGACAGAATGACAAGACAAAGTGCTCACAAGTCTAAGTTTCTTGCTGGCTTTTTAGGCTGTTTGTCTTTAAAATAAACCAATTTGGACTTAGAATTTTATTTTATTTATTTTTTTTTGGAATTAGAATTAGTCTGGTCAAAATTCAGAGTTATCTTTTAGTTACTCTAATTTTTTTCCATATTCTTCTAAAAGTCCAATTCAAAAGCAGCAAATTCAGATTACAATACAATTTATCACATGCCAATTTATTCTGACTGACCCATAGCCAAATTATAGCCAAATTATAAAGGATATCCTTTCAGAGGAGACTTGTTTAGATGTCTCCACCCCTGAGAATCAGCCTGAAGATAAAAGTGGATTATAATGGAATAAAGGGAGTCTGAGAGATAGGAGCAAAGATTTTGGGGAAAAGACTCACCCACCCTTCAGGGCTGAGACTTTAGGAGAAAAGAGCTCTGTGGGCACACAACCCCAGCTCTGTTGGGAGAAGAGTCTGATGGGGCTCTTGGGTACTTGTGCTTGGACCCCAATTCCAAGAACACATTTCTCCCTAGCTTCAAAACACTATTCCTGACAGTTTTCTCCTCAGCCCAAGGACACTGTGCCAAGCAGTAACTCATGAGTGGGCCCCAGTAAAACGAACTGTCTTTCCTCATCACAAGAACAAGCTGACCTCTGAAGAAATTCTCTTGTAAAAACAGGACTGTCTTGTAACCACAGAATTATGTATTGAATCCCAAAGTTATCATAGTCAATCCAGAGGTCAAGCTATAGACATCAACTCTCAAAGCTGTCTTGCTACAGATGTAATAAACCAAAAATACAGCCCTGAGAAAACCCTTCCCCTAGTTTCCAGTAGCGAACGACACCTGTGACCAAGGTTTTAAGTTATCACCCAATTAGCATATCTGCCAGATAATCAACTACTTTAGCATCATTCCTGTTAAGTGGCAAGCTCTTTAGGGAGCCCTGCCCACCATATCGGCATTGCAATAAACCTTTGCCACCTGGATTTAAAGAATACTTGAGTCTGTGAATTCGTTCCAGATGACCTTGTCCAGTATTTTAGTCTTTGAGGGGTCCTGAACCTCTCAAACTGGATCGAATCTAGTCTCTAGGCCCAGTTCTACCTGGATCATGGCAACAGAAATGTCATCCTCTGAGAGTTTGGTCTAAGAACAACAAATGAATTAGATTGTGTCTGAGTCCATGTTTTATTTCTCTCAAGCAGGTGGTATGCATATGCATGGAGCTGTAGTGTTAGAAGTGAGCTCCCTTTGGGGTTGGGGCACACAGTTTATATGTTCTTCAAAGAGTAGGTGTTCCCAAGGGGTGCCAATCGACTCTGATTGGTTAACACACTGGAGATGGGCTATATTAAAATGAGAGTCTTGGGGTACATGACTGTAGCACCAATGCGATATTCACAGCACCTACAATGGCTATGAATATGCTGGCATAGTTTTGAATCACAAAATATAATAGACTCTCTACATGGAAGACAGAACTAAAACATTTATTCAAACACCAGAAAGCTGAATCCCAACACCAGAAAGCCAAATCCATCCTGGCAACAAAGAAATCTCTACACGCTAGCAACGTAGGGGGCACCACCATCTCCAAGCCTTCCCTCTTAGGGCCTTCCCACAAATGAACCCCCTCAAGCCAAATCACTCCCTGGCTCTCTCACTCACGCTAACTGCCACTCCCTGACTGCCTCCTCTCTCTGCAAGCTACAACTCCCATAGTCTCTCTCCCAGCTCTAACCAACTTCTTCTATGTCCTCGTCCACCCTTTCTGTTCAACCTGCTCATCAAGCTCCTCCCACCACAGGCTTCATGTGCCTCAAACTCATGTGACTTAGGTTTCCATATGATTTAAGCAGGTCACATGGGCCTATTAACAGATGGGAAAGATTTTCGCATTTACATTACCATTATAATGACTTAGGTCACCTAAATCTTGGTCAAAGAGACATCAGTTTTCATACCACTTGTCTTGGGAGAATCAACATTTTCCCAGACCCATCTGAGCAAACCCAATGAGCAGGAATATATTCATTAGCCCAAACTTAAGAGTTTCTTTTACTGTCTGATTAGATCTTGGCCTGTTAAGTCCTTAAGAAAGATTTCCCTCACTGGTTGGTTTCTGGATAAGCAAGTAGCTTGGGCTGGGGGTTGACCAGGATAAGGAGACTCAATACAATCTCACGGTCAGTAATGACCTTCTGAAGAAGAAACTGAACTTTGGAAGAAGGGGACCGGGAGAATTCTGAATCTAATTTTCCACACCATGCATGACTCATGGCCAAAGGCCCTGATCTTAGAGATGATCAGGAGTCCCTGATTGGCTGCTGAGCTAGAAGAGCTCATGACCCAGTGGATTTATCAGATGAAACAAGCTCCTTCATTTCTCTCTTTCATTCTGGGTTTGAATCATGCCAGGAAATGGTCTGTCCCTAGACCCCTATGAGGATGAGAGATGGCTTCTGGTTACAGGGAACAAGGACCTAAGGAATTAAGCTTGAACTGGACCCCTTGCTGCCTTCTCTGCTTGGTGTTTGCTTTCCTGAGTAGATGACCTCCCAATTTGACTTTGTAACCTTTCGCCTCCCTTACCCCTAGAGGGCCCCCTGGGGACAAAAATGAACTTCCAGGCCTTGACAACCCTCACACTCCTCTCATCAGCTAACCACCCATCCAAGCAGACTTAGCAGATTATAGAAAGTCTTCAGCTAGGATTAAAAAAGATCAACTTCCCAAGTGAAAGGTAGAGGTGTCATGGCTAGCCATCACAGAGAGAGCTAGGAGTGTCAGTGGGCTGCAACCTCCAAACAGGTCAGCAGAGTCACATAGCAAGTTACAAAAATAAAAGAATGTGATCTTGGGCTGTATTAGGAAAGGGGCAGAGCCCAGAAGGAAGGAAGCTGAGTCCTGTTCAGACCACAGCTAGAATGTCCTGATCAGTTCTCAGTACTGCCTTTTAGGATGGCAACAGGGAAGCTGGAGATGGGCCTGAGATGGGCAACCAAGATGGCGGAAAGCCTCAGGATTGTGCCATGAAAGTATCAGTTGGGAAAACTAGAGGCCCCTAGGCCTGTAGAGGAGAGGAGGTGGTAGAGGGATGCTGACTGTATTCCAAAGGCCATCATGTGGAAGAGGGAATGGACTTTTTTCTGCTTCTCTTTTTTTTTTGCAAGGGGGAAGGCAGGGCAATTGGGGTTCAGTGACTTGCCCAAGGTCACACAGCTAGTAAATGTGTCAAGTGTTTGAGGCTGGATTTGAACTCAGGTACTCTTGACTCCAGAGCTGGTGCTTTACTCACTGTGCCACCTAGCTGCCCTTTCTCTTTTCACTCTATAATATTTCTCTTGATGGTCTTAACAGCTCATCTCAATATTGATGATTCTCAAAACTATTATCTGGCCTTAAACTCTCTGCTGATCCTCAGACTCATATCTCCACTATTGTTCTTCAAGTCACGTCTGACTCGTCGTGACTCCATTTGGGGTTTTCTTGGCAAAGATACTGGTTTGCTAGTTACTTTGGCAGCTCAGGACAGATGAGGAAACTGAGGCAGACAGGTTTAAGTGACTTGCCCAGGATCAAGCAGCTAGTCTGAGGCCAGATTTGAACTCAGGTCCTCCCGACTCCAAGGTGGGCAATCTATCCACTGAGCCACCTAGCTGCCTCCTCATGTCTCCTACTGACTATTATATATCTTCAATGTTTCTTAGCCATCTTAAACTCAACATTCTCAAAACTGAACTCAGTCTCTTTTCCCCAAAACCCTCTCAACCTTCTGAACTTCTCCCATTACTACTAAGGGTACCACTATCCTCCCAGTCTCTCAGGTTCCCAGCGTAGGTGTCTATCTTCCACCACCACCACCCTCAACCCTCTCCTTCTCTCTCTCTCTCTCTCTCTCTCTTTCTCCTCCCCTCTTCTCTCTCTCCCTCCATCCCCCTTGCCTCCCTGCCTCCCTCTCCCTCGCCCCATTCCCCCACATCCAAGCCCTGTCGATTCATCTTTGCAATATCTCTTTCATATCCACCTTTCTCTCTCTGGCTCTTGCCCCCACCCTTCTGCGGGCACTCATCATCTCACATCTGGAACATTGCTATGGCCTACTGGTTGGTCTTGCCACAAGTTTCTCCCCATTCCAGTTCATCCTCCATTCAGCCACCAAAGTAATTTTCCTAAAGTATACATCTAGTCATGTCTAACTATGCTTAACTCTAGTGGCTCCCTATCACCTCCAAAATCAAACAAATCTGTTGGGCACTGGAAGCCCTCCATAACCTGCCCCCTTCCTGCCTTTCCAACATTCTTATACCTTACATCCCATGGAATACTCTGCCTTCCAGTAACACTGTCTCCCTTGCTGTTCCCCCCACAAGACATTTCATCTCCAGACTTCAGGTATTTTCTCTGGCTGTTCCTCATTCTTGGAATTCTTTCTCTCTTCATCTCCACATGCTTCCTTGCTTTCCTTCAAGTCTCCTCAAAAATCCCACCTTCTACAGGAATTATCCCCAGTAATTCTCTTGCCTCTGCCTCTGCTGATTATTTTCAGTTTTTTTTTCTATTCCTCCCTAACAAGCTATGTCCATAGCTGTTTGTATGCTTTCTCCTCCATTAGACTGTGAACTCCTGGAGATCAGGGACAGCTTTTTTGTTTCCTTGTAGCCTCAGGATTTAGCACAGTGCCTGACACATAGTAGACATTTAAATGTTTGTTGACTGACAACTTGACTTCAGGGGACAGCACTAGAGAGCAAGAGTGGCTGGTAGAAATAAAGAGGATGACTTCTCCTTTGTCCATCCACTTCGGTGGCCTCCTAGGAACCTAACCAGCCCTCCTGGCTTGGTCTTTCCTAGACAGTTTCCTGGCCACAGGTCAGTGATTCAGCAAGTCAGGCTGTATAGTCATTTGAAGTAGGAGACCAGGGCTCAGGTCCTGGTTCTGCCATTGATGTGCTTGGTACCTTGGGCCTCCCCATACCTGAACCTCATTTTCCCTGGAGGGAGGTGGTGTGGTGCAGTAGGAGGAGAGCTAACTTGAGAAGTCATGGGTTCAAATCCCCCCATCTGAACCTTGGCTTTCTTATCTGTAAAGGAGCTGGGCTAGACAACCTCTAAGGTGCTTCCCAGCTTTAGATCTAGCAGAAAATGAGACGATTTGTTATTGAATACACTAAAAAATATGAAAGTCTCTGTAAATGTTAGCTCTTCTCATCGACTCTTATTTCCAATGACTTATTTCCCAAGTCCCTTTCAACATCTCTGAGTGATCGGGGGTCGCTCCTTCCCTCTGTGCCCACAAGAGGGAGCTCTGTGCTCACTTTACACTGGCTGATGTTGCTCCCAGGCTCCCAGCCAGGGTGAGGGCTGTTGGATGGGGTTCAGGTCAAGAAGGGAAATCCTTTCCCACCCGTGGCCTGGCTCCAGTTCCTCCCTGTCGTTGGCAACAAAGGTGACACAAGCAGGCCAAATTTGAAAACCCAAGGCAGTAGTTTTATTTCTGTCTTCCTCCTACCCCTCATTAAGTCCCCTTCCCTCCCTGCCCAGAGCAGAACCAGACTGGGATCTGGGCTCTTCAGGCTCTCTGCGCCTCCGTTCCTTCTCATTGTGGTATCCAGTGCTGCCCGGGGTCTCCCTTTTCACAGCTCAATTTGCTATCCCCCTCCCAAATCCAGCACTTGGCATTAACCAAGCTGTGAACCAGGGCCCAAAGAGGGAGAGAAACTAGGAAGGTCTGCAGGTAAATGGGGATATTTGTGTTTCTCTATCTGTATGTGCATTGAGGTGGCTGTGCCTAAGGAGATCTGGGTTGCAATCCCAGACTTGACCCACTATGTGATCTTGGGCAAGTTCTGATCCCTTTCTGGGGCTCAGTTTCCCTATCTGTAAAAAGCAGGACAACACTGCACCATCTCCCTCACGAGGCTGTTTGTGAGAGGCTCTATTGAAAGTGTAAAGGGAGTGGGTGATATGGCTTTATATAAGGAGGTGATTATTATTATTTGTTAATATAATAAAAAGAAGTAAGAGGGAGCCCAGCACCCAGGATTGTGCGTGACTGACACTGGCCTTCCTAACCTAAACAGGAATAAGATAGAAAGTGAGGGCACACTTACCCCACCCCCCAAGTCCCTATGCCCATGTCCAGCAAAGGCATATGGATGATCTCCCTATAAGCAGATCCACAATGGAGGAGAACAGTGTAGCTAAGGGTCCCTGCCCAAGAGACCTCTCTCCCTCCCCCTGTCACCCAAGGCCCAACCACTGAAGAAACCCCAGGCTTTGAGTCAACATCACAGTCTTTGGATCTCTTGAGGTCTGGGAACTGCCTTTGGCGATAGGGGGAGTCTTTTGGCCAACTTTCACCTGGAGAGAGAAAGTAGCATCATTTAACATAGAATATTAGAGCTGGAAGAAATCTCAGAACCTAGAATATGGAATGTCAGAGCTGGGAGAACCCTAGGAGATCATTGGGCTTTCACCCATGAAGAAACTGAGGTCCCATGAAGAGAAAATGTTGCTCAGGATCCCACAGGGAGTCAGCAGGAGAACTGGGTGTAGAACCAAGATTTGAGAATTCTCTGCCAGCTACATGCTCTATGTAGCTGGGTAAGACCCGAAGGGACAGAGTTGAGATATATTGCCCTCCCAAGCCTCCCAGCTTCCTTGATGTTCTAGACAAGAGGATCCTTACCTGATGTCAGCTCTTAATTGAAGCTCGCCATTGCACAGTCGCTTCTCTCAGTCCCTTCCCTGGTCTTATTAACCACAGTGAACGTGATCTTGACAGAATCAGTGCAGCAACGCTGAGAGCAGGGGTCAAAGTTGAGTGTAGGACCACAGTGCAGGGGCAAGTATTGGACACTGCCATCCTCGCAACATTGATTCTCCTGGGGGTTGTAGGCCACCATCCCACACAGGAGCCAGGGCTGGCACACAATCACCTGGGAGTCTGGAGGGGTCACTGTGTGCAGGGTAAATGATACAGGTGATTAGCTCCCCAAGCTCAGGAGGAAATGCTCCCAGAAGTGCCCCAATGCCTGCTCTCCCATCTTTCCTTCCCTCCTCCCTCCATGGCTCTTTCTCTCTCTTCCACAAACTTCCTCCCTACTTTGCCTTCCCTTCCTTACCTGGAGCACCTGAGGACCGGATAACCATGATGAAGATGGAGACAATGATTGCTGAGGAGAAAGAGAAAGAGGTGAGGTGAGCCTGGGTCTTTGGACAGTGCTGGTTTGGGCCCAGGATGGCGATGAGATTGGGGCTGAAGTTTGCATTTCAAGTCTCTTGGAGGGTTAGGGTTCCTTCAGGTTAGGTTTGAGATCAGGAAGCAGAAGGTCTAGGCAACTGTGGAGACCTGTGGGCATCAGGGATGGCTACGTCAGGAGACTGAGAGGAGGTAACAAGCTGTAGGGGAAAGAGCCCTAGGCTGGGGAAATGGGGTCACAGGCTCCCCAAGTCTTTGCCTGTCCCTGAACCTCAGTTACCCCAGCTATAAAATGACAAAAGGAAGGAAGGAAGGAGACATTTGGTGGCACTAAAGTCTTTTCATGACTATCCAAATGGGAAGGGTCCAATCCCTTCATTTTGCAGGAATGATGGAGCCCATGAGAAGGGACTGGATGGAGGACACACAGCTGGTAACTGAAAGGACCAGAATGGAATCTCAAGACTTCAACTGCAGGGCACTTCCTGCTGAGCTCTCCTGTCTCCTGGGGTCTGGCACTTAGAAATGTTTGTGTGCTAGGACTGGCCAGAGCTAGATGCCAGAGAACCTGCTGTGTGCTAGGTCCATGATTCCCTCAGGGTTGGGTGTAAATGGCAGCCTTGGCTTTTTAAGGTCAAGTTGGGTTTGGGACTGAGCAGATTTGGAGTTGGGGCTTGGAGTCGGGTTCATAGCTCACCCTGTGGACAAATGCAGGTGCTTCTCTGTGGGCTCCAGATCTGGAATTTGGGAACCTAGATTCATAGTTCTTAGGACTTTTTTTTGAAACTTTGGACAAATGACTTAACTGCCTGGTCCTCAGTTTCATCCTCTGTCAAATGAGTAAGCTAGAACAGATGACCACCCGGGTTTCTCCTAGCTCTGAATCCACGAGCCTATGAATGTAGGCGTGGGGGGTGGGGTGGGATGGAGATGCTTGGTCCTTAGAATAAGCAGGTCTAAGGGGTCCCTTCCTCTTTGGTTTCTCAGCAAGATTCTGTGAGGAGCTGGGGGAAAGTTGGGGAGATCTGGGGTCAGAGTGAGATTAGAGTCTAAGTCAGAAATGTAGCTGATGGAGGGTTTTAGATTAGGACCAGAGATAGCTTTAGGGTCCAGGTCATTGCTTAAAGGTGAGAATCAGAGTGAGGGTTAGTCTATAGTCAGAATGGGAAGATGATAAAAGCTAGAACGACATTTGGAGGACTGTCATAGGATCACAGTTAGAAGGCACCATGAGAGTTTTTTTAGTCCAACCCTCTGATTTTACAAGTGAGGAGTTGAGTTCCTGAGAAGTCACGCAGATAGTAAGCAGATGTAACAGTCAGGGTCCAGGTGTGGGTTGAATTGGGAAGGCAACAAGGTGCTCTTTTGGGTGGGTGGGTGGGGTTAGAATTGGGATGAGTGTTAGAGGTTGTAGGTCAGTGCTGAGGTTAGGGGGAAGATAAGATTGGGGTGCCAGCTGGGAAGTAGCGAGGGCAGAATTAGCACTGGTGTTGGGACCAAAGTGAGGGCTGGGGAGCTGATGGAGACATAGTGGGCTGGGGACCTGGCGACTAGAAGATGAAGGATCCCCTGAGCCTTCTTACCTGTGATGTAGTTTCCTGATGCCATGGGTCCTGTCTGAGTAGAGTCTGGAGGACTTGGTACTAGTGCCACAACTGCCAACTGCCTGAGTGTTTGATAGCAGATACTTTTATCTCCGGGATCCTGGGCTTTTATCAGTGCTGGAGGAAGGTGACGTAAGAGCCCTCACTAGTAGAGACTAGTCAGGCCCTGGAGCTAGGCATAGAGTAGTGGAGGTGGGGAGAAGCTAGGAAGAGAGGGAAAGTAGAGGGCAGAGGAGGAGAAAGGAAGGGAGGAGAAGGGACAGGAAGGGAGGAGAAGAGAGAGAAAAGGAGGGGAAGGGAAAGGGAGGGGAGGGGAAAAGAAGGGAGGGGAGAAGAGAAAGAGGAAAGGAGGCGAAAAGGAGAGGAAGAAGAAAGGAAACAATTCGTTGCTAATATCAGGTTTCTCTTACCCACTAGTAGCTTCAAGAAAGGGAGAAGAGCCATGAGCTTCTTCCTACCCCTCAGCAAGACCCACTACATACGGCCCTTGAATTTCTTTCTTCCACTCTCTTCTTGACTAGCCTAATCCTCTGTGGCCCCTTAAACCAAAATCTTTCCAAATTCTGTGATTCCAGGCTGAACCCAGCTCAGAAGGATAGGAATACCAAAGCCACGAGATTCAGGGATGACAGGGTCAGGCACTGCAAGGAGACTATGGGGTCCTGGATCAGAAGGGAAAACCGAGGAAAGATGCCAGCTTGGGAAACAGTGCCTTAGGGCAATGGGTCCTAGCCCAGAAGTGGAATCAGAGCTGGCTGGCAAGGCCCAGGAGAGAAGCCAATGGGATCAGGGAGCTGAGAGGCCGGCCTGGGGAGGGAGCCCACTTGGTTGGCAGCTTCATGTTTGAATCACTTCCTTTCTTGGTGATTCATTTTAATCAGATGTAAAATTGAGACGGTGGGGCTAAGTAATCTTCAATTCAATACTAAGTGCCTACTATGTGCAAGACACTATTTTAGTGACCAGTGATGTGTAGGTAAACATGAACCCCAAGCCAGTCAGCAGGAGGCTCTGTCCTGCTAGGGGTGGAGGGGGATGGACTGACCATGTGCACAGACCAGTGATAATTAAGGCCGAGCATGGAGGGTCCAAGAGAAAGGAAGATGTTCCCAAGACATTCTGGGAAAATCCAAAGAGGGAAGAGCTAGGGAAATCAGGGAAGACTTCATGGAGGAGAAATGGTCTGGATGGAGCAAGAAGACAAGGAGGAGGGCACTCATCCCCAACTAGACCTGGGGAATGCCCTCCATGGGGACCAGTTATCCCACATGGCTGGAGCTCAGAGGGCATGAGGGGCAGTAATTGGAAATAAGTCTGGAAATGAAGACTGAGTCAGTATGGAAGGGTCCCAAAATGGCACAATAATGAATTTGTATTTATCCTAGAGGAAATGGGGAACTTCTGAAGATTTTTGGGTAGAGAATGATTTGGTCTGAGGGCCCTCCCACCTCTGACAATCTCTGTTCTAAGGCCCCTCCCAATCCTGACTTTCCCTGTTCTAAGGCCCCTCCCAGTTCTGATATTCCCTCTGCTAAGGGCCCTCCCAGCTCTGACATTCTCTGTTCTAAAGACTTTCCTGGCTCTCATATTTTGTGTTCTAAGCCCCCTTGTGGTGTTGACATTATGTGCATCTTCCACCATAATTAGGTATAATTTACCTAACATAGCAGCAGCTATAAACAGGAATGAGGTTCACTGTTTTGAGCCTTCTGCTGGGCTGGCTGCCAAGTTTTCCTTGGATGTCTTTGTTTTTCCTTTTTTTAAATAATTTTTTTGGTGGTCATTCCAAATCTGGCAGACATTAATAAACACAAGCATTTCCATAGACAAAGAAGTTCAGACAAAAGAAGATTATACCTAAAATGCAGCCACATCTCCTTTATCTATTGTTTGCATTTATTTTGTTGCTATATAATGACATACATTTTACATTAAAAAATTACATAATAAAATAATAAATTCACATGTTAGTCTCAATGCTATCCTGCTGGTCTGTGTCTCCTTTCTGTCCTCTGTTCTTTTTTCTTTTCCTGTTACTCTGCCCATCTTTTTTTGGGGGGGGGGAAGGAGAGGGAGGAGGGTTGGCCATCATTAGTATCCTTCTCTGTACTTTCCAAATTCCTGCAAACATCCTCACATTGACAATGTATGAATAGGTCTGTCTCAATCAGCCTCTTGAGACTCTCACCTCTTTGTCAGAAGGTAGATGATGCTTCCGCCCTGAGCCTCTGGAATCTTGGTGGGTCATTTCATTGATCAGAATTCTGAAGTCTTTCAAAATTATCATTCTTAATCATGTTCTCATTCCTGGAGAAACAGCTCCCTTGCTTCTGTTCACTTCAGATAAGTTCATATAATTCTCCTCCAGCTTTCTCTTACTTGGCATGTTAAGCAAAATGCTGCTTGGGGAAAATCTGGGCCTGAGACACTGATAGTGGGAGATGCCACCACTTTGTTCCAGCTCTGCCAAGAACAGCAAGCTCAGGACACTTTCTCAGTCACCTGGTGTAGTGGAACGTGTCCTGTGCTGGGGCTTAGGAGACTGGAATACTCAGCCTAGTTCTTCTTAACTCCTTCTGTGACCTTGCAAAAGTTATTCCTACATGCCTCCCCCCAGCCTTAGTTCTGTTTGGTCATTTCAGTTGTATCCAACTCTTCCTGACCCCATCTAGGATTTTCCTTGGAAAGATACTGGAATGGTTTGCCATTTCCTTCTCCAGCTCATTTTACACATAGGGAATGTGAGGCAAACAGAGTTAAATGACTAGCCCAGGGTCATACAGCTAGGAAGTGCCTGAGGCCAGATTTGAACCTAGGAAGAAGAGTCTTCCTGACCCTAGGCCTGGTGCTTTATTCTTAGTTAAGTTGCTCATCTGTAAAAGGAGGAGATTAGATTAGGGGAACACTAAGATCCCTTCCAGCTAGGAATAGAACTCAGATCTCCAGATACCGAGTCAAAGGGCCTGTTTACCACATCCTGGTTATCTCCCTGAAAGCCTTGTTTTGCTTGAGGACCTACCTATGGATCTGATATAGAGCTTGACATGTGGATCAGAGATCTAGACTGGCTCAGGAAAGATGGAAGGAAAGAAGGAAAGAAAGACTTACAAACACAGGTCCATACTAAGCACTTTATAAATGTTATCTCATTTCTTCCTCACAATAACCCCGGGAGGGATGTGCTATTATATTATCTCCATTTTACAGCTGAGGAAACCAAGGCAGCTAGGAGTGAAGTGACTTCCTCAGGGTAACACAGCGTCCACCTCAGAATTTATTCTAAGAAATACAAATGAATAGGTTGTATCCATCCATGTCTTTATTTCTCTCAAACTGGCAGCAAACATGCATTGCATGGGAGCTGCAGCCCAGACCTGGGCCCCCCTAAGGGAGCCAGGCTAGAACTGAGACCATTTTGGGAGTTGGGGTATAAAGTTATATGCTCCTTCAAAGAGTACATGTTCCCAAGGGTTGCCAATTAACTCTGACTGGTAAACACACTGGGAGGTGGGCTATATTAAAATGAGAGTTTTGGGGTATGTGACTTAGGTCACCTAAATCTTGGTCAAAGAGACATCAATTTCCATATCGCCTGTCTTGACAATAGGGAGAACCAACATTTTCCCAGATCTGTCTGAGCAAACACAATGAGCAGGAATATACCCATTAGCCCAGGATAAGGAGAATCTGGAAGAAGAGGGATGAGGAGGAGCTCTGAGTCTCCAAGATAACGATTACTAAGGAAAATCATTTTTCACATTTCCCCATCTGATTCTAACGAGAGGCATGATTTTCTCAACGAATCGCTCACTAATGTGGTCAACACTTCATCAAGGGTTTTGGGGACTTACGACGAGTAACTAAGTGGGGGCAGGGAAGGAAAGAAATTGACCCATTGACAAAATCAAGGGGATAGTCCCCTTTTAGTAAGTAAAAATGTCCATTTAAGGAGACTATACAGACAAAAGACGCAAGGGAAAAAGTAAACAACGAATCTCGGACATCTCATCTTGTATACCAGCCTGGACATCATCTGATAAAGTTTTCTGGTCTAAATGTGGTTTAAGCAGTTTCCGGAAGACTCTCTTCTTATGATTCCTTGTAGAGATCCTCTTTCTTTGTCAAAATCTTGTTAAAATCAGCGGCTGTGGGGCCAGGCCACCAGAGGGAAAAAGGATGCCGCAGAGAGTGAAAAGAAGACAAAAGCAAAGGTTCTGGAATGATGAGGACATACCAATCATGGGGAAAGACCCAAAAACAGAAGTTGTACTAACTCACTGGTGATGCCTCTAGGATCAATTCCTGGGGCTTTGCTGTGTTCAATTAGGTGGGTGATAAATTCTAAATCACTTATATCTCGTGTCATTATGATTATGCCATGAATTTGTAGATACAAAGAAATAGGGATATGGGAAACAAGTTTGTACATAGTAATCCCCCTCCCCTGAATGATGTGTGTACCATATACTGTGATTCACAGTGATGGGACCCATGGTGACCATGACACCCCGTCTGTCTGGACCAGACATCAAGGCTGCCTGGCAGCTTGGTTGTATTCTGCCAGGTGGTGAGCCTAAGCCATGGTGTAAAAGGCATACGTGCTTAGTGAGTCTTATTTTCTTTCGCCCCCAAAATCATCATCATGGCAAGAAGGGTAGTAAGGCTCTTGCAGCCACCCCTCCTCCTGGGTCTTTGATTTCTTCTCCTCTTCTCTGTTCTGGGCTTCTTCTGTATTTTGAGCATCCTTATCCTGTTGGCCAACGTAGTCACAGGGTTGGATGGTTTTGTTTTTTCTGGGATCCAGATTGGTTTTTCTGCATCATCTGGGGAGACACAAGCATACCCTTGCCCCCACATTAGTAGCCTAGCTGGTCCTTCCCAACATCCTGTGTTTGGGTCTTTCCACATGATTGGTATGTCCTCATCATTCTGGAACCTTTGCTTTTGTCTATTAAAACGTTTTTGTGCTGGGGTTAAGTTTTGGTTATCTGGTGTTAGAAAATTTATAGTATATAGCACTTGATCCATCCTTCTTCTTATTCTTTTTTCCTGCCCAACTCTCCCTTTCTTTTGTTTTTCTAAGAGAATTTTAATGTCCTTGTTACATCTTTCTACAATGGCCTGTCCTCTTGGGTTGTGTGGGATGCCCATGATGTATTTTATCTGGAATGTGGAACAGAATTCTTTGAATGATTTGCTGGTGTAAGCCGGGCCATTATCTGTTTTTAGAGTTTCTGGGACACCAGCCACCGCGAATCAGGCTAAGAGATGATCTATCACATTGTAGAGGCTTACCCTGATTATGCAGTGGCTGTAGTATATGAAGAAAAGCTATCTATTGTAACATGGATGTATTGAAGCTTACCAAATGGTTTGTAGTGAGTGACACCCATTTGCCAAAGTCGTAAAGTCTTAAGGCCTTGAGGCTTGTTGGCAGTATTGGAAGGGGTGGGGAGGTAGATATGGTATACGGTGTGGGCAAGATTTTACTGTATTTCTAGCCTGTTCTCATGTGATATGAAATTGTTCATGTACCATTTTAGAGCGCTGATGAAAGTGTGCATGAGATTGTTGGGCTTCTATCATTGAAAAGGAGTATGTGGTTAGTAGATCTGCTATTGAATTCTCTTCAGTCAGTGGGCCTGGTAATGTGGTGTGCAAGTAAACGTGAGAACAAAAAACTGGCTCTTTGTGTTTGAATGAGATGTTTCAAGTCCAGGAAAAGCTGCTCTATAGAGAGATTTTGAGCAAATTTTCTTTGGGCAGTCTCAATATGTTGGATTACACAGATGGCATATTTGCTATCAGATATAATGTTAAGTGGTTCAGAGAAGTCCCTTAATGCAGCTGTGTAGAGGACAATGGTGTAGTAATAATTTGCTTTACATTGGGTGGGGAGAAATAGCATGCTCAGTGGTGCTGAGCTGCATCAGTGAATACTGTCCTAGCATGGAATATAGGGTAGGACTTAACAATTGTGGGAAATATCTACTGGTAAGGCGTTAAGAATTGGAATACGGGGTGTTTAATTATTGAATCAATGGGACCTTGATACATCATTAGAAAAACTTGCCAGTCAAGGTCACTAGCTGGTAGAAGCTCGACTTGTACTTTAGTATATGGCCGATGAACAGCATGTGGTCTATTCCCTGTCAGCAATGTGACTCTTTTTATGCTTTTCTGAAGGAGTTGAGCAACCATTTGAGGATAAGGAGAAATGCTTCTTGAGGCTCGAAATGGCAAATAAATCCATTCTATGATGTCATTCTGTTGGTGTAAAGCCCCAAAAGGAATTTTTGGTGTAGGGAGGATAGTAACTTCTAGCAGGCACTTGGGATCAATCCTGTATATTTGGCACTTTTGAAGAGGCTCCTCAACTTTTGTCAGTTGTTGTGAGGCTTGTGGGGTCAATTGTTGAGGAGAACTGGGGTGCGCATCTCCCCTTAGGATCTTGAATAGTTCTCTCAACTCTTGCGTATTTATTTGTAGGTGAGGATAAACCCAATTAATATCCCCAAGCAGCTTTTGAAAATCATTGAGTGTCTTAAGCTCTTGTCTATGAACAGAGATTTTTGTAAGTGTTACTGATGTGGGACTTAGTGTCTGCCCTAAATATGAATATGGAGGAGCAAGTTGTATTTTGTCTAGGGCAATGACGAGTCTGTAATTTTTTAATTGTGCCTCACTTTCCTGTAAAATGAGGCTCAAAATCTCTGCCTGTGGATACGAGCACAGTATGTCATCCATGTAATGAATGAGATGAGCTTTGCGATATTTCTCTCTTACAGGTTGTAAAACTTGTGCAACATACTGTTGACACATGGTGGGACTATTTTTCATCCCTTGTGGCAGGATTCTCCATTGGAATCTCTTGTGAGGTTCCTTGAGATTAGCAGAAGACAAGGAGAAAGTAAAATATTTATCATCTGTGCGATGTAATGGAATAGTATAGAAACAATCTTTTAAATCTATGATCCATAAAAGCCAGCCCTTGGGTATCCTGTTAGGTGTGGGGAGTCCTGGTTGAAGATTTCCCATAGTTTCCATTCTGTCATTAATTTTTCTCAAATCAGTAAGCATTCTCCATTTTCCAGATTTCTTTCTTATAGTGAAAATAGGAGAATTCCAAGGACTGTTGGAGCTTTCAATGTGCCCCACCTTTAATTGTTCATTAACAATATCAGTGAGGGCCTGTAGTTTTCCTGATGTTAAAGGTCACTGTTCCACCCATACCGGGGGGCCCATCCTCCCAGGCTATCTTAGGCGCCATATTCTTAGAATTTATGACAGTGGCCCTTCCTAAAAATCCTGCGGTGGGGGCGGTGAGATTGTATAGTGACCTTCATATAGCCCAAGAGGTCTCTCCCTCATAGATTTATAGGTAGATGTGATAATACATATGGTCTGAATTTGCCTCTCTGTTTCTCTACCTCCCAGCTTAACCATCCTGCACTTTGTTTTGGGATGGTGACCGTCCCTACTCCTTGCAATGACATATCACTTGTTACTGGTGACCAGGCTTTTGGCCAAAGTCGGTCTGCGATGATTGATTCGTCTGCTCCAGTATTTATCAATCCTTCAAATTCTACGCCTTCTATTTTTATTTTCAAAGTTAGTCTTTCTTCCATAATATCTTGTACCCAGAAAGCCTCTCTTCCTGTCCTTCCAAATCTTTGTGAGCCCCAAACCTTCTGAAAATGATTCCCTGTGGTTTCATATTTTGTCAAAATCAATTGTGCTAGTCTCTCCCCCTTTCCTAGATGTATGGGATGTGGCAAAGTTGTGTATAATAAAATTTTGATTTCCCCCATGTAATCTGAATCTACTACCCCAGGGACTATAATGAGCCCTCTGGGGGAGGAGCTACTGCGACCTATGAGGAGTCCTGTTGTTAAGGTAGGCAGTGGGCCATGTGCTCCAGTGGGGACAGAGAGAACTCCGGCAGACGGAGATACAGTATAGTCATTTGTGGAGGGAAGGTCAAGACTTGCACTGCCTGGAGTAGCATGAAGGAGGTCTTTCATGGTGAGGGGTAAAGTGTGTTCATAGTTGGAACTGTCTGAGGGGTAGCTAGGGAAAGGGCGGCCCCTAGTGTTTGCTTGGGCCAGGGCTGGCCTCGAGAGCAGTTTCCCAAATTCAAATGACATTTTGATGCCCAGTGGTTCCCCTGTCCACGCCTAGGGCACGTTGTGGTTGGTCAGGAGGCAGAACTTTTCTGTATCCCTTTACGTGGTGCTCTACATTCCTTTTTCATGTGTCTGGGCTTTCCACAGTTATAGCATTTTAAAGTGGGTTTTGGCTGCTGTTGATTAAAAACAGCAGCCACTACCTCAGTGTGGTATGCCAGTGTGCCCATTTTTTGGCATCTCTGAATTATCTCAGAATGGTCATATGAGGTCCCCCACCTAGCAGGGCTCTCTTACAATTGCCATTATAATTTTCAACTGCCGACTTTTGTAACAATATATTGGCAGCTTCAGCATCCCCTACACTCCTTTGGATGGCTTGTGTGAGTCTATTAAGAAAATCTGGCAATGTTTCTGTTGCCCCCTATAATATCTTAGTGAATGAAGAGTTCTGGTGTGTTTTGCCGGGTATCCTCTGCCAAGCTGCCTTGGCACAGTTCATTATCTGTTCATAGGCATGCAATTTATATGTAATCTGATCTCTCAGATCAGTGAATCGTCCTGTGCCTGTAAGTTGTTCAAATGAAATGTTTACATTTGCTCATTGGTTTCTTTTTGATTGTTGTAGGCACTTTTTGAAAAATTCTGATTTTCAGACTAAGTAATCTCCTCCATCAAGTGTGGTTTTTGCTAGTGTTTACCAGTCTTGGGGGCACATGGCTTGTCTGGCTATGTTTTCTATGATAGATTGTACATAGGGGCTATTGGCTTCTTAGCTGGAGGCCCCCTGCTTCAGTTCTTTAAGTATTTTTAAATCTATTGTTGTCTGCTCCCGAATGACCTGTTGAGCATTTTGAGGATTAGGTCTTTCAGTGACTGGTAAAGCAAGCGTCATTTCTATGGGCATGTCTTCTCTCCGTTCTGCAGCAATCCTAATTGCTCTTTCCACTACTCCTTCAGGTTCATGGGATGTTAACTCTCTGCCCAGATTTGTGAGGTTGACTTATACATGGGCAGGGGAGCAGATGGAGTGACTTGTTCCTGCTGTGAATCAAGTGTTTTTTGTGATTTTTGCAGTGATGCAAAGTGCATTTCAACTGACCGCTCTTCCTCAGATGTTCCTGTGGCTACAACTATCTTTAAAATTTTTGCGGCTACAAGTATAACTTCTTGTTTTTGTAGGGAATTTTTTAGTACATTCCAAATAGAAAAGGCTGTTATTGAAAAGGCTGTACGCCCTACTTACCTGAAATTTTCACTCATTTGGTTTCCTACAACCTCCCATTTTTTTAAGATCCATTGTTCCTTCTTTTGGGAACCAGGAGCAACACTTTTCTACTGTCTCTAGAAATTCCTGTAATTGGGCATTTGTTATTAAGAGACCTCTTTCTCTTACTAGTCTCTCTAAAGCTTTCATGTAGTATTCTCCGTTCCTCTCTCCCGATTGTGTCTGCCCCATCTCTCTAATCCCATATAAGCCTGGTGATACCTTAGAATAGGAAAGTGAAAGGAAAGGAAAGGAAAGATCATCACCTTTATCTTAGTCGAATCTGCTTGCCTACTGGAACTCTATTTTTGTCAGGACCTCTCCGTGGGGGACTCACTCTTTCAGAGTCTCTGTTCTCTGGTTTCTTTTGCTTCGGGTTCGTCTTCAGCTCCGTCTGTTCAGGCACCACTTGCCGCCAGTGGCCATGGGGCCAGGCCACCAGAGGGAAAAAGGATGCCACAGAGAGTGAAAAGAAGACATGGGCCAGGTAGGAGAGTATAGCACAGCTCTGTTTATTAAGCTGAAGGAAAGGGCTTATGTACTTTTTAGGCCAGCAGATCAACAAGTTCTCGAGTGAGACATTTGTTACATTGAGTGACTTCCTCATGCCTTGTTCCCTTTTTGCCATTACAATATCGTGTTAACAGCCCACAGATGGTGTTTAGCACGTGTGTGCTGAAGGGGTTTGGAGAGCCCACGACCTGAGTTATCAGCCCAACGGCAAGAACAGGCTTCAATGAAAACCCAGCCTGTGTCTTATCCCAGAATGGACTTTCTCAGAGTTGGCCCTCTACAAAATTGATCTTAACACAGTTTTAAATTACTTTGCCAATAACCAGGTCAAATAATGAAAGTTAACTCAACCCTTATGTCTCTACTATTATAACATCAGAATTTGGAAACTTCACCAATTGTCATGTTGATATATAAAAGAAACTCAAATAAAAACAGAAAAATTAAAACCCAGCTTTAATACTTCAGACTTCACCTTAACTCATTCCCCCACTAAGAAATTAATAACAGGATACTTTTTATAAGAAGAGGGACTCTACTCCATACATAAATACATTGAGTAATCAATTTTAAAACAGTGCATATCAAGTAAGTTATTTATAATAACACAATTTCAGCTTCTAGCCATGTTCAAATAAATAACACCCTGATTAAAGTGGATGCTTCTTTTAAGGCATTTACAAGATAGGCCACAAGCCGTTCTTCTTTGAAGATAACTAATTGGAACAGAACTGAGACAGTTATGATATTAACTAAGTAACAGAATCACATCCTGTTTCACAAGTCTTCGACCTAATTATCCCCATACCATTATGAGGAATGAAAGGACTCTTTTTTTCTGTATATATTTTATTTAATATATTAGTTTTCAACATTGATTTCCATAAGATTTTAAGTTACAAATTTGCTCCCCATTTATACCCTCCCCCCCATTCCAAGATGGCATATATTCTGATTGCCTCATTCCTCAGTCAGCCCTCTCCTCTTTCACCCCATTTCCCCCACCCCACCCCCTGCCATCTCCTTTCCCCTTAGTTTCTTGTAGGGCAGGATAGATTTCTATGCCCCATTCCCTATATATCTTGTTTCCCAGCTGCATGCAAATTTTTTTAAAAATTTTTTAAGCATCAGCTTTTAAAACTTTGAGTTCCAAATTCTCTCCCTTCTTCCCTTCCCACCCACCCTCCCTAGTAAGGCAAGCAATTCAACATAGATCACACATGTATCATTATGCAAAACACTTCCACGATGCTCATGTTGTGAAAGACTATATTTCCTTCCATCCTATCCTGTCCCCCTTTATTCAATTTTCTCTCTTGACCCTGTCCCTTTTCAAAAGTCTTTGCTTTTGATTACCTCCTCCCCCTATCTGCCCTCCCTTCTGTCTTCCCCCTTTTTTATCTCCTTCACCTTACTTTCCTGTGGAGTAAGATATCCAATTGAGTATGTATGTTATTCTCTTCTCAAGTTGAATTTGATGAGAGTAAGATTCATTCATTCCCCCTCACCTGCCCCCTCTTCCCTTCCAACAGAACTGCTTTTATTTGCCACTTTTTTGTGAGATAATTTATCCCATTCTATCTCTCCCTTTCTCCCACTCTCAATATATTCCTCTCTCACCCCTTAAATTTATTTCATTTTTTAAGATATCATCCCTTCATATTCAACTCAACCTGAGCCCTCCCCTAATACTGAGAGAGGTCTCCTGAGTTACACACATCATCTTTCCATGTAGGAATGTAAACATAACAGTTCAACTTTAGTAAGTCCCTTATGATTTCTCTTTCTTGTTTACCTTTTCATGTTTCCCTTGATTCTCATATTTGAAAATCAAATTTTCTATTCAGCTCTGTTCTTTTCATTGAGAAACTTTGAAAGTCTTCTATTTTATCAAAAGTCTATATTTTGCCTTGGAGCATTATACTCAGTTTTGCTGGGTAGGTGATTCTTGGTTTTAATCCTAGATCCTTTGGCCTCTGGAATATCATATTCCAGGCTCTTCCATCCCTTAATGTAGAAGCTGCTAGATCTTGTGTTATTCTGATTGTGTTTCCACAATATTCAAATTTTTTCTTTCTGGCTGCTTGCAATATTTTCTCCTTGACCTAGAAACTCTGGAATTTGGCAACAATATTCCTAGGAGTTATCTTTTGGGGATCTTTTTCAAGAGGTGATCAGTGGATTCTTTAAATTTCTATTTTACCCTCCGGTTCTAGAATATCAGGGCAGTTTTCCTTCATAATTTCTCAAAAGATGATATCTAGGCTCTCTTTTTGATCATGTTTTCAGATAGTCCAATAATTTTTAAATTTTCTCTCCTGGATCTATTCTCCAGGTCAGCAGTTTTCCCAATGAGATATTTCACATTGCCTTCCACTTTTTCATTCCTTTAGTTCTGTCTTATAATATCTTGATTTCTCATAAAGTCACTAGCTTCCACTTGCTCCAATCTAATTTTTAAGGTGGCATTTTCTTCAGTGGTCTTTTGGACCTCCTTTTCCATTTGGCTAACTCTGCCTTTCAAGACATTTTTCTCCTCATTGGCTTTTTGGAGCTCTTTTGCCATTTGAGTTAGTCTATTCTTTAAGGTGTTATTTTCTTTGGTATTTTTTGGGGTCTCCTTTAGCAAGTGGTTGACTTGGTGTGTCGGTAAGGCAAAATGGGCTCCTTAGCACTTGAGGAGTTTGGCTTTTGTTTACTTTGAGTGAAAGTACCTTCAGTTCTTAAGTGCTAAGCCTTGGGCCCAAAGCCCTATCAGGTGGGAAACCTGTGTGGGTGTAGATTAACGACTTAAGAGGGGCCAACTCGGGAACCAATGGTCTCTGGTCGTTGAGGCGGGGCTTGAGAACGCCAGAGGCTCGGCTGCGAGGAGAGGCGAGCCAAGAGACAACTACAGCTGAAGCTGAAAAAAGCTGAAGCAGGAGCTACAGAAGCAGAGCTGACCCGTGTGTAGACCCAGGAGTGTGAGCAAGGACTTGAGGCCAGTAAATATGATTTGGCTAAATACTATGTTGTTTTTCTGTGGCCTCCTGGTTACTCTTGTGAGGTGGGCTTACTGGGCCTGGGGTTTTTTGGTCAAGATGTCGGAATGGGGAGGCTGGTTTGCGGATCTGCTGCTGTGGGGCCTAAATAAATGTTTTGTTGCTTTCTACTTAGAGAATCCCTCATACCTTGTGATTTTGAATCATTCAAACATATACATGACTATATTTGAGATTATAAATTCGGCCTTCCTACTACACTTGTTTTTCATTGTTTTCTTGTATCACTCTCATTTCTCTTCCCAATTTTTCCTCTACTTCTTTTACTTGCTTTTCCAAATGCTTTTTGAGCTCTTCCATGGCCTGAGCCCAATTCAGATCTTTCTTGGAGGCTTTTGATGTAGGCTCTTGGACTTCGTTGACTTCTTCTGGCTGTATGATTTGATCTTCTTTGTCACCAAAAAAAGGAATCTAGAGATTGAGTTTGAGTTTGAGTTTGTTTTCTCTGCCTATTCATATTCCCAGTCAACTACTTGACCCTTGAACTTTTTATCAGGATATGACTGCTTGTAGAATAGAGATTACTTTGTCCCAAGATTTAGGGTCCAAGCACTGCTGTTTTCAGAGCTGCTTCTACTCCTCCATCACTCCAGGATCTGTCACAGCAGCGCTCCTCCTCCTCCTCCAAGAACCGGCAACCAGGACTGCAATTCAGATCCAAGTAGGGCACAGCAAGAGAATTTGCCTTTGTGCCCACAAAGTGCTCCTTGCATTCTCGCTCTGATCTGCTGCTAGATTCCTCCCATCCTGTGAGCCAGGGACTCAGGAAGCAGCTGATGCTGGAACTCTGGAGGCAGCCTCAGGAGCTTCCTGCTGCCGCTACTGCCACTGCTGCACAACTTCCTCCATCCCCAGAGTTGGCGGCCGGACTGCTCTGAACTTGATCCCGCAGTTTCCCCCTAACCTGCTCTTTGGCGTTTGTGAGTTAAAAAGTCTGGTAATTGCCACAGCTCACTGTTTCATGGCCCCAAAGCCTCTTCCCAGCTGACTGACTCCAGGTCTGGTCTGTCCCAGCCCATACTGGGCTGCCCTCCACTCTCAGCACTATGTGATAGACCCTTCCCGGTGACCATCCAGGCTCTCCTGGGCTGGAGATCTGTTTCCCTCTGCTATTTCTTGGGTTCTGCAGCTCTAGAATTTGTTCAGAGCCATTTTTTACAGGTGTTTGGAGGGACTTGGTGGGGGAGCTTAAGGAAGTCCCTGCTTTCCTGCTGCCATCTTGGCTCTGCCCCTGAATGAAAGGACTCTTGACTTGTACAAGAATATATAACTAGTAACAAATGTCAAGGCTATATACATTAGTTAGTTGTTTGGACTAAAATTCTAGGCCACATAGCTCAATCTTATTCTTGCATCTTATGTAGTAACTCAGATGTTCCAGTATCAATCTATTATTTAATAGATTTAATACTGTGCTTAAAAAACTTTTCGACTATAGAAATTTGTTATAAAAGAATAGACATAATTATAGTAAGGGAACAATGTTTCTCTAACCTCATGTCAATTACAGGCAGAAATTGTGTAGATGGCCAATTGCATTGAGCCACGCTCAAAGTCAACCAGGTGGGATATTCATATCGGGGAAACCAAGTCAGGAAAATCCTACCTCAGTTCATTAGGAATAGTCGTTCTCCTGACTTTTCCCATGAGAACACCCTGTGCAGTTCATAGATAGATGCAGTTCATAAACCCCACAAGGTTGCTGGCATTATGGATCATTGTCTCAATAGCATTCCTTGATGGTCCTACCTGGAGTCAGACTCAGAATAACATCAGTTAACAGTCCCATAAAGTCTTAAATACAAAGTTCCAATAATCATAGTATTAGGTCTGTGACTATAATCCCACATTGGCAACAGTAAGAGATTCATCACAGACAAATAGTGCAGCTCTCAGAACTCCTTAAACAATGGGAACATCTTTCAGTTAAGTTTTAAGCAGTTGCCTACACTCCTTCATGTGCTCTAATTCCAGCTTAAATAACAAATATAAGTAAAATCAAATTTCCCATTAAGATAACACAAGATAGGCGGTGGAGCCAAGATGGCGACTGGGAAGCAGTGACTGGCGTGAGCTCCCCACCAAGTCCCTCCAAAAACCTATAAAAAATGGCTCTGAACCAATTCTAGAGCTGCAGAACCCACAAAATGGCAGAGGGAAGCAGGGCTCCAGCCCAGGACAGCCTGGATGGTCTCTGAGTAAGGTCTGTCCCGCAAGAAGCTCCCAGCTCCCACCCGAGGGGAGCGGAGCTGAGCCCGGCAGAGCCCACGGCGCGGGCCGTGGACCAACTAGACCAGCAGCCGAGTGGAGAGTGCCCTTACAGGCATGAATTACTGAGCTGTGGCATCTACCAGACCTCTCAACCCACAAAGAGCAAAGACAACAGAGAAGGTTAGTGGGAAAAGCTGCGGGACTGAGTTTGCGGTTCGGCCACCACCCCTGGGGTAGCAGAGGTGGGGCAGCTTTAGAACTATGGCTGCAGTTGCTTCTGGCCCCAGGCCCACCTGGTGGGAGGAATTAAGTGGCTGATCAGAGCAGGAGTGAAGAGCCTGCTGAAGATTTAAGCCCAGTCCGGGTAGGGGGTTCTTGGGGAAGGAAGAGTGCTGGTGAGGCAGCGCATCTGCCCAAGAGTGGAACATAGAACTCGTTAGTCTACAAGCAGTCATACCCCGCTGAAAAAACTCGAGGGTTAAGTGAGTTGGCTGGGAACATGGCCAGGCAGCGAAAACACACCCAGATTCAGTCTCAGACTCTGGAATCCTTCTTTGGTGACAAAGAAGACCAAACATACAGTCAGAAGAAGTTAACAAAGTCATAAAGCCTACAACAAAAACCTCCAAGA
>CM053622.1:788206732-788249647 GCA_028646595.1 Phalanger gymnotis
TGCTTCCCTCTGCCACTTTGTGGGTTCTGCAGCTCTAAAATTGGTTCAGAGCCATTGTTTTATAGGTTTTTGGAGGAACTTGGTGGGGAGCTCACGCCAGTCACTGCTTCCCGGCCGCCATCTTGGCTCCGCCCCCCGGCCAGAGCTTTTGAAAGTAGAATAGAAGAGGTCAGATCTAAGAGGGACCTTAGAGCAGGGAATATTGAAAATAGAAAGGCCCCTAGGACAGAGAATGTCAGAGTTGGCACGGTGAGGGGCAGGGCACACCTTAGAATAGGGAAGGTCAGAGCTGGGAGGGTCCTCAGGCCAGAGATGAACAGAGCTGCAATGGACTTTGGAACCCAGAATGGCAGGAAAAGTCCCTTCAGAGGCTTGGAGAGAGCCCAGGTCTTCCCTGTGGCTGTCCCTGATCCTACTGCACTGATTTCATCACCTCCTGACACACAACCCGTGGCCCGTGGCCAACCATTTCAGCACCCGGCAGGCAAGGCAATTTCTGCATATCAGGAGCAGGCCAATGAGCTCACTCTGTGTTTACAGAGCCCAAGCCTGGGCCCTGGCTGCTGAGCAAACTGATGATGCAAAGGCCTCTTGCCAGCCTCAGTGACCCTGCTCAGTCATATTCTTAGCCAGAATTGCTGTGGGGAGGAATGAGGAGGAATGGGGAGGAAACAGCCAACGCCTGTCGCAGGCAACTGTTTGCCTGCCATGGGATGGGTAGAGCCCTGGGTGCTACAGATGTGAGAAGAAAGGACTCTAGGCTGTAAATCAGAGGACATGGGTTCTAATTCTGACTCTGCTACTAAAACCAAGGCAGTGCAACATCCAGAGAGTGGTTCAGAGGACCCGAGTTGGAATTTTGATTCCGCCAGTTACTACCTGGATGACTTTTGTGCCACCGCTGAAAAATGAAGGGATTGGTCTAGATGGTCCCTGAGGTCCCCTGGGGATCAAATGTAGGATCCTGTCACTCTCTCACCTGTGTGACCTGGGACAAATCCTAGACTTTAGAACTGAAAGAAACCATGACCTCCAACCTCCTCATGTTTGTTGTTGTGTAGTCTTGTCTGACTCTCTGTAGCCCCATTTGAAGGTTCTCTTGGCAGAGACACTGGAGCGGTTTGCCATTTCCTTCTCCAGCTCATTTGACATCTGAGGAAACTGAGGCAAACAGGGGGAAGTGACTTGGCCAAGGTCACACAGCTAGGAAGTGTCTGAGGCTGGATTTGAACTCAGGATGATGAGTGTATCCCAGCAGAGCTCCCCCTGCCCCAAATAGATATGTAGAATCAAACAAAACAAAGGACGGCATCAGCCACACCCAAAAACATGTGTCTTATTCTGCATCTCAACTCCATCATCTCCTCATTCAGAAGTTGGTAGCGTACCTCTACATAGGTCTTCTGGGGACGAGGCCACATCAATAATAACAGAAGGAGTCGTGATAACAACAATCATATAACGCTTTAAGTGCTCCCAGATATTATCTCATTCTATCCTCACAGCCCTGGGAGGTAGGGGCTATTACTATCCCCATTTGACAGATGAGGAAACTGAGGCAAACAGGTTTTTTTAAGTGCCTTGCCCAGGGTCACTGAGCTAGTAAGTATCTTAGGCTGGATTTGAACTGAAGTCTTCTTGACTCCAAGTCCAGTGCTCTTTCCATCAAGCTACTTTTCAATCCTAAATAATATACCTTGTCTGATATTGATAATCCAAAAATAACGGGACAAAGTTCTCTCTGCAGCTGCACCTACAGCAGCATGTCATGCAATCTTCACATACTGCAGGAGGTGCCTTGTTGGGGAAGGTTTGGGACTGGGCTGAACCAAGAGCAGCTGTCAAGGTTGTATGGTAAGCCTTCCTTCACAGAGACTGTCTTCTCCCTCCTCCTTCCTTCACAGAGGCTACCTTTCCCTTCCTCCTTCTTTCACAGAGGCTGCCTTCTCCTTCCTCATTCCTTCACAGAGGTGACCTTTGGAGTGACAGCCTGCACCCAATCCTGGAAAGAGACGCCCACAGATGCTCTTAGGTAGCCACCTGCCTCTATGAGCTGCTACCGAATGGGTGGGATTTTTAATCAATGTGAGGTTTGAAGGTTTGCAAAGCGTGTTCTACATATCACTTCACTCAGTCCTCACCCCATGAAATAGGCATTATTATCATTCCTATCTTATTGGCTGAAGAAAAAAAGTTCAAAGACTTGCTGTGCATGGTGCAGTCAGGAAGAGTCAGGTGTCTTCCTAAAGGTACTCCAGAAGGCCTGGGTTCAAATCCCACCTCAGACACTTACTAGCTGTGTGACCCTGGGCAAGTCACTTGACTCTGCCTCAGTTTCCTCATCTATAAAATGGGTGTAATAGTAACACTCATAGGGTGATTGAAAGGATCAAATCTATTATAATTACAATTATAAATTAAGCACTGAAACACAAAGTAGAGGAGAGAACCTAGACTCAGCCCTGGATATTGACCTGTACTATATGTGGATCCACTGTACCAGGAAAAGGTGGGCTTCACCAGATGGGAAGGTTGCTTAATCCAGAAAGGCAGATGTGTTTCTCTTGTGTCTATTCGCTGTCTTATTAGCCTGAATACTTACAGAGAAAACAAGAGTTGCTAGCGGGAAAACCAGATGAGTCACCTATGACATTCCCAAGGTTCCCCTGGGTAGGACCAGAAATGACACCTCGGTTATGGTGCTTTTTTTTTAACTAATCAACAAATTATAAAAATGGCAAGATCGCTGATTCTCTACATCTTTCAGTAAGTCAGTCAACAAGTACTGAATCGTCTTAGGAAGATTCTAAAGGTCACCTGACAGGATAAGGTACCTGACCCTGAGTTTGAACTAAACTGCCAAGCATTCGAACTCTGCTTCAGAGAGCACAACTCTGATGGGCTAGCCACATTATTCACATGCCAAATGTACACTTGCCAAAAAGACTGCTTTATAGGGAACTCACACTTTATAGGGAACTCACACAAGGAAGTCAGAAGAAGTGATCCAAGGAAACTCTCAAGGTCTCTCCGAAGAACTCTGGAATTGATTGTGTGACATGGGAGACACTGGCACAGGACCACCCAGCATGACATGCGTCAATCAAAGCAAAACAGAACTAAAGTACATCAAAAGAAACAAGAGATGTGCAAATTTAGAGAATCTGCCCCAAATGTTCACACATACTATTTGTGCCTGACCTGCAGTGGAGCATTCCAAGCTCGTATTGGTCTGAGCAGTTGGACACAATAGAACTTGACCCCAACATTTTGGTCATCTTTGAGAACAAAGGACCACAACCAACCAACAAGTATTTATTGGGTAGTTAACATATGCCAAGTCTCTGGGGATAAAAAGAAAGGGGAAAACATGGTTTCTGCCCTCAAGGAGCATACACTCTAATCGGGGTGAGGGGATAATGGCAAATAGCTGGGAATAAGAGCTATATCCAGGCTAAGTACAAGGCAATAACAGCAGGAAGGCTCTAGCTTTGGAGAAGACCAAGGAAGGCTTCCTGTAGATGGTGGGGTATGAGCAGAGATCCAAAGGAAGCCAAGGAACTCAGCAGGTGGAGGTGAGAGGAAGAACAGTTTAGGAAGGGGGCAGCTAATTAAAAGGCAAAGAATCAGAGGCTCTAGTATCATTTGTAAAGGACTGCAAGAATGCTGGTGTTTCTAGATCTTCTTTGGTGTTCAGTCATTTTTCGGTCATGTCCGAGTCTTCGTGACCCCATTTGGGATTTTCGTGGCTAAGATAGTGGAGTGGTTTTCCCTTTCCTTCGCCAGCTCATTTTACAGATGAGGAAACTGAGGCAAACAGGGTGAAGTGACTTGCCCAGGGTCACACAGCTAGGAAGTGTCTGAAGCTGGATTTGAACTCGGGTCTTCTTGACTCCAGGCAGATGTTACAGTATGTGAAAGTGAGTGAGATATAAAAAGAGTGAATAAAGTCAGAAGGGGCCAGGTTCGGAGTCCTGAGGAGACTGCAGTTGTCCATTTGTGAGATGATGAGGATATCAGGGTAGTGGCCATATGTATGGAGAAGAGGAAGGTGGTACGTGAGAGAAATTTTGAAGGTAGAATTAACAGCAGTTAACAACAGATTGGATGTGGCAGTTAGAGAGAATGGAAAGTCAAGAATGACACAATAGGTTGTAGGATTGGGTAACTGGAAGAATGATGATGCCCTGTTTAGTAATAGGGAAATCTGACAGGTGTCAGAATATGGAAAGAAAGGAAGAGATTTATGGAGCTGGCACGTTGGTGTATGTCGGAAGGAGAGGATAGATCTGGAATGGGATATTTGAGGGGGTAGCTCAATGGAATGGGAGTAAGACAGCTGGCAGTCAGAGACTTCATGAGAATTGGTATAATTTAGTCATGTCCAACTTTTCATGACCCTGGATGAGGTTTTCTTGGCAAAGATTTTGCCATTTCCTTCACCAGTGGATTAAGGCAAGCAGAGGTTAAGTGACACACCCAGCTAGTAAGTGTCTGAGGCCAGATTTGAACTCAGGTCCAGAGCTCTATCCACTGAGCCACCTAGCTGCTTGGTTGGGGACTGGAAATAAGATTTGTAGTTTTAGTATCTGGGATTCACAATCAAAGTTTCAGCGGTTGGAGAGAGGTCCATTGAAGGAGACAGGTGATCAGTTCAAGGTCTTTCTTTGAGGTCCAACTTTGGTAGCAAGTGGGGATGTACACTACCAGCTTCAGGAGGCCTACCTCACAGCACCAAGTTGTGTTTCTATTAAGATGTGTTCTATAAAAAAAAATTGTTTCTGAAAGCCTATTTGTTCCTTTTTCATATTTACATCAAGAAACTGTGTGTATGCTTATTCTTTTTCTTAAAGATTTTATCGAGATGAGAAATTTGGCATATGGCTTGGTGGCTAGGAATGTTCTATCAACTTTATCTTTTTAAGTAATGGGCCATCAGTGACTTCATAGTCATTCAGAATCTTCTTCTCTTTCAGATACCCTGAAAAACAATCCTTTAATGTGTTTAAAATTGTGTCAGCTCTGGCATTAATTTCTCCTGTGTGTGCGCTTGGGTCTTCGTAAAAACCATTTCTGCTTCTGGTTATCGCACTTTGGGGAATGAGGTACTAGAGATCAAACGTCATCATTTCTGTCGGCATTAATCAAACAATGCATCTGTTCTATGTTTCCTCTCTTTATTGTCCTTCCAGTTTTACTTAGACAAGCTCTTTGCTTAGATAAGACTTGGTTGGATCCCAATCATCCCCAAGGATGGGATTGTTTGTCTGCAAAGCCATTTCTCCCTACATCACTCATCATAGTGTTATTTGTAATTGTCTACCAGCCCTCTCTGGGATGATTTGCAAATAAGTTTATATCTTAAATCACTGTTGCCTTTGATGGTCCCATTCCTCTACCCAACAAAGACATGAGGTGCTTGTTGTTCAGGTTTTTTGTTATGGCAAATTAAACTTCTGCAGGAGATGGGAGAGTCTTTGGTAATGTCTTTTTTTTCCGATTTTTCAGAATCTATAACTTGTTTGAATAGGTTTGCTTATCCTTTCTTTGAATTTGGTGTCAATTGTGACTTTTGCTCTAATGAGTTGGTAGTGTAACATCATTCAGGCAGCGAATTTGGAAATGACAAATTACTAACCCATCAGTGATCAGCCATCGCCTGTTATACATACAGTGAATTTCCTCTTATGTTCTGACTTTTCTTACTCTTCTTGAATAAATTATACATGACTTACAGGTTGTGAGTCTTCTGATTGAAGGAAATGGGAGTCTTCTAGGGAGTCTACAAGCCTTTGGCTCCTTGTGATTCTTAGTACTGACCTGGATTCCTGAGTTCAAATCTGGCCTCAGATACTTACTAGCTCATATGTGACCCTGGGCAAGTCATTTAACCTTGCTTGTCTCACTCAGTTTCCTCATCTGTAAAATGAACTAGAGAGGGAAATGGCAAAACTACCCCAGTATCTCTGCCAAGAAAAGCCCAAATGGGGTCACAAGTCTGTTTTTACAGACACAAGTGAAAAAAACTGAACAGCTGAACCGTAGTTTTTAACACTTGTTCGCTATCTTCCTCTGGGTTTGTCTTTGCAATGATGGCACACAGGTAGAGAGCTAGGCCTAGAATCAGGAAGACTCATTTTCCTGAGTTCAAATCTAGCCTCAGATACTTACTAGCTGTGTGACCCTGGGTGAGTCACTTAACCCTGTTTGCCTCAGTTTCCTCAACTGTAAAATGAGCTGGAGAAGGAAGCAGCAAACCCCTCCAATATCTTTGCCAAGAAAACCCCAAATGGGCTCATGGAGACTCGGACATGGCTGAAAGGACTGAACAACAACCACAGGTGTCACTACAGGCATTGACTTGTTTTGGGGCATCTCATCTAACTCTTCATCGAATGTCTCAACCATACATATATCATTCACTTAGCTCAGGAGGAAAAGCCAGCATGCTGAACTTCAGAGCAAATACAAACAAATTACAAACAGAGACCGATATAAACAGGCCAAATCACAATTCAGTTACCAGAGAAGAGCCAGGGGGTCTGGGTTAGCGAAGCTGGGGGGTAGTTACAAGGGCTTGCCCGGAGCTTCAACACTGCTTCCATGAGTGAGTCCCAAAAGTCAAACACCAACCTCGCATCTCATATATCTATCTCAGGGCCCTGGGGCACTTGATTACCTCAGTGCTGAGAAGCACTCAAACCAAGAACAGGGAAAAGTCCTATTTTGCCGGCCATTACATTTGAAAGGCAAGACTCCTCAAAGGTACTTAATTACCTCAGCATTCCAAAGGAGAAGACAACAAAAAGTCCTGCCCTGGTTACCATTACATTGTCTTAGTGCTGAGAAATACTCCATGCCAAAAAGATCCCATTTTTACTTGCCCCATTCAAACAAAGGCCAGAATCATTAAAGGCACTTAAGAAAAGGACAGCAAAAAGCCCTGCCCTGATTACCACTACACTCTTGCAAAAGGTGCTGGCTTTTCATGGTGGTCTTTATGTTGCTGCTTCTCTAGAGAACTAGAAAATGGGATAAGTAAGTGTCTGAGTAAATTACGCTTTCTTTTGCCTTTCTGTATGCCAAGTCCTAAAAGAGATCAAACGCATAAATGGAGGAATAAGGCATCTTTCATAGGGATAATAGGGTCCCAAACCTGTCACCCTGGGAGATGTCCCACCAGCAGACGTATAGGAAAGGACCTTATACTTTTAGGAGAAAGTGGGTAGAGGGTCACAGTAGGTAGCCTGGTCATGAGATGCCAGCTGCCCTCTGCAATCCAAGCAAGGAAAACCATGTCATTCTGGCTGTTTTGCCCTTCATGCCATGAATTCCAATGGAACTGAACTTTGGAAGCTCGTCAGGCTCAAGTGGCTTTGTTTGCTAGGAAAGGTCAAGGTGGGGACTCAGGGTGTAGCTGAGCTCAATTTAATCTAGAGGAGTAGGAATGTAAGGATATTACAGCAATTCTGACTTTACTAGGATCATTAGGAGGAGTGGAAGGTGATACTTACGTTAATGATGTTTATATCAGGTGTGAGGGGAAATTGACTCCAACTCATTGATTTGACTCACTAAGGCCAGCCTATGAGGCATCCTTCCATATTGCTATAACTTCCTCTTGTCTTCTGGGTCCACTCTCCATATTGCTTAGCTTCTCCAGCAGTGGGGGATTCTTCAATGTTTTGAGGTCAGCTTGGAAAAAGGTCTTCAGTTAGAGAGACCTGGGTATCTGAGCTCTGCCCTATGCACCTGGATAAAGGTATGGATACTGTACTTATCAAATGTGGATGATGTGGATGCAAACAATGCCCTAAGGGCTAAGTTGCCCTTTTTCTGGTTTGTCCTTTAACTTGGAGACACCTTAAAGTCTCTTGATACAGAAGTGCTCTACGGGATGACTTTCTCTCTGCCTGGTGCCCTAAGTCTCCTCCCCTTATCTTGAGTTACCACACAACTTTCCCCTTATCCTGGACCATGGAATCCCTTGTCTCCTGCCCCACCCTGGGTCATAAAATTTCCTGTCTCCCTTATCTTATGTCAATTGTTGTCCTCTACCTGTGTCCTTGTCTTGTAAGACTTATCCTATCCCTAAATCTCCAACCCCCATAAGAAACCCTAAAATCATCCTACAGGCTGTATAGCTTTTGGTCTATATAAGTCTGGTTCCTTTGCTACATCAGTGCCTTTGTTTAGCTCCTTGCTAGATCTCAGGCCTGCTGCTTTTGTGTCAATAAAGCTCCCAATGGCTACAGAGAAGGTCTAAGTGAATTCTTTCACATTTGATGAACCAGCTCTCCCAACTCTGACCTCATCATGCAGATGACACAAAGCTGGGACAGTTTGCTAACACATTGGATTACAGTCAGAATTCAAAAAGATCTTGACAGACTAGAGCAGAGACTGAATTCACTCATTCACTAGGCATTTCTTAAGTACCTAGTGTGTGCTAGGCACATAGAAACACAAAAGGGAGATAATGGAGACTCAAATCAATGAGAGAGTTTAGCATTTTTTGGGTAATTTATTATATATTCCAGAACATGTACACTACTAGACTGCCTTCAGAACTGAAGAGAAAGTTGATAAATAAATGAGCCAGTGGGGTGTGGAGTGGTTGTTGTAGTAACCATTTTGATAATACTTCTAAACTAGCCTCAAAAGACCGTACCTATTCACATCACCCTGATACTCTTATGCATTGGACCTGATGGCAACTGAGCATCTCCTAATCCTGAGGTTGTGAACTTCTGGACCTAAAGCCTGTGCCTTGGGCAGGGGTAGGGTAGGAGGGCAGCTAGGTGACACAGCTAGGTGTCGGATCTTGAGTCAGGAAGACTTGAGTTCAAATTCATACTCAGACACTTACTAGTTGGGTGACCCTGGGCAAGTCACTTACCCTGTTTGCCTCAGTTTCTTCAACTGTAAAGTGGGGTTACAATTGCACCTACGTCCCAGGGTTGTTGTAAAGGTCAAATGAGATAATATTTGCAATGCACCTATCACAGTGCCTTGCATAGTAGGTACTATATGCATGCTAGTATTATGCTAGTAGGTACTATCTGCATACTATGTGCACGCTGTATTATTGTAATGTTATTACTGGATGATCTTTATAAAAGAGTCCTTCCAGCTCTGATATCCTATGTTCTAAGGACCCTTCTTGCTGCGACACTTCATGTTCTAAGGTCTTTCCCAACTCTGACATCTTATGTTACAAGTCAGTTCCTGGCTAGCAACCAAAGGAATAATTTATTACAGGTTAAGCCAACAAGGATTTATTAAGTGTTCACTATGTGCCAGACCTTGTGCTAAGCCCTGTTGTTGTTCATCCCTCATTGTCAAAGAGGACCAATGAGACACCAAGGGGGATGTCTTGACTTGTAAGTGAATTAGATTTAAGTGAGGCCGGGCTGCACAAAGTCATCAGCCTCACTCTCTTTTCCAGAATCATCAAAGACTTGAAAAAAAGTCAGGATGACTGGCCATGGGCCAATATGCAGTGGTTGACCTTGGTATCTTCAATGTCTGACCAAGCTCTAAGCACTCCACAGTGACTGCTTCATCTGCCTCCATGGACATTGGAACAAACTGTTCTCAACCACCCATTCCACTGGGGGATATATTTCTTCACACACTTGGGGTAGGCATGCCCTTAACTCCCTGATAGGTTTGAGGCCTATAGGTTACCCTCAACCTGGTTTAGCTCGTCTGCCTAGACAGAGTACCAGGGTGTGGCTGTTACCCATGCTCCAACTTCTTGGAGCCACAGGTGAGAGTTGGGTGAATTAGGTGGACACCAAAGGTGGATGAGCAGCCCTGAAAAGGGCTCATCAAGCTCTCACACCAGAGGTGCTGGTCCTGCTTGAGCACACCCACACGCCCTACTAGGAAGATAAAGATAGAAAAAATAGTCCCTGATCTCAAGGAGCTTACATTCTGAAAGGGAAGACAACATATTAAGAAGTAGGCCCATACAAGATGTGTACAGAGCACCCTTGTGGGTACCCCCTCTCAGACCCTGGTCCCTTCTACCTGTGGTTACTCCTTGTTACTCCATTGACTCTGCTTAGTCCAGGAGCTTTGCCTGGTACAGGAATTGCTGTCCTTGATGCTAGCTCAGGAACTCTAAATGCTGGCCTGAAGCTCTCCCCAGCCCTAATCCTCAAGTCCAGCTCCCTGCAGATGGGACCTGTGGGCACCTCACTTAACTTCCAAGCCTTCTAGATGATTCTCTGGGACTATAAGTCCTGGGGATGGGGCCAACCTGCACTGGTGAGATAATCTTCCTTCTCTGGAGTTCTTTATACCAGTGAAATCAGTCTCTGGCCCTATCCTCTATTATTAGCAATAATAATAGTTGGTTATTGTCCTTCATTCTTGAAGAGGACCAAAGTGACATCATATGAAAAGGTCAAGGGATGGTGTGGCCAACTATGGCCAATCAGACCAATATGAGCTTGGAAGGCTCTACCACAGGTCAGGCACAAATAGTCCATATGAGCTTTTGGAGTAGAGATGGCTTTACCTTTGCGCATCTCACATTTCTTTTGAATTCTGCTCATTGTCAACTGGACGGAACTGGCCTCTAACCTGTGGATGGCCAGAGCCAAACAGAGCAGGCCAGAGACAGGAGAGTCAGGAATCAAATGGAAGTTTGATTTCAAAGTGCGAGAAACAGCTTGCAAGCAAGGAGGGAGATTAGACACGTGTGTCGGGGCCCTGCCTCGGTGGGGGGGGACCCGAGGCAGTGTGGGAGACCTCAATACTTACACTAATGGCTATGCTGTGAGCTGTAGCCCTGACAACGACGGGTAGCAGTAATAGTGAGACCAGTTTGCTTCATAGCAGGGCTTCATGACCCGAACGTAGGTACCCATCTCAGCTTAGCTGGTGCTTGTCCAAGCTCAGAGAACACCTAGTGCTGGTCAAAGCAATACAATAATTATGCGATTTTTTTAAACAATTTTTTATTTTATTTTACCAGAATACAAATACAAAATAGAGAAAAGAAACAAAAACATATCATAAACTTAAATATTGAAACTTGAATATAAAGTAAGAAAGAAAAAAGCATGTTATGTGCATAGCAGAACATAGGAAAGGATTCAAAATATGTAACAATAAATTTTCATTTCAAGAAAGCCTGTATGATAAATAATATACCTTGTGTTGAGAATTGTCCAACTTTTCTTTGCATCTTTGTGCTTTCTTTTGTTCTCTGCTGTGCACTTTTTAACTTTGTTCTTTTTTCCCCTCCCCCCACCCCCCAGAAGGCTACAATATAATTTAGATATGTTTCTTGATATGTACATACACATTCAGATATATACATACACTCATACATATATATATATATATATATGTGTATATAGACATATGCTTTCCCAAACATACTCTACTCCTGATCTTTGTTTTTTTTATGTTTGTATATATCTTTCATTTCCTATCCTTCCTGCCTCCTCTACTTTACTTCTACCTGCTCCATTGCCTTCCTATTACTTGCCTACCCCCCTCCTCCACCAACCACCCTGTCCTCCTATTACTTGCCTTCCCCCCTCAAAGGATCCCTTCCCTATCCTCCCATTCCCATTAATCTAAACTCCCTTTACCTATTCCCTCATTCTCCCCTCTAAAAATCCCTCCCTTATCCTAAGCCCTTCCTTGTCCTCTCCCTCCTCACTATACCCCTACCATTTTATTTCTTCTAAATTTAGAATTTATACTCTTCTAAATATATATGTATTGTTCCCTCCTAAACCCATTCCCGATGAAAGTAGGTTACCAGAACTACCAGCCCTCATCCCCCATCTAAATCCTCTGTATCCTTTCTTCTTCTTGTACCTCTTTTGTATAAAATAGTTACTCTTTTTAGCTGTTTCTAAATGGTTTTACTTTCTGAATTCATATCATAGGTTTATCCCCCTCTTTCTTATGAACTCGACAATTATTAATAGGAATGTTAGACATACATTTTACATTTTATGTTATATAAAAGGTAAGCAGTCTGTTCTTATGAATCCCTTATAGTCAGTCTTTGGTATGTACCTTATATTTCTCTTGCTTCTTGTGTGTCAAATCTTCTAAGTTGAGGATTTTTTTAAACAAAGTCTTGAAAATCTGAGGGTTTGTCAAATGTCCATTTTTTTTCATTCAAGATAATACTGAATTTTGAAGGGTGTGATATTTTCGGCTGGAGCCCCAGGTGTTTTGCTCTTCAAAATATTGTGTTCCAAGACCTGCGGTCCTTTAACGTCTCTGCTGCTAGGTTTTGTGCAATTCTAATTGTGGCACCATCATATTTAAATTGTTTTAATCTTGATGCTTTTAATATTTTATCCTTGAGCTGGGGATTTGGGAATGTGACTATGATATTCCTATGAGTTTTCTTCATAGGATCTCTTTTAAGTGGTGTGCGATGGATTTTCTCTATTTCTACTTCCCTGTCTTGTTCTAATGCTTCAGGACAATTTTCTTTAATTATCTCTTGTATTATTGTATCAAGATTCTTTTTTTGATCATAATTTTCAGTTATTCCAACTATTTTTATGTTTTCTCTTCTTGATCTATTCTCCAAATCTGTTGTTTTTCTTATAAGATGTTTCACTTTCTCTTCTATTTTTTCATTATTCATATTTTGTTTAATTATTTCTTGATCTCTTATAATTTCGCAGGCTTCACTTTGCCCAATTCTAATTTTAATGTGTCATTTTCCTCCTTAAGATTCTGGATCTCCTTTTCTAATTGGCTGATCTTCCTTTCATAACTTTCTTGTTTTTCTTGGATTACTTTTATTTTTTTTCCCCTCTTTTCCTCCATCTCTGTTATTTGATTTTTAAAGTCTTTTTTAAGATCTTCTATAAATTCTTTTTGGGCAAGTGACCATTTGACGTTGCTCTTTGGGGGTTTCTTTACTTCAATATTCTCCTCTGAAAATGAACCCTGGCTAGCTTTGACAGTGAGTGTATCAACTTTATCATCAATGTGTACATCCCTGGAATGTATACTGCCAAAGTAAGTGATCTTATTCACTGCATTCAAAATTTCTCCATTTACTATAACTGATGGTTCCATGGGTGGATGGTGTGGTGCCGGCTGGTGGAGAAATTCTGTTTTTTTGGTGTTAATTGTTAGGCCAAAATTAGCCCAAGCAGCAGAGAATCGATGCTTTGTTGCATCTCAGCTATAGGGGCTGCATTAAGTTGGTAATCATCTGTCAACAAAAAGTCATGTACCAACTCTCCCTCTAATTTCATCTTGGCTTGTAGCCTTTTGAAGTTAAATAATTCACCGTCAGGGTGGTAGCTGACATTAATGTCATTTTCATCCTCGTTGAAGGCATATAACAGCATTGCAGAAAACATCATGCTAAAAAGCATGGGAGCAAGCCACAGCCCTGCTTCACCCCATTAGCAATTGGGAAAATAGGAGAGTATTGTCCATTGTCCAGCTTCCAAGTAGTAGAAACTGGTCATGCTCAGAGAAGTGCTCTAGTCTGTTGACATTAAGTCTTCATTAGCTGTCTTGTCTTGGGGCTGCTGTTTTTGTTGAATGGGAATGTTTAGCTTCGAGAGTATAAGTCTATGATTAGTCCAGCACTCTGCACCAAACATGGCTTCTATCATTCTCACATCCTGCCTGCTGTGAGGCTGCAGCCACAACGTTTTATTATGTTTAGGTAAATGGAAGACAGTATTGGTGATGAGAAGGTTACAAGATGCAGAAGTCTTCAGCAGTAAGTTTCTGCTCCTGTGGCTGTTACCAAATGCCTCCCAAGGACTCCCTGCCACACCTGATAGTCTGTGCCTATTCTGATGTTAAAGCAGTCCAGTATTATAAGCTCTTCCCCTTTTGGCACATTGATGATGAGGGCCTCCAAGGCTTCATTAAATTTTTCTTTGACTTCATCTGGTTCATCATGGTGGGAGCATAAGCACTGATGAAAGCAGCAAGGCACTTCATGGTGTTCCCATCACTGCAGCCACTACAGAAAAACAGGTATCCAACTCCAACTTCAATAGGCTGGCCTTCATTTGCCAGCTTTGTTTCACTCAGGGCTGCTGTTTGGATTCAATACCTGCTGAATTTTCTCACAACAAGAGCTGTTCATCTTTCAGGTCTACTGGATTGCCTATAAGTGTGCAAAAATTTGTGCATTTTTTGTGTGTTTCAACTGCAGGGTGAGATCCTCACCTGTCATGGTAAGCAGGCCAGGGTTGAGTGAAGCAGACAATTCTTAGGGCACCTTTTCTAGCTGCCTTCTCATGCCAGGAGGTGAGCAATGTGGTCCTTAAGGCTGCTCAGACACCTGGGGGTTGCCAAATCTCACTGCTGCTTCCAGTGAGAAGATGACCTTGTGACCTGGGCTGCTTGTGTGCAGGGTTGGGACTACAGCTCCCAGTGTATCTGCACCTGCGGCTTCATCATTTGCCTGTCACCACAGGACTTTGAGATGGGTAAAAATGGTAAAATGGCATGGGTGATGTCATTGGACTTGTGTACAAATTGGATTTAAGTGAGACAGTTGTGTGAAGATGTCGGCCTCACTCTTTCTTCCAGAGTCATCAAAGTCCAGCTGCAGGACACAAGTCAAGACCATTGGCCATACAACAATTGGTCATACAGTGGATGACCTTGGTTGGCATCTTCATCTCCACTGTGACTACTTCATCCACCTTGGATCATCCATCAGAATAAATTGCTCTCAACCACCTATTCCACTGGAGAGACACCCGCTTATCTCACTGATGGGTTTGAGACCTTGGTTACCCTCAGCCTGGTTTAGCTTGTCTGCCTCGACAGGTTACCAGGGTATGGGTGCTGCACATGGTACCCCTTCTTGGAGCCACAGGTAGGAGTTGGGTTAATCAGGAGGACATCAAAGGTGGATGAGCAGCCCTCACACCAGAAATGCTGGCCTTCTCTGAATACCCTATACCTGAGCAATAATAGTAACTCACACCTATATAGTACAAAGTACTGTCTTCCCCATTCCTGTACCACCCTCCACCCCCAAACAGGTCCTGCCTTAAAGGCACCAGGAGTTTCAGCCATTGGCCCAATGTGAAGAGTTCTCTCTCTGTCTCTCTCTCTGTCTCTCTCTCTGTCTCTCTGTCTCTCTGTCTCTCTCTCTCTCTCTCTGTCTGTCTCTCTCTTCCACATCCTTTTTCTCTCAGACATCCCCACCAATGCTTTCTTCCATGTGGCTTCAACTCACAGAATTCTGGGAAACGTAGAGCATTCCCCACCCCCACCTCCACCGTCACCAAGTCCATTATATATACATATACAAATAACTACGCAGCAAAATAAAACTTGAGAAATGAATAATGAAGGCATAAACATGCTGCATGAGGTCAGCAGGAAAGGATCCTGAGCAGGGTGCGGATAAATGGGTATGTACCCAATCAGAATCCATGCTTGGATGCCTCACCTCTGGCAAACATTACCTGTTTCCTGAACTTACCACATTTCCTGAGCCCCAGTCATATATCCTCAGGAGAACAGAGTAGATTCCACAGCAGTGGACAAACCATTCTTAATGATAAACACTAATTTATTCTTGGCACAGAATCAATAAAAGCAAATCTATGGCCCCTATTAACAATAAAACAATGTGTAATAAAACATCTGTGCATGTCCACCCTATCCCTTCACGCACACACACACACATGCACACACACACACACGCACAGGCACATACATATACGTACATAGACACACATATACACACACATACTCACACACACACACACACACACACACACACACACACACACACACACACAAAACCTCTCCCAGACTCTAGTGGTCCCAAAAACTACAGAGAAGCTCTCTGAACCTATGAGTTCTGGGAAATGCACATGTTGGGTTCTTTTGCTCTCTCAAGCTGCTGTTCCTCCTATAGGTAAGCCAAGATGTGTGGATAGTACAGCCTGGCCTCCACTCCATGTTCTGTTCCTCTCTCTAATAGGGCCAGTCTTTACCTGAAAGCCCAGGAATGCCACAGAACTCAGGACCAGGGAGGGATCTTGGCTCCAACTCTATTCCAGGGCTCAAAAAAGAAGCCTGCCATGGTCTTGCCACCCTCACATCTCCCTCACCCAGACTGACCCTTTTCTTCTGCAGCTGTTAGCATTCATCTCTTGATCCTTGAACCCAGACCCTGCTGCTGCTGTAAGCAAAAGAAGGAAAGACAGAGGGCAGGAGAGGACAGACAGCTGTTTTTGTGCTGCTATTAGGTGGTACTCCTCACAATAATCATGATTATTATTTATAATGCATTATACTCGTTGACAATGGCTGATTTTGAGACTCCTCCCTTGGTATCCCCTTCTGGTGCCTCATCTTGGTGTAGGGATGACCCTGGTTTCCCAATGACTATGGAAGTAAAGTCTCTTGAAGTTCTTATCAACCTGGAAAGACTTCAAAAACAAGCCCCAGAGTGGGCTAAATATGTGTGTGCTTTGTTCAAGGACCCAACTCACTGTGGAAAAGCTCATCACTAGAATGGGTCTCAGAGCGATAAAATTCTGAGCCCCAGGAGCTCATAGACTGTTGTTTGAGACCCAGAGGGGTTGCAATTTGCATTGGTGAAGGGAGTAACCACATGAAAGAAATCATGTATGCTTGTGGCATTGAAGAATTTAATATCAGCAGTGGTAATGATAAAGAGATAATGTTGTATAATGGAGAAAGCTGACCTTGGAGCCCGGAAGACCTGGGCTTGGATCCTGCCTGACCCATACGGTGGTGTGATCCGAGACAAGCCATCTAAAGGTCTCAGTGGCAACCTTAGCAACTTAGTAAGACTATAAGCTGCAGAGAGGGGGCTAACCTGTACTGGGAGTGGGAGTTTCCCTAACTGGGAATCCCTTATGCCAATGAAATTCAATATTAGTAATGACATTAATAATGACAGCTCACTTCTAAACAGTCCAAAGCATTTTCCTCCCCCAGCTCTGTGAGGGAGGCTAATTATTCACCCCATTTTGCAGATGGAGATACTGAGGTTCAGAGAATTGATGTGATTTGCCCAAGGTCACCCGCCTAAAAAAGGAAAGCCAACTCTAGAACCCAGGTCTGGAACCCTGGCTGAGTGGCTAAGGTTGTTGCTTCTGACATTTGGGCTTATGGCAATGGGCTCACCAAAACTGTACATTTACACTATTTCTCCTTCTGCACTCTCCTGCTCTTGCATGCCGAGTAAACAGTCATTTCCTTCTGGAATCTCCCCGATTTGTTGTTCTTAGCTAACTACCGCCAAAATAGCTCCCATCTCCCTCCCATCACTTCTTCCTAGAAGTGGTGCTTGGGACCAGGAGAGCCCCATTGACTTCCTGGGGGGAGAAAGAGCAGCTGAAGCCCAGAGGGGCAGAGAAGCATCAGCCAATGGGTCCTGTTGCAAAACAGTCTGAGAATAGTGCCTGTGCATGGAGTGGGATTGGCTATGCTACCACCCAGGTACAGGCTGGGAAAAATGAAAGAAAAAAAAATTTCACTTGGGGCAGAGGTGGAGAGGGAGGAGAGGCTGAGGGGAAGGCCTAGGCTCCACCCCCTAGAGCTGGAGCCCTTGGCTCCTTCTCTTGGACTTTCAGGGGGATGCTTAGTCAGCTGCCTGCCCCAACCTGACTCTAGTGGGCATGGCACCAGACAGGAGCCAAGGAAAGCTAGGTGGGTCTTCTGAGGATCACTGAGGCAGGCTCGAAGCAGAGTTGGCAAAGGATCAAGTGCTCCCAGTAGAGTCAGCCAGCTGCGTGGGAGTAATGGAAAGATTGGCGGGCATCCTGGATTTGAGTTTCAAGAGTGACACTGACTAGTTGGGTAACTAAGGGTAAATCACATCTCCTTGATGACCCTTAGCTTCTTTGTCTAGAAAAAAATGGGGATAATTGTGACACCTAACAGAGTCATTTCAAAGAAAGCACTTTGTAGACAATAAATGAATGGATTTTAAAGTATTTTTTAAACATTACACCAAGCAAAGAGAGCTGGAGAGGAAAGTAAACTTGGCTGAAGCCAGCCTATAGGTAGTGGGCAAACAATATGGGGCATGAAGCAATCAGCACAGTGGGGTCCTCAGAGTGAATGTTCTGGAGGTTAAGAGGTTAACTTCTCCCTGTTTGTTTCTCTGCCTTAATCAATGGGCAGCTAGGTGGTGAAATGGATGAAGCACTGGGCTTGGAACCAGTGAGACACATCTTCCTGAGTTCAAATCCAGCCTCAGAAACTTACTAGCTGTGTAACCCTGGGCAAGTCACTTTGTCCTGTTTGCCTCCATTTCCTCATCTGTAAAATGAGCTGAAGAAGGAAATGGCAAACCACTTCTTCACCAAGAAAACCCTAAAATGAGGTCATGAAGAGTGAGATATGACTGAAATGACTCAACAAAACATTTAATCATTTATTAACATTTATTAAGTATCTACTATGTGCCAAGCACTATGCTAAGCACTGGGGGCAAAGGACAATCCCTGCCCTCAAGGGACTTACAATCCAATGAGGGGGACAACAAGCAAACAAATGTATACAAAGATGCTGGGTGTATCCAAAGAGCAAGCTTCCCAAAGCTTATGTTCACTTGGAGTTGGAGACCAGCTCAGAGGTCACAAAGATCTTAAGACCTAATGCTACAAGGAATTAAAAGAATCCTCTAATCTGATTCCCTCCTTTCTTAGGTCAGGAAACAAAGATCTAAAGTTATCCAAAAGATCCAAAGTCACATGAGTAACAAGCAGCAGAGATGGGTCTTGACCCCTTTGACTCCAGAAGCTTCTCAGGGGTCTCCTTCCTAGCCCACTTGGTGAGATTGCAGAATGTAAAGGGTGAGTAATAGGGATGATGAGGTACTAAGGGTTTGCCCCTTTCAGACTTGGAGGAGTCATATTTGTACCTTGGAAAGAGGGTGCCTCTTTCAGATTTTGAATGGGAAGTATGTTAGAACTCGAGTAGCCCACCTCCTGAGTGGTCTACTGGCAGATTGTAAAGAGTCAAGCCAAGAGTGGCCCAGTCACACTTAGTGCTCACACTTTGAAGTTTCCGCAGCAACTTTATAGAATTACAGGGCAGCTAGCAATTAACTGGCTGAAAGATCAGTCACATCCCTGGTGAGCATTAAAAAGCAAGCTACTTAGCTAGGTAGTCCCTCTTTAAGGATTCACTTGACAGAGATACTTCCAGCAGTTGAGAAGAGAACCATCTCTGAAGAAATAACCCAGCTTTTGAGAGGGAGTTTCTCTTCTCATTTTTCCTTGTGGCCTTTCCAGACTTGAGTAGGAATAGGGAATTTCTCTCTCCTCTCCCACCCAAAACAAACGCATCTTACAGAAGAGCAGTTCAACGAGTAGGAGACACCTCCTTCAGCTTGCCTAGAAGATCCAGCTACAGAGTAGAGTTGAGATGCCAATAGAAGCCCAGGGAAGTGCTCTGTCCAGGAGAGTTGCTATATCGAAGGAGGATGGTGTGAGGACCCCATGAGAAGAACTCGGACCCTGTAGTGTCAGAGTTCTGAGTGCTACCTTCACCACACCTATTTCTTACATGTTTTTCTCTACTAGTACACTCTATGTGTATGTCCACTTTTCCTACTCTGTGTATATTTGTAGGAGAATACGCCTTCCCTGGTTTATAGGGGAGAATGTTTTGTTTCTATTGTTCATGCTCTGACATTTCAGTAAATTCCTTTGCACTGAGTTAGCTGTGCCGAATGACTGCCTACTGAAGGTGAACATACTGATGGGGACTTGAAACCTATATCCTTAGGACTACGGGGGTAGTTGAACCCCAGGATATATAACCTGTGAATGCAACTTGGAGGGATAACCCAGAACAGGGCACTACACCTTTGATTTTTACAATACCTATGTTTTCCATAATATACCTCTATCATCTAGTCTCAGAAAGCCATCCCTTTAGTAAAGAAGATTTAAAAGGGGAAGAAAATGGCTCAGCAGAAATAACCAACCTGTCAATCAAGTCCAACCTTATGCGTAGCATTCCACACCTGCAGTCCTCTCCTTCTGCAAAGAAGGAAGGGAGGCGTGTTCACATATCTTTTCTTTGAGGGCCAAACTTGGTCATTATCGTTTCAGAGTTTGGATTGTTCTTTCCTTTTCCATCGTCATAACCCTTTTGTCTACTATTTTCCTAGTTCTGCTTCCTTCATGCTGAATCTGTTCATATTAATCTTCCCCTGCTTCTCAAAATTCATCTTACTTATCACTGCTTCCCGCAGAGCCGTGATATCCTATTAAGGTCATTTCCCACAGTTTCTTTGGTCACGTCCTAAATCCAGTACTGTTTAAGCCAGAGGTATCTCTCAGCAAGCAAGGCTGAACCAGATTAAAATGTAATTGAGGAATGTTTAACAAAGTAAATAAAACACAATAAAATATGGATAATGTTCATTTGTGGTTTACTAAGTCTACACGTGGGCCTGTAGTGGATCCTTTTTTATTTGAGTTTGACATCAGTGGTTTATACTACACTGATCATTACGATTCATCTATCCCCAAGCCAGACCTAGAACTTGTTTAAGTTTAGGAGGAAGGTCTTGTACCAGTTGCCATAAGAAAAAGACACAAACATGGTCCCCAATCTCAAGTCATGGAGTGCTGAATGGGGGACTTAGGACAACTGGGTTCTAGTCATGACCTTACTAATAACTCAATGTTAGTTTTTTTTAAAAAAAAAAAAGATGTAAAATGAGAGATTTCAACTTGATTTCCAAAGTTTTTTGTATCTTGATAGTCTATGTTCTAAGTTCCTTTTCCAGCTCAAATATCCCACATTCTGCATCAAATGTCTCTTCTAGTTGTATGTCTTATGTGCTAAGGTTCCCTCCAGCTTTAATGTAGACCTGTGAGTCTGATTTCTATTTCTGGAAAATTCTAGTAGATATTATTACAGGAATTTTTTTGAGCATTTAGAGAGGTAAGTAGAAGTTCCCAAAAGCCAAATGGCTTCATTAAGAACTAATCTGATTTCATTTTTGGACAGCGTAACTAGTGTCAAAAAGGGGGAATGTTGTAAGACAGTATACCCTTATTTCAGTCAAGTATTTTACTAAGCTTCTCCTAGTAATATTGTGGACAAGACAGAGAGATGTGGGCTAGATCAGAGCTGTCAAACTCTGGGCCTACTGCCAGAAAGCTGATCCCAAACTCTAGATTGGTGTTGAACCAGATTAAAATGTAGCTGGGGGGCAGCTAGGTGGCACAGCGAGTAGAACACTGGCCCTGGAGTCAGGAGGACCTGAGTCCAAATCCGACCTCAGACACTTGACACACTTACTAGCTGTGTGACCTTGGGCAAGTCACTTAACCCCAGTTCCCCTGCCTTCTCCCCTCAAACAAACAAGTAAAATGTAGCTGGGAAATATATAACAAAATAAATAAAAATACAATACAACATAGATAATGTATTAACATTATTAAGGTATTAATATTATTGTGATTTTCCAAGCTGATATAGACTGGCAGGAATCATTTTCTAGATAAATTTGATAACACTAGACCAGATGATACTACAGTTAGGTTGGTTCAGAATTCATTAAATGACCAGACCCAAAGGGTGCTATTGTCGAGTTGTTTCGGTCATGTCTGACTCTTGGTGACCCCATTTGGGGTTTTCTTGGTAAAGATGCCAGAGTGGTTTACCATTTCCTTCTCCAGCTCACTCTACAGATGAGGAAACTGAGGCAAGCAGGGTAAAGTGACTTGTCCAAGGTCACACAGCTAGTAAGTGTCTGGGGCCACATTTGAACTCGGGTCTTCCTAACTCAAGGCCTGGTGCTCTATCCGAAGCAGCCCCACCCAGCTGCCTCTGGCTCCTCAAAGCCTTGCCCATGGGCCAGAGAATTACCAACTCGTTGGTCAGATGTTGTAGCCACTGATGTGAGGCCTGGTGCAAGTTCATTGAAAACATCTCCTTCTGCTGCTCTTCTCCATCTCCTTGCTTTCAGCTCCTAAACTGGCCAGAGGCCAGGGTTTCTTGCCCACATAAACAGAGGGGCTTCCCAGATCCACGTGGCCTGGACTTTGCTCTTTTGGGATCAAATGGGATTTGAGGTCAAGAAACCTGAGTTCGAATCTAAGTTGGTTTTTTTTTTTTTGAGGGGGAGAAGGCATGGCAACTGGGGTTAAGTGACTTGCCCAAGGTCACACATGTAGTAAGCGTGTCAAGTATCTGAGGTCGGATTTGAACTCAGGTCTTCTGACTCCAGGGCCAGTGCTCTACTCACTGCACCACCTAGCTTATTCTAGAAACTAAGTTCTGATAACCAACAACTGTGCTACCTTGGGCAAGTCAATTAACAGTTCTGAGCCTCAGTTTCCTTATCTGTAGAATGGGCACAATAATGCATTGTTTGCCTCACAAGGTTGTAAGGGAAGCACTTTGCAAAACTTGAAGCACTGAACAAATCAGAATACTGTAGAAAAACCATCTTCTCTTGTTTTATGGGACAAAAACAGAAAAAAAATCCCAGAACAATGTATTCTCTCTGCTGTTTAGTCTTTTACAATTGATGTTTTGGATACTGTCAGCCTGAAATAAAGAGAACTACCAAAGCAGCAACAGCAAAGGTCTTTAATCAAGGCAAGGGAATTGTAATTCAGGACACTGTGCAGCACCAAAGTCCTACACTGACTGGGAGTAGGAGCAGGGTTTAAATACACTTCAACAGGGGGAGAGTCTCATGGAAGGTATAATCTCTTGAAGCTGTTACATAAGTTGTTTTGCAAAATAGCCAAAAGTCCATAGAGATGGCTAGGAAGGTTTTGGGAGTGGTGACATCTGGTCAGAACACAGATTCCAGGTGCAGCAATGGGGAGTTTCTAGAGAAACCACAAGACCTGCTCCCACTGGTTCAAACCTGCTCTGACCATGGGGTCAGGGCCAAGCAGCCACTCTGAAGGCTACATTCAATGATATTATTGACCAAGCAAACAAAATAACTGCTCTTCATAGTTTGAATAAAAGTATGAGGCTATGAACTTCTTTATATGAACTGCAAGAATCCTTGGGACAACTTCAGGGGCAGACAGGACAACAGGAATACTCTGTACCTCATCCTGTTCCCATGTGGTTTTGATCTCTGCTAGTTCTCTTACTAGCTGTGTGACCTTGGGCAAGTCACTTAAGTTTGCCTCAGTTTCCTCATCTGTTAAATGAGTCAGAGAAGGAAAAGGCAAACCACTTCAATATCTTTGCCAAGAAAACCCCAAAAGGGGTCATGTAGAGTTGGGCATGACTAAAACAACTGGACAACAACGACAACATTCTGTGTAGTTCAAAAGCTTTCCTTTCCATGTAGCTTGGAGATTAGTAGGAACTGGTCTAACATCTATTGAAAACATTGTTTTTGAGTTTTCATGGATCCATGTTACATCCAGGTGATTGTGGGCAATTATTATTTCTATTGTTATTATTAATTATTACATTGTTATCTCCTTCATTTTGCTTTTTGATGGTTCAGATAGAAACATTCCTGGGTCAAGTGGCTATCCAGATATTCTCCTATATTTAATATTTTTGTGAACTCTTACATTGGTGGATGGAATAACAGCTCTTTAGAAGTGAGCAATGTTGCGATGTCAGCTCATCATCTGTAGGCGCACTGCCAGCATCCTTAGGGTGACTCCAGTAGCAGGCAGGACAAAAGCAATGCTAGGCACCTCTTCCAGGTCCCACATGATTTTGATCTCCTGCCATGGTTTGAAAGCTTTCCATGCCATATAGCTGGGAGACTGTGGGTATTTGCCATGGTGATAACTGTTAAAAGATCTGAGCCTTTCAATGGTCTGCAAGCCCAGTGTGAGTCAGCAGGGTGAAATGGCAGCCAAGAAAGCTAGTACAATCTAGGACTCTATCGAAAGAAAGAAAATGTCCTGGATAGAAAAATGCTGAGCCACATCTGATGTGTTATGTCTTGTCCTGGGCACCACATTATAACAGGTCACCCACAAATTGTAACATAATCAGAAGAAGGCAAGCAAGATGCTGAGGGGAAAAAGCAAATGACTGAACACTGTGCCATACACAGATCAGTTGAAGGAACTGGGGATTTGTAGCTTGAAGATAAGACTTTGTTGAGACACGATAGTTATTTTTAAATATTTGAAGGGCTAGCACTTGGAAGGAGGGATTCATCTTTTTTTTTTTTTTTTTAGCTTGGCCCCAAAGAGCAGAAGTAGCAGCAAAGGGTGGAACTTGCAGAGAGGCGGATTTAAGCTTGAGGTCATGAAAAAAACTAGACTTTGTTGAGACACGATAGTTATTTTTAAATATTTGAAGGGCTAGCACTTGGAAGGAGGGATTCATCTTTTTTTTTTTTTTTTTTTTATCTTGGCCCCAAAGACCAGAAGTAGCAGCAAAGGGTGGAACTTGCAGAGAGGTGGATTTAAGCTTGAGGTCATGAAAAAACTCCCTAACCAACAGAGCTGTCCAAGGTAGAAAGGGTGCTTCAGGAGGTAACGGGAGTTCCTCTCACAGAAGGTCTTCAAGTAGCTAAATGGCCAATTGTCAGTGAGGAATTAGAGAGGATTAACATTTAGGTAAAGGCTAGACTGGACATCTAACCTATCAAATTGGAAGAGACTAACTTCCAACTTTGAGACGTTGTATTTCTGTTATTCCTGGTTCACATTAGATACTTCGTGTTCTAATTCCCTCCCAGCTCTAATATTCTTTGTTCTAAATCCTCACCCAGGTCTGACATTCTGTGTCCTAATGCCCTTCCCAGCTCTGACATTCCATTTCTTATGGTCTCTTCCAACTCTGACTCCCAGTTACTGGAGGGCAAAGGCTGGCGCTTTTGTTTTTTGATTTTGTTTTTGCCTTTTGTTGTCTTCCCAGCATTTAGCACAGTGCCTGGCACATCACAAGCACTTAATAAATACTTGCTAACTTGACATTCTAAGTTCTAGATTCCAAGGTCCCTTAACATTTGATCTACTAAGGTTCCTTCTGGTTCTGATATTCTATGTTCTGTAGGGTCAACTTAGAAAGGGGATTTAAATGACAAATATTGGAGGGGATGTGGAAAAGCTAGGACACTAATGCACTGTTGGTGGAGGTGAATTGATCCAACCATTCTGGAGAACAATTTGGAACTTTGCCCAATGGGCCATAAAACTGTAAATCCTTTGACCCAGCAATACCACTACTTGGTCTGCATCTCAAAGAGATATTTTAAAAAAGGAAAAGGACTTATATGTACAAAAATATTTATAACAGCTCTTTTTGTGGTGGCAAAGAATTGGAAATTGAGGGGATGCCCATCAATTGGGGAATGGCTGAACAAGTTGTGGCATATAATTGTCATGGAATACTATTATACTATAAGAAACAACAAGCAGGCGAATTTCAGAAAAACCTGGACTTATATGAACTGATGGAGAGTGAAGTGAGCAGAACCAGGAGACCCTTGTATACAGTAACAGCAACGCTGTGTGATGATCAGCTACGAATGACTTAGCTATTCTCAGCAATACAATGAACTTATAATAAAGAACTTATAATAAAAAATGCTATCCATCTCCAGAGAAAGAATTGATGGAGTCTGAATGCAGATTGAAGCATACTTTTTAAATTTTCTTTTTTTCTTTTTTCTTTTTGTCTGAGTTTCCTTTTGCAACATGGGTAATACGGAAATATATTTTCCATGACTGCTCACATATGAACTATATAAAATTGCTTGCCTTTTCAAAGAGGGGAAAAATGTGGACATCCAAGTTTTTTTTAAACCCTAAAAATTGTTTTTACATGTAATTGGAAAAAATAAAATATAAAAATTCTCACATAAAAAGAGAGTTTAAAATACAAGGATCTTTACAGAAAGTGCCAAATGAATGTTACAGACAAATACTTTCAGAGTTCAGAGGAAGGAAAAAAGCACTGTGAGTTGGGATATACTTTGGAGGATTAGGTAGGACTTGAGTTGGGATCTATAAGAATTAAGAGGATTTATACCATGCAAAGAGAGAGGAAAAGGGAGGGCATCCCAGGCATGGAGAAGACTGTAAGCAGGTACATGGAGGAGGGCAGGTTGGTGGTGGGTTCTTGGGAACCAGTGCAATTGAAGTGCTGAGTTAGCTTTGCCAAAGCAAATTGGGAATAGATCATGGAAGACTAAATATCAGACTAAGGGTTATGGATTTATAATAGAATGTAGAACTGGAAGGACCTCACAGATTATAAGGCCCAATCCCCTTGTGTGGGACAGAGACCACTTCCAAAATACAATAGATAGAGGCTAAGTTATTTAGAAGCACAAAGGAGTTTATTACTTTCTTATGAGAAATGACACACCAGTCAAGAGTAGTGCCACAGAGAGTGCAAACTAGTTATAGTGATCATAATCCTTTTATATCCTAATGTGAAGCCCCCCACCCCCATCCTCCTTGTCTGGAGTTCAGGGTTTACAATCTATTGTGGAAATCTCCAGTAACAAAAGGCAGTGGGAAATTACAAAATTTTACCCAGAGACAAGGAAAAGGAAGTCCTTTAAGAATCTGTTACATGCTAAAAAAAGAGACAGGATGGGATGTAAGTGTGAAAAGGGGATCAGGATGTCTGGAGGTGTGGTTTTCTCCTCATTTCCAGTTATCTGCAGATGCTGTTTTGCAAGAATGTACAGTTTCAGCAATTGCCTGGGGCACATAGGGAATCAATAATGACTTCAGATTCTATGCTTCTGTATGGGCAGTGAAGAATCATGGATTCTTGGAGACGTGAGGGCTATCTCATCTATCCAGACTACAAGAGACAGTCATCCAATTTCTGTTTAATCATCTCAGGTGATAGAGCTCATTACTCCCTAAAACAGTCTTTTCAACTGTGGAGCCAAAAGAAACTCCTGAGTAGGCACGGGTATGAGGTCATAAGTGGGTTTTAAGGAGACGGATCTGGGAGTTTACACAAGAAATATTGGACAGGCAGAGATGAAAGCCTGGTGCAATAGCCCAAGTAGGAGTAGAGGAGGCAGAGACTGGGGAGAAGGGAATGGAAATGGAAAGTATGTGGGTGACTCTGTGTGTGTGTGTGCATGTATGTGCATGCACGCATATGTGTATGTGTGTGTTAGTGTGCATGTGTGTGTTTGTATGCATGTGTGTATGTGTATTGTGTGTGTGTGTGTGTGGCCTTTATAAGCTCTGGGGATCCTCATCTGAATCTCTGCTTGCATTGAGTCTAGTGCTAGCTAGGCTGCATCCCTTCCTCAGGATTCTAGGGGTAACCCTGAGGGGTTAGGGATTTTCTCTAATGCTACTAGCTTGAGCCCCTCCCCCTGCCGGTATGTTTTCCCTATACCAATCACCAGCAATTAGTGCCCCAGTTTCATTTAACCAATCAGCATCAATTAGCTTTTACAAAGGGATATTTATACAGAAGTTATGGCAAGAACAATACATTCTCCCTACCCCATCACCTGAGGGCACACTCCTTTATACCACCTCAGTTCCTGGGGAGAATGGGCTCAAATTTAGACCAGTTTCTACACAGAATTTGTCACATTCACTTCCAGATTGGCTAATGCATGAGTTGCTATCACTATCCCCTGCTGGCCCTCCATCCACTTCTATGCTGGGTCAAGGAGGCCCCTCAGGACTTCACTCCTCACTGGGTTCATTTATCCACAAAATCTTCTATGGCCTCCAGCCTCTAACCTCTGACAGCTCACTCTCCCAAACTTTGGAAGATTACAAGGTCATACCTTACTCCAGGATGCCTTCACAAAAGAAGGGGAGAAAGGCTCAACAGAGAAAAAAAGCAGTAACAGGGCCATGTGCTCATGAGCACCAAGGCAGTGGCGCCAAGTAGGGAGATAAAGGCTCAAGGCCTCTCTTGCCCCCTGGAGGGGGCAGCCAGGCAAGAGAGAGGCAGCTCATTCATGTGGTGCCTTTTGTAAACCTTCTCAACTTCAGCTCAGCAGCCAATTAAGAGGCTTCGATTCTTCAAATGGTAGGGAAAAAATACCTGGGCCTGCTCTAAAGTCCACATGGGGATTGCATCGGCAGAGCCATGCTGGCAGAGACAGGGCTCTCCTTGGGTAATCTGAGTCCCCTCCACTTTCCCCTTCACATCGTCACAATCAATCCAAGCTAACATTTAAATAGCTCTCAAAACTGTAGGTCTTACGAAACACTTTACATAGAGCAATCTCATCTGAACCTTCTGACAACCCTATGACGTATTGTAGACGCTGCTTTAATCTTCATTTTACTGATGAAGAAACGGGATGATGGAGGTTAAGTGACTTCAGGGTCACATAGCTAGCAAATGCCAGTATTTGAACTCAGATCTTGTCAACCCTAAGGTTAGCACATATGTCCGCCATGCCATGTAGTTGTCTATTGTGCTCAGGGAAGCAGTGGATATAAAGAAGCAGAGAGAGATCGGTGGAAAATCCCCTATGAAAAGCCAAGTTCTAAGAGTTAAAAGACAATCAGGACAGAGGACAGAGGTGGTGATAGAACAAAGAGCATCCGACTCTCATCTTGACTCTGAGGTTATCTCCTGCTTGACCTTAGATAAGTCACATAACATCTATGAGGCTAAGCATTGCCACTCATCTAATTAGAAGGTTGAACTGGTTTCAATCCAATCTAATCCAACAAACATTTATTAAGCTGCCTCTGTCTGCAAGGTAAGAGGCAACATGGGATAGTGTGGATAGAGATCCTGCCTCAGTCAGAAAGATTTGTCTTATTGCTGATCTAGCCTAGCAGTGTGACCCTGGCTAAGTCACTTAAACTCAGTGTCCCTGGGGAGCCCTAAGCCAGCTGGGCTCATCTTCACTAGTCAGTCAGTCCACCAATAATCAATTTTTTTGAGGTGGGAAGGCAGGGAAATTGGGGTTAAGTGTTGGGGTTAAGCCCAAGGTCACACAGCTAGTAAGTGTGTCAAGTGCCTGAGGTCATATTTGAACTCAGGTCCTCCTGACTCCAGGGCCAGTGCTCTACTTACTGTGCCACCTAGCTGCTCCAATCAATAATCATTTATTAAGCACCTACTATGTGCCTGGCACTGTACTAGCACTTTGCAAGTATTATTTCATTTGATCCTCACAACAAATGTGAGAGGTCCCATTATTATTCCTATTTTAAAGCTGGGGAAACAGAGACAGAGATGAACTGGCTCACCCAGAGTCACACAGCAATAAGTGTCTAATGCCAGATCTGAACTCAAGTCTTCCTAACTACTAAACAGACATTCTAGCCACTGCACTACCTTGCTGTCTCCCTCATCCTTAAAGTGAGGGAGTTGAGATACATCAGGGATGCTTAAACTGTTTGGTGTCATGGGCCCATTTGGCAGTCTGGTGAACCTGACAGACTCCTTCTCAGGATATTTTTAAATTCAATTTTTAAAATGCATATTTATGTGAAATACAAAGGATGACAAAGGAAACCCTATGATAATTGAATTACAGGCTGTCCCAAAAGTCTTAGTGCAGTTTAATAATTTCAAAAGCATAAGGACTACAAACTTGAAAAGACATCATTTGAAAGTTAATTTATCTAAATTTTTGAAAATTATTCAGTTTTGTCAATTTCTAAGAATGAATTTTAGTTTAATTTTCTGGATGACAATTTCTCAAACCAGTAAATCTGTAGAGGAGGTCCTCTCGCTTACCCATCACTATTACCTGATCCATTTCCATTAGCCTTTTCCCTTTGAGATCACATCAAAACTGTCATGTTTGCACCTAAACTTTGTTCTGTGGATGATCTTAGGGCTAGGATTAGAAATGCAGTCCTTTCAGGCACTGAGCAGTAACTGATGAAAGTTTTTATAGAGTTCAAAAATCAACTAAAATGATTTAACAGCACAGGATGGCAGTCATTCACAATTATAATAAGAAACCTATCAGAATTTTAAAAATGTAAAATAAACAATCTTTAAAATGTTGTTTTTGGTACATTTGTAGCATTCATGTTTCTGAAGTCATTGAGGCTTTAAACTGCACCAAGACTTTTGGGACACCCTAGATAATTATTTAAAAAAAATTTTTTTAAGCCCAAGTTCTTGGACCCCAGGTTAACTAGATGACCTCTAAGTGCTCTCCCAGATCCTGATCTACAATTTTACAACCTCTTTTGGATCTTGAGAATTATTTTACTTCCATAATTCCTAAGACAGGGCCCAGTACTCAGCAGTAGATGCCAGGCTGACTGTTAACCCTCTGAGTTGATCTCTTCTTTTCACTCAGGCATTCATCTTTTCTTTCCAAAAGGAACTGGCCTGCCTTGCCAAGTACAATTTGTGTCTAGGCTCCCAGCCATCCTCTCTGCATGCTGGGGCTAGGCTGAAGCATGCTCAGGTGTTTCTGAGCTCTCCTCAGAACTACTGTGCGGGGGAGAAGCAGCAGTGGGGAATTCCCTCTGGCGTGAGGTGGGGTGGAAAAAAACTGAGCTCAAAGCTGGGAGAGCTGAACTTTAGTGCTGGCATCATCGCTGACTCTCTGAGTGACCTTGACCAAGTCATTTCTCCCCTCTTTGATCAACCAACAAGCATTTCTTCAAAGCTTATTTTGTGCCAGGAACTGTGTTAAGATCTTGCTATATGATGGGTGCTGGAGACCCAAAGACAAAAATAAATAGTCCCTGCCCTCAAGGAGCTTCCACTCTAATGGGACAGAAAGCACATGCATGTAATATATACAAACATATGTGTTTGTAATACATAACGCATATAAAATGAATACAAGGTCATTTGGGAGGGAAGGTCCTGGCAGTTGAGGTGATCAAGAAAAGTTTCATTAGAAAATGCAGGGGTTAGTCCTACATGACCTCTAAGATCCATCCCAGGTATAACCCTATGATTCTCATGTTGCCTTGTCTTAACTTCTCTAGTCTAACCCTCCTGATGGGGGCTCATCCATCCTCTCCTTCTTGTTCAGCCATTTTTCAGTCATATTGGACTCTCTATGACCCCATTTGGGTTTTTTTTTTGGCAGAGATGCTAGACTGGTTTGCCATTTCCTTCTCCAGCTCATTTTACAGATGAGGAAACTGAGGCAAATAGGGTCACACAGATAGTGTCTGAGGCTGGATTCGAATTCAGGAAGATGAGTCTTCCCTACTTTAGGTCTGGCGCTTTGTCCACTACAGTGTCACCTAGCTCCCCCAGATTCTCCAGTGATGGGGACTTCACTCTCCACGTTTCCACTTAGCTACAATCTGCCTCCTTGGAACTTCTGCCAAGCAGAATGCCCCAAAGTCTTCACATATTTGAAGGGGATAAGCATGGACTCCTTTAAACCTTTTTTCTCTGAGTCTTTGCCCCTCTCTTCCCCATGTCCTTGGGTACCCATTCCACCCATGCCCTAGTTTCTTCCCAGCTCTTGGCCCTCCTACCTAGTGCTTCAAGGGACCTCTTTCCCCAAATTTCCCTCACCTCCCCCTCTTCTCCATTCTGTCCCTGGTCTTCACCTCACTCCTCTCCCAGCTTTGCTCCTGAATCTTTGTACTTCTCTACAATATAGAAGCTTCTTCCACCCAGAAGATGCACCAGTCCCTGTGTCCTCCTCACCCTGGATGATCTCCTCAACCCAATGGTCCCCTCATCCAATTAGTGAGCGCCTTCCTAAACCTCTATTTTGAGTGAGTGAAGGTATGGCCCCTTCAATTAGAAAAATCACTGAAGGGCATTACCTCACTCAAAATGAGAACCTGAAAAGGCCTTAGCCTGAAAGGCCAGGGTCTCCCATTGTATCCTAGGCCATCTCCAGTCCTTCTGGTGAATATCTGGTCACTGCAGCCAGATGGCTCTAGAGGAGAAAGTGAGGTTGGTGACCTTGCACAGGCATCCCTCACTCAAATTAAAGTCAACTGCATGTCATGTCATCATTTCTCTGATGCCATGGTTCTCTTCAAAAACAAAGGACAAGCACGACAATTTTGAGGAAATGCCCATGCTTCCTCCTTTACTCCTCCTGGCTCTGCACTTGACTTGCCAGATTTCTTCATTCTAATTTATTCCTGGAGGTCTTCATTATCCAAGGGAAATTGGTATCAGGAAAAGATTACATAAATAAACCTTTCTAAAGTGGGGACCGGTTTTAATAGTATCAACAAATTTATTTTAAAATTTTATTTAAAAATAAACATTTCATTTCACATTTAAATATAATTGAATTTCCATAAAAATATCTATGAATATTACATATAAATATATATGATGTAGGTTATAGTTGCAACTATGTCCTAATTTATAGAATAAACACAGAACAAATCGGATTTCTTTCCCATGTCCCACCTCCTCCCCCACTTTTCACCTCTCCTTTATGTGTTATGTACCCCAACTGGAATATAAGCTTCTCAAGGGTAGGGACTTTCTTCCTTTTTACTTGTATTTGTATTCTCAGAGCTTAGCACGTTGCCTGATGCTGTGTAGTAATAATAAATAAGAATAGTTATTTCATTTTATAACTATATAATAATGGTCCATAATTATTTTAAAGCCAAATAATAGTAATTAGTATGAATTAATGCTCATTGACTTGACTTGAACATGGGACCTCAGGAGCTTCTTGTCTGAGCCCTCAGCTTCCATCTCTCCTCTCACTTCCTTCCCTTCTACTCCAGACGTCTTAGACAGGCCACTGAAGAAGTGAGGCTTGTTGCTAAAGAACAAGTGACCAGCTTCTATATAGAATGGCGTGGTAAGGGCAGCCATATCATGGGAAGGTGAGTAAAGGCTGGTGGGGATGTTTTGCTTGGAAAGAGAAGGCTTGGCTAGCCCGGTCCCTACCTTCGGGTTATATGAAGAGTCGTCAGCTCTGAAGGAGGCAGTACCAAGTGATGGGAAGAGCAGTGGGGTTAAGAGCCAAGGAGCTCTGGTGTGGAACTTGGCTCTACCCCCAACACATTGTGTATCCTTGGCCCAGTCTTTATGTTCTCTGGTCCTCCATTTCCTTATCTCTAAAGTGAGGGGGCTGGAAGAGATCACAGATGGCATCTAAGATCACTCCCCTACTTAAGCTGTAATCCTATGATCTCTTCCAGCTCTAAATCCCATGAGCTTATTTAGTAGAAGGAATATACTTATTTCTTTGGCTTCAGGTGGTATAATGGGAATTAATAATCATAATAATGACAGCTGATATTAATACAGTGCTTTTAAGTTTGCCAAGTACTTCATATGATGTTATCTCATGGGATTACCACTACAATCTGGTAAGGGAGGTAATACAGGTATTATTATCCCTATTGTACCAAAGAAGAAACTGAGACTGAGGCAAATGACTTGCCTGGGGTTGCACAATTGTGTGGTTGGCTCTGGGTTCAGCACAGAGTAATCCATCCATAAACATTCATTTATCTCTTACAATGTGCTAGATACTGTAAGTGACTCAATGAATCAACGAAAGCACGGTAAACACTGGGGATACACACAAGCAAGCAAAGAGTTTACAATCCAATGGGGGAAAGCCAGAGTCCAGTTTCTGGTTGGAGGAGACTGAAGAGGAGGCTGGGGTGTGGATGATATTATTGGAAATGACCAGGAAGTGATTGAATAAATCAATGAAAACCATTTGTTAAGTGTGACACATTTGTCATGTGTCAAGTGCCAAGTTAAGCAAGCATTGGAGATACAAACAGGAAATTGTGACAGTTCCTGCCCTCAAGGAACTTCGTCTCCCTTTTTAAGTTCAGTTTTATTGTGTCTTCAGTTCTGAATTCTCTCCTTCCCACCTTCATCTCCCCTCCCCATTGAGAAAGCAAGAAAAACAAAACCATTTCAAATATGTAACTTTAAGCAAAACAAATAAGGAGCTTATATTTTGATGAAGCAGAAAACAATATCCTGTGGAGAGTATTTACCAGGGAGTCACAGGGAATACGTGGATGTGTTTTTTTCCAGAAGCAATAGGTATGTTGATTTGATTTGAAAATAGAGGAAAGGGGTTCATACAATGAGACCACTGTGGGGGGGGGGGCGCTAAGCCAACCAAACTCTTCCAACAAATTCTTCCACTTCATAGGACTGGGATGAGCCTCTCGTATGAGGAGGGACATTGATGGAGCTTTAAAAGAGAGTAGGGATGAGACAAGGCAAGAATAAAAATACTGGGGCATATGAGCACTCTCTTCAGGTATTTGAAGATCTGTCATGGTGGAAAGAGGTGCAAATTGTTTTATTTGACTGCAGAAGAGAGAACCAGGAGCAATGGGGGGGGGGTGCAAAAGGCAAATTTGGGCTCGATGCTGGGCAAAGCTTCCTAAAAATTAGAAGTGTCCCAAAGTAGAAGGGGCTGCCTCCAGAGGTAATGGGTTCCTTCCCTCGAGTGAGGTCTTCAAGCAAAGATAACAATAGCTGGCATGTAGATAATGTTTGAGGTTTTGCAAAGCATTCTGTCCTCACAACAACCCTAGGAGACAGCTGCTATTACAATCCTCATGTTTATCGATGAGGAAAACGAGGCAAGCAGAGGTTAAGTGACTTTCTCAACATCACACAGCCGATAAATATCTGAGGCTGGATTTGAGCCCAAGTCTTCCTAACAGTGGGGCCGTCCCTCTATCCGCTACGCCACCTAGCTGCCTCTTGTAGGCGTTCAGTAGAGGGTCTTAGGACTAGAGACAGAGCTGAAAGGGACTTTAGAAACCCTTTGGTCCATCTTCCTCCTTTTATAGATGGAAGACTGAGGCCAAGAAAAGTTAACTGATTAGTCCAAGCTCACATGTAGTAAGTGGCAGAGCATAGGTTTGAACCCACATCTTCTGACTCCAAAATAGGCCCTCTTTCTACTGTACCTCAATGCCAGGAGAATTCTTTGGGTTTGGATTGGACTAAAAGGCCACACAGAGCCCTTCCAATTCAGAAACCCCCCGATTCCTGTATTCCATAAGCACTTAGAGCCAGAATAGCCCCAAGCAAACATGTAGTCCATATTTCAATGCTTCGGCATACCCATAGGTCCATGATCTCACAGATATTTGAGGAGCTCTGTAGGGACCATGGCTTTCCCTCTGAGGGCAAAAGCCTGATTCTCTTTTCTTTTCTTTTTTTTTTTCCCTCCTCTTTATCATCTTTGGGTTGGAGAAGCCCTTTTGCAAGCACAGAGACATGAAGTAACCCGTGATAATTTTGGAAAATCTGCTTGTTAAAACAATGTAATCTGAATTCAGCTCGAATTACAGATGGTACAGCCTTGTAATCCCCGCTTCCAGCAAGACTGAAGTTGACAGATTTCTTGAGCTATAACGGGCTGAGCCAATTGAGTGACGGCACTGAATATGACAGTGGTGTGGTAATCCCCCAGGAAATGGGAGTTACCTGGATTGCCTAGAGAGGGGCAAACCCTCTCAGGTCATTAATGGAGAAGGTCAAATCTGTATTGATCAAAGGGGGACCAGCCCATGAGCAACCCTTGCCCCATACTTCTAGCCTGAACAAAAGAGGGACACTTAGTCAAAAAAAAAATTTTGAATTCAAAAATGAGTGAAATCCCCAGATCTCAGCTTATATATTTTTGGGAAAGATGTCAGCTTATATATTTTTGGGAAAATGTGAATTTCCAGATTACGTGTGATCTGTGAAACATGGAATTTGCCACCCTACACCCCCCCCACACACCCAAAAAAAGCATCCCAGATGATTTGTTGGAGAAAGAAAATGTTTAATTGAGGAGAGAGTATAGTAGAGGGGCAATTGATTTCTACCTCCATTCTCCCAATTCAGCTGACAATCACAGACAATGAGGGGTTGATATAATAACACCATGTTAGCAGACAGAGAACCTATTATAAGGTATGATTACTACTCTCTGAGCCAGGAGGGTCGCTTTGATTTGTTGGGCTTAAAATTGGCTATGGGCCTAGAGGCTTTAAACAGCTAAACCCTGGAAGCAAGCAAGCTCTTGGAGCATTCAGCAGTTTGGGTCAGTCAAAGAGAAAGCCAGAAATTGGCAAAGAACAGAGATATTGACCTCTTATGGGTTGAGGGATTGCCTCCTCACTCTGTCCCCCTCCCCAGCAGTCATGATGTCTATCAGAGCTCTTCACCCAGGAAACTTCCCAATCAGCAGCTAATGAGTTGTTTTGAAGGATTGCGAGGAAGAAAACAGAGAAGCGCTCACCGGACAGATATAGACATGGAGAGATGGAGTCATTCAAGGGAGGGAGCAACTTTAAGGAGTGGGGACCAATGGCAGCAGAGAAACAAACCAGCTATGGACTCCACAGAGAGCTAGCCCTGGCAATTAAGTCGGACGGCAGAGAGGATTGTGAGCACAGAGAGAGACTTCTGAGTCCCTGCAGGTCTGAAGTCATGAGTTGTCTGGGCCACATATTTCCTCTATGTGTGACTCACCATCGTTGTACTCTAAATTTGAACCCACTCTTCCCTTGGATGTTATGTGTATTTGTAGGAGAGTGCTCCCCAGAGAAATATTTTTTTGTTGTTGCTCAGTTGTTTCCAGTCATGTCTCATTCTTTGTGACCCCATTTAATGTTTTCTTGGCAAAGATCCTGGAGTGTTTTGCCTTTTTTTTCTCCAACTCATTTTGTAGATGACGAAACCGAGGCAAACAGGGTTAAGGGACTTGCACAGATAGTAAGTGTCTAAGGCTAGATTTGAACTCAGCTCTTCCTGACTCCAGGGCCAGTGCCCTATCCACTGCACCACTTAGCTGTCCCTCCTTATTTGTTTTGTTTGACTACAGATATTTGTAATGGTTTTATAGGTGAAGAAACTGAGGTAAACTGGGTTAAGTGACTTGCTCAGGGTCATACAACTAGTTAGTGTCTGAGGCTGAATTGAACTCAGGAAGACAAGTCTTCTTGACTCCAGGTCTGGAGCTCTATCCACTATGGCACCACCTAGCTGCCCCTATTCTTTCTACTGGCTGACTATTAATGAGAAGCATACCAATGGAGGTTCATGAGCTAGAACATTTGGGTCTGGGAACCCACAGACTACTTCCTTAATATTTGAGGTAGTAATCAATCTCCGAGGACCTATCCTGAAAACCTGATGATTCTGAGTTTGAGGAGCTGTCCAAAGAGGGTGCTATACTTATATTCTAATATTATATATGAGACATATATGCCTCTAGTTACACTTTGTTTTACTTCCCACCATCTTCTTGCCAGTCCCTTGCTGCTGGAACCAGAGATCATGCCCTTGATGACTTAACCTTTTCAGCTTTGGAACTGCAGCCCTGGGACCCCCAAGGTTCTGATTAGTAGGCACCTTGAGCGTGGATCACTAGCCTGACTACACTGGAAATGTGTTGCTTGCATCCTCACAGCAACAGGGGACATATCCTCCATGTTCCTCCTCCTTTCTTTCCAGTTCTGGAACCACAATCAGAACAATATTGCCTCTGCTACAGGAAATGAGAGAGCCATTCCCTTCTGCTCTGCTCTCCATCCTTGAAACTATGGTCAATTGGTGGTTGCTTTTCTTCATTCTCTAAGAGGACCAAAATGGCATCACTATATTGGGGTCAAGGTACAGTGTGTCCAACTGTGGCTGATCAGACCAATTTGAGCTTGGAAGGCTCTACCACAGGTTGGGCACAAATAGTCCATAAATAGTCCTCCCCTCCATTAAAATGGGGCTCCCTGAAGCCCAGAACTGCTCTCTCTCTTGGTTTTCAGTTTTTTAGTCATCTGGGTACTGTAGTGGATAGATCATTGAACCTGGAATCAGGAAGACCTGAGTCCAAATCTGGCCTTAGACACTAGTTATGTGGCCTTGGGCAAGTCACTTAACGACTGTCCTCAGTTTCCTCACCTGTAAAATGAAGATCATCAGTATTTATCTCACAGGATTGTTGTGAGGATCAAACAAGAGAAAGAACTTTGCATGTCTTAAGGCATTATATAAATGTCGGCTTGGGTTCTTTCCAAACCTAAAAGCCCACAGTCCCACCTCTGTCTCCAGGCCCACATTTCTAACTTTGTGTTGTCAGGTTGCCTCTCTGCAGCCATTTTCCTAACACCTCAAATTCAACTTGTTCCAAACTCTTGTCAGTTTTCCCCAAAACCTGCCCCCTGACGACTGCCATTATGGTTGATGATACCACCATCCTTCCAGTCACTCAAGATCAAAACTAGAGAATTCTTTGACTCCTCTCTCTCCTTGACACCCACATCCAATCAATTGACAAGGTCTACAAATTGTACCTAAGAAGCCTCTCATACATCTTCCCATTTTCTTTGCTCTGACTGTCACCACAACTAGTTCAAACTCTCATCACCTCTGGCCTGGGCTATTATAAGAGCCAGATGGATCACAGTGGCAATATTCCATTCCATTCTGGGCAGCCCATTTTAGGAAGGACAGAGACAAGTCTAAAGCATCCACATGAGCATGACCAGGATGGTGAGGGGACTTGAAACCATACAGTTGGAGGTTCATTTCCAGAAGTGGAATGGGTATAACAGGAAAGAGTGAGCTCTCCCCCATGGAGGTCTTCAGGTAGAGGCTGGAGTGCCACTTATTCAGGGATGTCACAAAGGGGATTTTCAGTCAGGTACAGGGTTGGTCTGGTTGGCATTGGAAGTCTCTGCCAATTCTGAGATGCCCCTCTGATTTCAAGGAACTGGAATGTTTGTCCTGAAAAAAATAAAAGAACCTCTGGAAGTGTGAGACAGGATAACTTTCTATACATGTTTGAAGAGGGAGTGGGCTTGTTCTGTTGGATCCCAGAGGGCTGAAGTCATAGAGAGGAGAATCCAGCCCATCCTCCACACAGCTGCTCAAGTGATTTTCCAAAAGCACAGGTTTGACCATGTCACCCCTCTACTTAATAAACTTCAATGGCTCCCTATTATTTCTAGAACCAACTATAAATTTGCATTTAAAGCTCTTCACAACTCGACCCCTTCCTGTCCTTCTACTCATTCTAACACTCCCTTCCATGCCCTGCTATAACTTGTCCCTCACACACCACACTCTCCCACCTCCATGCTGTTTCATGGGCTGCCCCCTCATTCCTGGAATGCCCTCCCTCCCAACCTCCTGCTCTTAGACTGCCTAGCTTCCTTTAACTCAAACATCACTTCTCGCAGAAGGCCTTTCCCAATTCCTCCCTGTCTTAGACTCCTTCTATCCCCTCTGTATTTACCTCATTGTTCTGACTTAGACATTCTCCTTCATTAGAATGTAAACTCCTTGAGGGCAGGGATTGTGATTGTTTTTTCTGCATATACCCAGAGATTAGCACAGTGTTTGGTACATAGTAAACATTTTAATAAATGCTTCTTGATTGGTTGGTTGATTTTGGTTTAATATGAGGGAGGAAATATCTGAACAAAAACCAAATGGGCAGACTTAGGAGACTGTGAGTTCCTTTATCACCAAAAGTCTTCCAGAAGAGCCTGGATGGAGCTGCATTTCCCGGATTTCAAAAGGCGATCATAAGATCCTAGATCTACAAGTGATAGAAACAGGCAATTTTCTAAAGAAAAAACAGAGCCATCAAATCATTAAAATCACTATTGATTAGAGAAATGCAAATTAAAACAACTCTGAGGGACCACCTCACATCTATCAGAAATGACAAATGCTGGAGGGGATGTGGGAAAATAGGGGCACTAATGTACTGTTGGTGGAGTTGTGAACTGGTGCAACCATTCTGGAGAGCAATTTGGAATTATGCCCAAAGGACTATAAAACTCTGCATGCCCTTTGACCCAGCAATACCACTACTAGGTCTGTATCCCCAAGAGATCAAAGAAAAGGGGAAAAGACCTATACGTACAAAAATTTATCGGAACTCTTTTTGTGGGAGCAAAGAATTGGAAACTGAGGGGATGCCCATCATTCGGAGAATGATTAAACAAGTTGTGGTATATGATTGTGATAGCATAAGGAATGATGAGGGAGATAAGTTCAGAAAAACCTGGGAAGACTTAATCAATGGATGCAAATTGAAGTGAGCAGAACCAAGAGAACATCGTACACAGTAACAGCAACATTGTAATAATGATCAACCATGAAAGCTCTACCTACTCTGATCAAGACAATGACACATGACAATTCCAAAGGACCCATGATGAAAAAAACTATCTACATCCCCAGAGAGAACTGATAAACTGTAAGTGCGGATTGAAGCAGATTTTTAAACCTTTATTTGTCTTGCTTTGGGGGGGGGGATGAGGGAGGAAAACATGGCTAACATAGAAATATGTTTGACATGACTTCGTATATATAGTGGTATCATGAGTCTTGCCTTCTCAATAGGTGGGGAAGGACTGGAAGAAGAGAAAGAATTCTGAATTCTGAAAACTTTTTAAAAAATTAATGTAAAAAACGGATTCTAGACCTAGAGCTGTAAGGGACTCCCTCATTTTACAGCTGAGGAAACTGAGGCCCAGAAAGATTCTATGAATTCTAGATCCTGGATCTAGAACTGAAAGAAGTTCCAGCTAGTCCAACTTCTTAATTTTGCAGCTGAGGAAACTGAGGCCCAGTGAGGGAAGGTGAGTTGCCTATAACCACAGAGGTTATAAGGTTAGGAGGCAGGAATTGAACCAGGTCTTCTTACCCGAAAGTCAGTGCTTTTTTTTTTTCCCCACTGTAGGAGATGGCTTTTCTGAAGTCTCTCTTAGCCTCAAGCTCCTTCAGATTGATTTCGCCTCTCTCATACCTGGCATATTCCCACATTTTCTCAAGGTGGAGCCCTGGATATTGACACAGCTTAACATGCAAACATTTTCATGGTATTTCTTGCTACAACAGGCCTTCCTGCTACATGGTTTCACCCTCACAGGAGAAATGATGCAGATTATTTCCATCTTGGCTACCTGATACAACCTACTGAAAGGGCAAACCCTTCCCAGGAAGGAGAATGATAGGAATGCAGAAAGAAATTTGAAGAATGGAGAATTGGGGAATGTGGGGAATCTGCAACGTCACTGGAAAAACACTCTGGGATTCCCAAGGACCAGAGGGCCTTCAGACTCTGCCTTCAACCAGAGCAAACTTGCTCCCACCTTCCTTTCTCTAGCCGCAGCCCCTCTGTGGGGATATCCACCAGCCCCTGGCAGGTGACTCCACCAAGAATGGAGGAATTGCCCATGTGGACTGACCCAGATCCAGAGCAAACCAAGAAGTCAGGTGGTTATGAAATCTGGGAATTCTGATCCTAGAGGCTGATGGTCTTTCTGGTCTAGAGCTACAAGAGACTTAGTTTTACCTCTTTGTTTTACAGCTCAGGAAACTGAGTCCCAGAGAGGTGAAGCAACTGCCCAAGGCCGTACTTGTACTAAGCAGGAGGTCTGGGACTTAAATCTAATTCCTTTGGAATAGAAGCCCATAATCATCACTTTAGGGGGGCACCTCAGAGTTTATCCAGTCCAGTAGCTCTGAGACTTTCAGGTTACCAGACTACTTTACATTCTTAAGAATTTTTGAGGACTTAGGAGGAACCTTTCTCCCCCAACAAAGAGCTTCTGTTGATGTGGATTCTATCTATTGCTGTCAGAAATTAAATATGTATAAAAAAATCAAATATATATCAAATACTATTAACATGACCATAGTTTTGACCTTGAGGACCCTCTGGAAGGACCTCAGGGATCCCAGAGGTTCCCTAACCACACATCAAGAAATGTCGATCTTGTCCAAACTGCCTCATTTTACAGATGAGAGAACTGAGGCCCACCAAAGTTAAGCAAAGTTTCCCAAAGTCCCACAGTGACAGGTCTATGATTCCAGTCCAGCTCCTTTGGAGTCAGAGCCTCTGATCATACATTTAGAGTTGGAAGGAACCCCCTTATCTTACAGATGTGGGAAATGACACCCACAGAGGTAAAGCCACCTACTAGGTAATGAGTGAAAGAGCCAGGATTTAAAGCTAAGTCTTCTGACTCCCAAATTCAGCCCTTACTGGCTCCCAGGCACCTGATTTGTGAATGACAGACAAGTTTAGAACTCAAGTCTTGATTCTATGAAGAGTGCTTGACTCAAATGGGGGAGGGAATGGAATAAGCATTTTTTGTTGGGCTAATCAGTTTTTTGGGATAGAGTTGGGGTCTAAAGTCAGAAAGACCTGAATTCAAATTTGGCCTCAGACACTGACTAGGTGTGTGACCCTGGACAAGTCATTTAACCCTATTTGCCTCACTTTCCTCATCTGTAAAATGAACCAGAGAAGGAAACAGTAAACCACTCCAGTATCTCTGCCAAGAAAGCCCCAAACCGGGTCATGAAGAGTCAGACACAACTGAATAACAACAGTCACTTTTTACAAATATGATCTCATTTGGTCTTTACAACAACTCTGCAAGGTAGATGCTGTTATTACCTCCAATTTACAGCTGTGGAAATTGATGTAAACAGATGTGAGGTGGCTTGCACAGAGTCACAGCTAGAAATGATGTAAGGTTGAATTTGAACTCAAGACTCCCTGACTCTAGACCCAGTGCTCTATCCATTGCACTCTCTATTGATCAGCTAAATGTGTTTGTTTCAAATACATTCAGTAGTAGATGGCAGCTGGTAAGCAGGGACTAGCATGAGCTCCCCACCAAGTCCCTCCAAAAACCTATAAAAATGGCTTTGAACCAATTCTAGAACTGCAGAACCCACGGGGGTAGCAGAGGGAAGCAGGGCTCTAGCCCAGGACAGCCTGGATAGACTCTGGGTAAGGTCTATCCTGCACGGAGCTGGGAGCAGAGGGGAGCAGAGATGAGCAGAGCAGAGACCAGCATGGGCGGCACAGACCAACGAGACCAGGAGCCAGGTGGAGCGTGCCCTAGTGCCCTGAATCAGTGAGCTGCAGCAGTTACCAGACTTCTCAACCCACAAACACCAAAGACAACAGAGTAGGTTAGTGGGAAAAGCTGCTGGGGACAGGGAGTTTGCAGTTCGGGGTTCAGCCACCACCCTGGAGGCAGTGGAGGTGGGGCAGCTACAGAACTACAGCTGCAGTTGCTTCTGGTCCCAGGCCCA
>CM053622.1:788250147-788343570 GCA_028646595.1 Phalanger gymnotis
AAAAGGGGATGGGAGGGTAATGGGGTGACAGATGGGAGGGCAGACTGGGGAACAGGGCAACCAGAATATACGCCATCTTGGAGTGGGGGGGAGGGTAGAAATGGGGAGAAAATTTGTTATTCAAACTCCTGTGAAAATTAATGCTGAAAACCAAATATGTTAAATAAAATTTATTTTAAAAAATCAAATACATTCAGTAATCCTGGCGCTAGCAAAACCTTTTCCTGGGAGGCCCGCTTTAATACAAGAATGGTTTGTAATAAATGCAGCTGAGGAGCTGATAAGAATGGTTTGTAAGTAGAAAGGGGAACGCTCCCAAGATGCATGAAAAGAAGGCATTCTAAGATGAAACATGGGACTTGTCTTCACTGAACATCTGCTGAGCGAATCTCATTTTCCCCGGTGGTGTAAAGGTGAGCTCAGCCTCCATCTATCCCTTTGCTTCTGGGAGACAGTCAGGGAACACTGGCATGCCAGGGCTCCATGGTCTTTATCTGAAAGAGGAGGAGACTGAGACCCAGAGAAAGGAAAGCATATGTCCAAGGGCACTCAGCCGGTCGAGGGCATATTTGAGGCTTGAACTCAGGTCTTCTGATTTCTAGATCAACCAGTCAGTCAAAAAGCATTTATCAACCATTATGTCTCTTTCCTAATTCTGAGCTTCTTCAGGTCAAGGCCTGGATGTCATACTCCTTGATATCTCCCCACACAACCTAGGACAGGGTCCTATATGACTGAAGGCACTCACTAAGATGGAAATGAGTAACGATAAATGTAAAGTCTTTCACTGGAGTTTAAGAAATCAATTTCCTAAGGACATGAGGCATGGCTAAATTTGCTCACTCACCTGCTATAGTTGAAGGGTTTTTAGTGGACTAGGACTTCAGTGGGAGTCCACAGTGTAGTACTGATACTACCTTGGACTGTACTGAGAGAAACAGAACTACTAAGAATAAGGAAGGGATTGAGGGTCCCATTATACTCTCAGCCCTGGTCAAAAAACACATGTTCAGTTCTGGGCACCTAAGCTTAGGAAGTATATTGATAAGCAAAAAATATCTGGAAAAAGGCAACCAGGACAGAAAAGGGCAGGAGTGTGCTGAAGCCAGCTCTAGCCACCTTCAGAAATGATTGTTAGATTTTTCATATGAAAATTTGTTGTTTGGTCATTTCAGTCTTGCCTGACTCTTCAAGACTTCATTTGGGGTTTTCTTGGTGAAAATGCAGGAGTGGTTTGCCATTTCCTTCTCCAGTTCATTTTACAGATAAAGAAACTGAAGCAAACAGCAGTCAAATGAGTTGCCCAGGGTCATATAGCTAATAAGTGTCTGTGGCCAAATTTGAATTCAGAACTTACTATCTACAGGCCCATCCACTATGCCATCTCGATATAACTTGATATCAGGAAAAACTTTCTACTGATTAGACGTCTTCCAAAGTGGCTTGGGCTATCTCAGAAGCTCCCCCCTCATCAGAGCAGAGGAGCTTCAAGTAGAAACTAGATGGCCACTAGATGGGTGTGTTGCAGAAGGATCGCCTTTTTAGGTTTGGTGTGGACTAGTTGGTTGCTGAGGTCGAGTCCACCTTTAAGATTCTGGGTTTCAATCAAATCTTCAGGATATAAGGAAGAAGGGGGAAGGGTTACCTTGATCTTCCACCTAATGGAACTAATCACTGATACTTCCTTCCTTCCTTCAGTTTTGCAAAATGCTATATATAGAAAATCTCTCAACAAGCATATGAGGCAGGTACTATTATCATTCCTACTTTACAGATGAAGAAACTGAGGCAGAGAGAGGGCAAACAAGTTGCCCAGAGTCCCACAGAAAAAATTTAACCAAGTCTTCCTGACACCAAGCCCAGTACCTCATCTCTAAGGTAGGCTTCCTCTCTAAGGGGAATATGACATGGTTCACCCTGGCGAAAGAAGCTGACCTTATTCAATTCAATAAGCAGAGCAGCTAGAGGAGGGGGAAAGGAATCGAGATAGGCCTCCTGTAGGAGGTGGCACTTTAGTTAAGGTTTGGAGGAAACTAGGGATTCCATGAGGTGCTTGTGAGAAAGGAGAGCCAGCAAAAAGGTAGAGATGGGAGATGGGATGTCAGGTAGAGGAAACAGCCAGAGGGTCAGTTAGTCTGGAGCATCATATGCATGGACAGAGAGTCACGTGCAGGAACCTTGGTTGAAGCCAGATGGAGGTGAGCTTTAGAAGCCAAACAGAGGAGTTTGTATTTGATCCAAAAGGAATGAGGGAACCACCAAAGCTTCTTGAAAAGGGGAGTGGACAGTCAGAATTCATATACTTTACGAATGGGCAGTTGTTTCTGTTCTGACCAAAAATTCTGAGGGTCTTATCCTCCCAGATTGATTCTTTTATGAAGGCAAACTAGACCATCTTTTGCCTCAATTCTTACCTAGCTTTAATCATTGAATGGGTGTTGCCTCAGACAAACTGAGACCTAAGAAAACTCTTAGCTTAAAAAGACCGAGGTCTGCCACTGCATCTGGGGGCCATCACCAGTCATCTTGGCCTATGTCTTGCCCCTGGCCTTCTATGACTCTGGAAGAGAGAGTGAAGCTGACAACTTTGTGTACCTCTGCCTCACTTAAATCCAATTCACTTACAAGTGAAGATATCACCCTTCTGATGTCATTGGTCCTCTTCAAGAATGAAGGATGAACAACAACTTTAGGAATGTCAACCTCATAGCTGTGCTAAGGATGGCTTGGAGCGGACAGATATGATTAAGTTTCCTAATCCATAGGATTCATTTTAATGAAGTTTGACCTATAGGAAGGAAGGAGGGAAGAAGAGGGAATAGAAAAGAGGAAGAAAGGAAGGAAGAAAAAAGAAAAAAGGAAGGAAGAAATGTTAAGTGATAACCAATGTAATACATTTTGGAGGCAGGGTTTGAACCCAGGTCCTTTGACTCTAAGCCAGTGTTCTTTCCACTCTCATGCTGCCTCCCTAGTATAGGCGTTACCTGAAGCAAGATGTCCTATATCCAGGACAAGTAGAGTCATAGATGCCTCTAGCAATGAGGAGCTGGAGGGTGGGGAGGAGGGAGGGAAAGAAGAGAAGAAAGAAAGGGGGAAAAGAAATAAGCATTTATTAAACTCCAATTATGTGCTATGTGGTGTACCAAGTACTTTACAAATATTATCTCACCTGATCTTCACAACTTTGGGAAGCAGACCCTATTTTTATCATTCTCATTTTACCGTTGAGGAAATGAGGCAAACAGGGGTTGTGTTACCCAGGGTCACAGAGCTAGTTAAGTATGTGAATCAGCATTTGAACTTTCTATCCACTGTGCCACCTAGCTGCACCTGGAGGTATCACAATACGCAGGGTAAACCTACCTTTCAGCATCAATAGTTGGTGTTGAAAATACCTAATACCAAATTTAAAAAAAAAATGATAATTCAGCAAAGCAATTACCTATATGGAAATACAGCATGACTCAGTGATAGGCAAACAACTTTTCAGGAATGATTCATGATATTGTCTTAGGGAATAATCTAGTTTTGGTTAGTGACTATATGACTGTGGAATGTCAGGGATAGGAGCAGTCTTAAGAGGAGGAGGATGGTTGAGCTGTTCCAAGATCTGTTTCTAGTTTCTGCCACTAGAGAGAGCGTTGACTTTTGTTTCTCTCTCACAGAGTTGGCTCTGACAATCACAGAAAGTCTTTTACTGGAAGGGTCCTTAGGGGACATCTAAACTCAGAAGACCTTAGTTTTAAAGTTGGATGGTGCCTCAGGATCCCACCCTCCCTATAGGCTTCCTTTCTTTAACCCAAGGAGGTTAAGTAACTTGGGACCATGGCTCTAACTGGGATCTCCATGGGAACAAGCATTTCCTTACTGAAAAAAAAAAGCTTTGCAAACTTTTTTTTTGCAGGGGAGAAGGCAGGGCAGTTGGGGTTAAGTGATTTGCCCAAGGTCACACAGCTGGCAAATGTGTCAAGTGTCTGAGGCCAGATTGGAACTTAAGTCCTCCTGACTCCAGGGTCAGTGCTCTACTCACTGTGCCATGTAGCTGCCCCAAACTTTACAAACTTTATCTCATCTGATCCTCACCCTACTATGTGTTAACAGCTTTATAAACTTTATCTCGTCTGATCCTCACAACAACCTTGGAGGTAGGTTCTATTATTATGCCCATTTTACAGTTAAGGAAATTGAAGCAGACCTAGTCCAATTCCTTTATTTTATGGAAGAGGAAGTTGAGACCTAAGAATGAATGGTAAGTGATACCCAGGCTCACATAGGTAATAAATTTTGGAGGCAGGATTTGAACTCAGATCCTTCAACTCTCAAGCCAGTGTTCTTTCTACTCCTATGCTGCCTCCATGGTATGGAGCCTACCTGAAAGAGAATATCCAACATTCAGGACAAGTAGAGTCATAGATGCCTCTAGCAATGATGAACTGTCAGAGGCGGGGGTGGGGAGGGGGGTTTGAACTAGGGGACTTTTAAAGTTCCTTCTAGTTCTAAGTCTGTAATCACCTCCCAAAGCAGCCTATTCCATTGCTGGGTAGCTCTAATCATTAAGAAGTTAGTTCTTTATACTGAACCCAAATTTGTCTTTGATTAACTTTCACCCCTTTGGTCTTCATTCTGCACTCTGGGGAAAAGCACGATAAATCTTCCTTTCAGATATTTGAAAATGGTGATTATTCCTCTCACTCATCCACCACCCCAAGTCAGGTAAGTCTTCTCTTCCCTCCCCTCCTCTCTCCCCTCCCTTCCCTACTTCCCTCACCTCTTCTCTGCCCTCCCCTCTTCTCCTCCCCTCCCCTTCCTTCCCCTCCTCTCTTCTCTTCTCTTCTCTTCTCTTCTCTTCTCTTCTCTTCTCTTCTCTTCTCTTCTCTTCTCTTCTCTTCTCTTCTCTTCTCTCCTCTCCTCTCCTCTCCTCTCCTCTCCTCTCCTCTTCTCTCCTCCTCTCTTCCTTAACTCTAACAGAGCTCCCAGTGGGCACCAAAGGTACTCTTTTGTAGAAGTCAATAGAATTATCACAACCCTTGGTGACAAATCCAGGGTCTAGTTTGAGCCTCCTAACACAGAAAGAACTATATATCGAGAGCCAGAAAGGCAGGACCCATGTCCACTCACTGTGACAGAGCTTGGACAAATCACTTACACATTCTGTGCCTCAGTTTCCTCACCTGTTAAATGAAAGAACTGGACTAGATAATCTTTCCAGCTCTGGATCCCCTGATCCTAGGAGCCAATACTAAGATGATTCCTTAGGGCTTCCATCTCTGAATCCAAGGATTAAGAAGTGTTTCATGGAAGCTGAGCTGGGAGCCCAAACTTTAGCCTGAACAAGAATCCTCTCTGAGACACCCCTAATAAGTGGTCGCTGAAACCTCCACTGAGGGGGAACCCACTTGCTCCTGAGGCAGCCCAAGGTAGAACCCTTGTTGTTCCGAATTTGTCCTAAGAGCCAGCCTAAATCTTCCTCCCAGCAATTTCCACCCTTGCTTGGCCTTCTGAAGGCCAACAGTACCAACTGTGTCCCTCTCTCAGTGATGGCCTTTGAAATCCTTGTACACATCCATCATGTCCTCCTCCCCTCCCCCCCCATCCCCAGCTTTCCCTTTTCCAAGATGATCATCCTCAGGTCCTTCTGCTGATCCTACTATACATGTTCTCCAGTCTTCTCATCCTCCTGATCATTGTCCACCAGGCATGCTCTCCCTTGTCAATTTTCCCTCTAAAATGTGATGCCCAGAATGGTCCTATTCTTCAGATGAGGTTGGGCCAGGGCCAAATACATTTGGATTATGACTTCTCTTAGTCCTGGACCCAATGATGATGATGATGATGAGGATGATGATGGTGATGACGATGGTGATGATGATGGTGATGATGGTGATGGTGATGGTGATGATGGTGATGGTGATGATGATGATGATGATGATGGTGATGGTGATGGTGATGGTGATGATGATGATAGTTATGGTGAAGGTGATGGTGATGATGATGATGATGGTGATAGTGATGGTGATGGTGATGATGATGATGGTGATGGTGGTGATGGTGATAATGACGATGATGGTGATGATGAAGGTGATGGTGATGATGGTGATGGTGATGACGATGATGACGATGGTAATGGTGTAGCTGATAGTGATGATGGTGATGGTGATGATGATGATGGTGAAGGTGATGGTGATGGTGATAATGGCGATGGTGATGGTGATGATGATAGCTAGCATTTATATAATACTTGCTACGTGCCAGGCACTGTGTTAAGCACTGTACGAATACCTCGTTTTATCCTCACAACAACACTGGGAGGGAGGTACTATTATTATCCTCATTTTGCAGTTGAGAAAACTGAGACAAATAGTGGCAAATGACTTAAATGTCTGAAGATAGATTTGAACTCAGGACTTCTTGACTCCAGGCCCAGCGATCTATCCATTGTGCCCTCTAGCTGCCCATGCTCCTCTTAATGGAACCCAAGATGTTTTTAAACCTTCACAAAATTGTGTTTTAAAATTTTAACTGAATCGTTTTAATAAACAAAAATCTAACTTTTCTTCCCACTCCTCTCCCCACCACACATTGAAAAAGAAAGAAAAAAAAAACCAAAACTCCCACTACAAACATATATAGTCCAGCAAAACAAACTCCCACGTTAACCATGTCCAAAAAAACTTGTCTCTCAATCTGCACTTTGAGTCTATCACCTCTCTATCAGGAGGTAGGTTTCATCATGGCATCATGGATGGTATTGTGCTGATTGGAACTCTTAAGGCTTTCAAAGTTGCTTGTCTTTTTAATATTGTTGTCATTATGTAAATTGTTCTCCTGGTTCTGTTCACTTTACTTTGCTCAGTTCACACAAATCTTCCTATGTTTCTCTGAAATCATCCCCTTGATTATTTCTTACAGCAGGTATTCCATCAGATTAAAATGAAGAGGAGTTAAGACACCTCCTGATGAGGGTAAGAGAAGAAAATATAAAAGCTGGCTTGAAATTTAACATTTAAAAAAAATCTAAGAGCTTGGCAACTGATCCCATCACTTCCTGGCATATAGAGTGAGGGAGAAGAAAAGGAAGCAGTGTCAGATTTTATATTCTTGGGCTCAAAGATCACTGCAGATGGTGCCTGCAGGCATGAAATTAAAGAATTCCTTGGAAGGAATGCTATGGTAAATCTGGACAGCATACAGAGACATCACCTTGCTGAAAAAGGTCCTTATGGTCAAAACTATGGTTTTTCCAAAAACAACGTATGGCTGTGAGGGTCAGACTATAAGGAAAGCTGACACCATAGAATCGATGCTTTCGAATTGTGGGTCTGGAGAAGATTTTTGAGAGTCCCTTGGACAGCAAGAAGGTGAAATTGGTCAATACTTAAAGAAATTAATTCAGGCTATTTAGTGGAAGGTCAAATACTGAAGCTGAAGCTTCAATGATTTGGCCACATAATGAGAAAAGAAATCTCAGTGGAAAAGACCTTGATACTGGGAAAGATTGAAGGCAAAAGGAAAAGTATTTCAATGACCATCACTTAGGAGAGGGACACAATTGGTACTGCTGGCTTTCAGAAGGCCCTCTCAGAGGAGGAGAAGGATAGATGATGTCATGGAAACAATGAACATGAACTTAGATAGTGGAGAGATAGCAGAGGATAGGAGGGGCTGGCATGCTATGGGCCACGGAATTATGAAGAGCTGGATATGGCTCAATGACTGAAAAACAAAATTTCATCACTATGCTATCATATAGCATAATTTGTTCAGACATTCCCCAATTGATGAGCATTCCCTCAGTTTTCAGTTCTTTGCCACCACAAACAGAGCTGTTATAAGTGTTTTTGTTCCTCTGAATTCTTTTCCTCTCTTCTTAATTGCTTTAGGGTGTATAGACCTAATAGCCATGATGTGATGGTAGATTAAAAGGTATGCACAGTTTAGTAGTTTGGGGGGGCATAGTTTCAAATTTCTTTCCAGAATGGATGAACCAGCTCACAGCAGCACCAAAGCCCAAGACTGCATCAGCTCTCCGGGCCACCATATCATAATGTTGGCTCATACTAAGCTATTTGTTTATTTTAGTGTGCTAAAACTCCCAGATCTTTCACAGATGAACTTCTGTCTAATCATGTCTTCCCCACATTGTACTTATGAAGCTGCATTCTTGAGCCCAAGAGTAATTCTTTACATTTTTCCTTATTTAATTACTTCATGCTCAGTTTGGTCCATCGAGGTTTTTGTGGGATCTTAATGCTATCATCAACTCTGTTGACCACCCTTCCCAGCTCTGTGCCACTTGCAAATTTGATAAGTTGGTCATCTATTCCTTCCACCAAGTTCCTGATAAAAATATTAAGTGACACTGGGGCATTCACTAGGGACTGCCTTCCAAGTTGCAATTAAAGCATTAATGCAGTGGTTTTTAACCCCAGGTCCATGGACAGATTTTGTGGAATACATGAACTTAAACTTTTAATATTTTGATGACTATATTTAAATAGAATTGGTTTCCTTTCTGAAAGGGGGTCTATAGGCTTCACCAGACCATCCAAGGAGTCCATGATGCAAAAAAAAGAGGTTAAGAACCCTGCATTAATGATTCCCCCTTGAATTCAGCCATTCATCACCTAACGCACATTTTTATTTCCCACCAGCTGCTCTGCTTTATTTCAAGTCTGAGAATATCATGTCCCCTCAAGCAAGCCCCCTTTCCAGCTCCTTTTGTGTATTGTCTTCTCTCCTTAGATAGCAAGCTACTTGAGGACAGGGACTGTCTTTCTTTTTCTTATTTGCTTTCTCAGTACTTAGCACAGTGGTAGGTGTTTAATAAATGTCTATTGGGCTATTCATACATCTCTCCATCTTTTCCACAGTATAGTGTGGGACACTTTATCAAATACTTTGCTAAAGTCTAGGTATCTTATATTTACGGCACTCCTTCTAACCCTCTACTTAGTAACTTTATCAGGAGAAAAGGAGTTTTTCCAATATGATGTCTCCTTGATAAAGCCACACACTTTGTTGTGATCTCTGCTTCCTTTTCTAGACACCCATTAACCATCCCTTTAATGAAATGTCTGAGAATTTTGTCTGTTCTGTCCTGTTAATCTCCACTAACATCCTAATCTGAACCTTCATTTTGGTCTGCAAGTGATCCCAGTTTCCCACAGGCTATGCCAGCAAAGTTCAAGCTCCTGAAAATCTTGAAAAAGTTTCAAGTATAGGCAGAAAGGTGGATTCTGTGTTTATGGTCCAAGGATGAACTTAGTCCAATTCCAAATGGCTCATCACTTGAACTTTAGTCCCCAGATGATTAAAATTTCAGCCATAGAAATTCATGAAACTGCCTAATGAGGGCACATACATGAATACAACACAGGTCTTATTCAAATTCTCTTCCTCTATTACACTTCCTGATCATGGACAAGGGCCTCCATTTCCTCCCTGTCAAACAAGGCATTTGCGCTAAGTAGTTAACATTTAGAGCTTTGAAAATAATTACATGCTGACCTCCTGGCCCTGCCAGAATGGCTGGCATGGAGCCAATGATCTGGCTTTGAAAGTGGAGTATCTTGCTCATGTTGGAATATGTAGGCTATATCCAGCAGAGATTCCAATGACTTTTTTCCAAATTTGAATTATTAAGAACTATAGCCACAAGGAAAAATGGAGAGGAAGGCTGATAGCATCTTAGAAACCATTGATATAGGTGACAAATCCTGACTTGGTCACAACCTGGCAATCAGCTTTCTGCAGAGCCCTCAGGCTTCCACAGGAGCAGATAAATCACACAGCTACACAGAAGAAACCCAACAACAAGAGGGAGAGTTGGCGAAGTTCCAGGCAAATGCTCCCAAAGACATGTCAGTCGTCAATGAGCATTTCTTAAGTGCCAACTATGGGTCAGGCACTGTGCTAAGTGCTGGGGATATGAGAAAAGGCAAATGTCAGTCCTTGCTCTTAAAGAGCTTACAATAAATAAACCCAGAAAGTGGGGCCCGAAAGAACTTTTGAAACTATCTAGTCTAACATTTTGCAGAAAAGGAGACTGAGTCCCATAGAGAAGAAGGTCACAGAACAAAGATTCAGACCTGGGTTTTTTGAGTCCTACTCAAATGGTCTTTTCTCTATACTTCCACTAGTACCTAATATTTGTTCAAGAACAATTTGGTGACTAGCTGATGCAATGGAAAATTCCAATTGGTCTTGGGGTCACGAGATTTTGGCTTAAATCCCTACCTCAGTCATTCATTATTTGTATGACCTTGGCTAAATGGCAGGTGTTATTGCTGTGATATTTGAAAGATCATGGGAAGTGGGAGACATACCACAAGACTGGAGAAGGACAAATCTGGTTCCAAAATGGCAAGAACAGAGTCCACAGACTATGGGTCAGTGGGCTAGACTTTATTTCCTGGGAAAATTCTAGAATGAATCATAAACGAGACGGTTGGTGAGCTTCCAGAAATGAAAGTAGTAATTACAAAAAGACAGCAAGAACAAGTCATGCCAGCCCAACCTCATTGCCTTTTCTGACAGAATTTTCTAAACTCCAAGAGGGCAGGGAATGCTGCAGATCAAGTTCACCGAGATTTCAACTAAACTCATGCTGTTCTTGAAGATGAAATGGAGAGATATGGACTAGATAATAAGAGTCAAACTCAGGGCTTGTCAGATGTCTGGACACAGAGGCATTGTTACTGTCGATGTGGCGATAGGTCTCCAGTAGGGCAACTCAGAAAAAACCTGTGCTGCTTCTTCTTCTTCTTGTTCAGTTGTTTCAGTCGTGTCCAACTCTCCGTGACTCCATTTGGGGTTTTCTTGGCAAATATAATGGAGTAGTTTGCCATTTCCTTCTCCAGCTCATTTGACTTATGAGGAAACTGAAGCAAACAGGGTTGAGTGACTTGCCCAGGGTCACACAGTTAGTAAGTGTCTGAAGCTGGATTTGAACTCAGGAAGATGAGTCTTCCTAACTCCAGGCCAGGGCTCTATGAAGTGTTGGCACCATCTAGCTGCTTGACCTTGTGAGATATGTATGTGTGTGTGTGTGTATGTGTGTGTATACAATACACATATGTATATATATATGCATATATATATAGTTTATCAATGACTTTAATAAAGTCATATGTTATGGGCCAGGACATTTGTGGAACCAGGGAAGATTGATACTTCTGTGTATGTGCTCCTGGTCAGCCTCTACCCCAGTGTCTACAGACCTCTTTTTCTGTCTTCCAAAGCTTCCTTGGGCTGGAAAAATGACTCACTTTGACTTTTGGTTGGTTTTCTTGCTCAGAATTTTATTTAATGCTCTCTCTCTCTCTCTGTATATATATTTCCCCAATTACATGTTAAAACAATTTTTAACATTTTTTAAAGTTTGGAATTACAAATTCTATCTCTCCCTCCTTCTCTTCTCCCCAATCCCAAGATGGCAAGCAATCAGATATAGGTTATACACACACAATCTTGCAAAAACATTTCCATATTAGTCATTTTATAAAGACTAGAATAAAAGAAAAAGAATGAAAGAAAATGAAAAATAGCATTTGCAGTTTGTATTCAAACAATATTATATCTTTCTCTGGAGGCAGATAGTATACTTCATCATTGGTCCTTTGTGATTGTCTTGGATTATTGTAATGCTTAGAATAGCTAAATCATTCACAATTCTTCATCACATGATGTTGCTTTTAGTGTGTACAATGTTCTCTTGGTTCTGCTCACTTCACTCTGCATCAGCTCATGTAAGTCTTTCTTTCCAGGTTTTTCTGAAATCATCTTGCTTGCCATTTCTTACAGCACAATAATATTTCATCATAATCATGTACCACAACTTGTTTAGCCATTCCCCAGTTGATGGGCGTCTTTTCAATTTAATGCTCTTTTAAAAGTTGTTTAAAGGTGCATGTTGGAAGAGCTGGGCAAAAATGCTCACTTCACTCTGTCCCTAACCCCTACACTTCCACACCACCAACTGAGACTATCAAGAGTCAAGAAGCAGTGGGCTAGCTTGAATGAACTTTGCCCCCAGGTGATAGATTGATATAGGATCCAGATGTGGGCCTTCAGGGCAAGGGGGCCATGAAAACAGTTTTAGTACTTTGGTGGAAGAGCTCTGAGACTCCCCTCCCAAAACTGTCCATGATATCTGCTTTTAATCCCCTTGCCAACAGGTTTCTACTGGTCCTGGTTGCCTTGGAGGTTGCCCAGAAGTTATTGGCTTTGTTTTCCATTAAAGAAATTATGTGTGCATACAAATATTGCTCAGCGCTCCATCACACTAGATGGGAAATGGCAACCATGATGGCATGCTCGCCAAATTTAGAGATGACACAAAACGGGGAGGTGTATGTAGCTACCAACCTGGACCTGAAAGAATCTTAACAGGCTAGGGCACTGGAAGAAAAAAAAACTGAAATGCAATAGGAATAAATGTAAAGTCTCATGCTAGGGTTAATTATAGCTAATAACAGCGAACATATTTACATAGTGCCTACTATGTGACAGTGACTGTGCTAAGCATTTTACAAATTTTGTGTCATTTGATCCTTAAAATAACCCTGTGAGGTAAGTGCTATTGTCATCACCATTTTACAGATGGGAAAACTGAGGCAAACAGAGGTTAAAGGATCATACAGTGTCATACAGCTAGTAAGTGTTTGAGGTTGGATTTAAATCCATTTAAACCCAAGTCTTCTTGGATTCCCAATGGTCTATCTGATGCATCACTCAGATGAAGAAAGAAAGGAAGGAAGGAAGGAAGGAAGGAAGGAAGGAAGGAAGGAAGGAAGGAAGGAAGGAAGGAAGGAAGGAAGAAGGAAAGAAAGAAAGAAAGAAAGAAAGAAAGAAAGAAAGAAAGAAAGAAAGAAAGAAAGAGAAAGAAGAAAGGAAGGAAGGAAGGAAAAAAGGAAGAAAGAAAGAAAAATGGAAAGAAAGAGAGAAAGATAGGAAGGAATAAATACAGAAGGAAAGGAAGAAAAGAAGAAAGGAAGGAAGAAAAAGAAATCTACTTCATCAGCACAAGGTAGAGGAGGTATTGTTACATAGCAGTTGTTCTGGAAAAGATCTGGGTATGTTAGTGGACTACAAGGTCAACATGAGTCAACAGTGTGATGTGGCTGCACCCAAAGCTAATGCCACACTGGGCTACATTAAGAGGGGGAGAATCTTGTAGGAACATGCAGGGAGGTACTAGTCTTGCTGTATTCCGACCTCATCAGATCCAACGTGATGTATCGTGTTCAGTTCTGGACACCACAGCTTAAGAAGAAAATTGATAAGGTGGAAAATGTCCAAAGAAGGACAACAGGTTGGTGAAAAGCCTTGATTCCAAATCATATGAGGGTTGGCTGGAAGGACCGGCTGTGTTTGCTCTGAAAGACTAGGGGGAGGGGTGGGGTAATAATGTCTGCCTTCAAGTATCTGACGAACCGTTACATAGACAAAGGCTGGGTTTGTTCTGTTTGGCCTCAGAGGGCAGAACCAGGAGCAATGAGGAAGGTGCAGAGGCTTTGATTCAGATACACCTTCCTAACATTTAGAGCTGCCCCAGAGAGGAACAGGATGTCCTGATAGGTGTTGGGCTCCCCTTGCCCTTCTCATAGGGGCTGGACCATCATTTTGGGGAAGGGGTCTTAGAGTGGGAATATCTGAAGATGATGGATTAGATGAAATGGAAAGGGGGATAAGTCTTTATATAGCACTACATTGGTGCCTGGCATTGTGCTAGGCTCTTTACAATTATTATTTTATTAGATTTGCACATTCACCCTGGGAGATAGATACTATTATGATCCCCATTTAAGAGTTGAGGAAACTAAGACAAATAGAGGTTAAATGACCTTCCCAGGGTCATACAGCTAGGAAGTGTCTGAGACTGAATTCAAACTCAGGTCATCCTAACTTCAGGCCCAGCACTCTATCCACTGACCTTTGCCCCCTGCTCTACAGAATCAAGATGTTGGGTTTGATGATCTTTAACCTTTCCCATCCTGAAAGTCTGCGTGATAGTGGCATCCTTGTCACCTATCGCTCCAATACTCACGCATTCAGGTACAAATATTTGTAATAGCATCATCGGATTTGCTCTTCCTGCTGGGTTAGATAGAGCATGCTCAGATATTCTCTGTCTGTTTGTAATTGGCCATGTCAAAGCTTGAATGTAGCCTCCTTCTGGCCATGTGGTAGAGTCTAGATGATAACAAGCTCCCTGATTGGCTGCTGAGCTGAGCCTCAGTGGAAATCAGTGGCAGGAATGACCTGCCGCTCCACCTCTCTCTTCCCCTTTCCAGCTGTGAAGTGTGGGGATGACTTCAAGCTGATCCCAAGAGCATGAAAGTCCCATGGGAGAGAGGGTGGCTGCCCAGTCTCTCACTAGGACCCCACGGAATCATGAGCACATGTTGTCTCAGCGTCTTTGTGTCTGTTCTTTTCTTAGGGAACTGAGTAACTTGAGATGGAAGTATCCAGGCAGCTTTGGGAGCTCTGAAATGTCCAGACATCCTGGGAACCCTGTGAGCAGGTAGCCACAGTATTCTTTGGCACAGCAATAACAGAACCCACCAGCAGAGGGTGACAGTGGCTAACGGCAGAAGGAGCATAGGGAGAAGAGAACATGGTGTCGATAGTCACCCAAGGAAGGGGCCATGATAAGGAATCCAGTTTTGGATGTGCTCAGTTAGAGATGCCTACTAGACATCCTCTTAAAAATCCATGCCTTTCAGATTGTCATTTCTCTAGCCTTCATCTCCTACCCCCAATTCCCAGCCCTTTGTCCAAAGATGCAGCTAATTTCTATATGGTCTTTATCCCCACATCTTGTACTCACTGTCAAAACTTACTTCATTTGCTTTTCAACTATGATTTCATTTGCATAGGGAGCTCCCTGCAAAGACACTCTCTCTGACAATACAGACTGTGTATTTGCTCTAAACTAGTGATGAGGACTTGTGTGGACCCCTGGGAGTTTAAGTGACCTGTCCAAGGTCACACCACACGACCAGTATGTGCCAAAAAGCTAGCTTTCAGCCAGGCTGCTTCTTTGGTGAATCACTCTAATTAGGCAGCTGGTGTTTTTCAATGTTACTCCTCTCTTGTCACTCCCATTTGAGGATGGAAGCTTGTCTATTTGGGACCATAAGCTTACAGAGAACTCATCTGAGGGTGTTTGGTACAATGTGGACAGTGAAATGATGGATGCTGAACCAAAAAAAAATGTTTTGTTGATGAAGAGGGTTGGGGAAAGAGAGTAGATGTAGAGCTGGAAGGGACCATATAGATAAGTCCAACCACTTTATTTAACATATGAAGCAGCTGAGGCTCAGAGGCCCAGGGCCACATAGCTAGTCAGCATTTGAGGCAGGATCAAGTCCATATCTAAGTCCAGATCTCTATCCACTGTCATACTCCTTGGAGGTTAGGGGGAGGTGCTGTTCCTCTGGGTTCTTAGAGATAGTTTCTCTGTCCTCTGGAAGGGAGAAAGAAAGGAAGAAGGGGAAGGAGAAAAGTGAGTTATGAAAACAGTGGGTAAAAATAATTGAAAAGGTAGTGATGATAGGAGGAGAGGGAAGAGAAGGGACAAGAAGAAGGGATGAGGAGAGGGATAGCGAAGGAAGGAGAGGAGAAAGGGTAATTTATCATTCCATAAAGTATCTCATACTATTCTCATGGAGCAGATGGAAAGATGTGGACTACATGACATTAAGGGAAGAGAGGGAAAGGGTGGAAAGAGAGAGAGGAAAGGGAGAGGGAAAGAAAAAAAGGAAGATTAGCTGTGAAGGTAAGAAGGTGGGAAAGATAGAAAGAGAAAGAGAAGGACAAAACAGAAGAGGATGAATTAGGGAGAGAGGGAAAGAATGGGAGAAAGGAGGGGAAGAGGGGAGAGAGGGAGGGGAAGAATGGGAAATAGAAGAGATGAGGTGGACAGGGAAGGAAAGGAGAGGAGGAGGAGGAAAAGGAGAGGAAATTAGGATTTGGAAAGAATTGGAGAAAAAGAGGGAGAGGGAGAAAAGTGAAGAGAAGAGAAAGTGAGTGGAGAATGGGAAGGAGAGGAGATGAGAGGGACAGGGAAGGAGAGATGAGGGAGACAGGGATAGAGGGCAGAGGAGGAGGAGGAAGAGGAGAGGAAATTAGGATTGGGAAAGAATGGGGGAAAAAGAGGGAGAGGGAGAAAAGTGAAGAGAGGAGAAAGGGAGTGGAGAATGGGAAGGAGAGGAGCTGAGAGGGACAGGGACAGAGAGGAGAGGAGGAGGAGAGGAAAAGAGGGAGGAGGGGAAGGAGATGGGGAAGAGGAAAGAAGAGAAAGGGGAAAAGAAGAAAGGATAAGAGACAGAGAAAGGAGAAGGGAGGTGGGGAGAAAGTGGAGGAAGATGGCACCTAGGGGTCCTAGGAGAACATGGGTGAGAGGAGGCCAGGTAGGAGGAAGAGAGAGAGGCCCATAACCACCATGATGGCATCATACCTAGTGTCTCTGCTCTCTTCCTAGACATCCTCCGCCCACCCACGTGCCTCTCACTCGTGCCCTGCCGCCGGCCCCCCGCCCGCCTTGAGAGGTCTGTCCATTAGCTGGGCTCTCATTGGCTGGCCCTACAATCCAACCTTCACAAGGTTGTTGAGTGACTCACCTGAGATGTGGTTAGCATAGTGCCCGGAAACAGAGCAATTATTGCGCCACCTAGAGGGAGAGCCGTGAAATTTTGCTGCTCTTTAGAACTGGCGGTGGTGCGAGAGGGGTAGAGAAGGTAGTGGTCTGCGCATGGGCAACAAGCCAGGGGAGGGGAGGGGTGGGGAATTGAAGTCTACCCTCTGCGCCTGCTCAAGTCACTGCAGCGCACACTCGTCTGAGGTTCCAGAGACTCGTGAAACGTGCGCATGTGCTGTGGATCCACGTTGGGGCTATTAAGTGGGGAGGGCAGAGCGGCGAACTTGGACTTGACGTTCTTCCAGTACCCCTCTGCACCCCAGGGAATGTGCCCCGGCCAGCTCTGGGCCTCTCAGTCTCTTCCCCACCTCCTGCTGTACCTATAGTAAAGCTTAGTCCTTGCTACCGTATTGAAGGTTATAAATCAAACGCGGTTTGCCCATGCCGCCTATATATAAAGCGCACTCCCAACCAAAGTTCTGAGCGTTTTTTCTTTTTTTAAAATGGCATTTCCATTTCTCCTTTACGTAATCCTTCCCTCTACCAACCCCCCCATCCCCATTTACCCTTGTTCTGTAAATACCCACCCAATCTCGTCTGTCCTTGCTCCACAATGGCTAACATACCAATAGATGGGGGTGGGGGTGGGGGGAGGTGAGAGTAGTAAAAATAGTTCACATTTCTATGGCGCCTGCTTCATAACCGACAGAAGAAGTGTATTTATAATTCTCATCTTGCAGAGGAGAGAGTCTGAAGCTCATAGACAGCAAGTGACTTGGCCAGGGCCCCATGGCTAGCATTCGTTGAAACCAGGCCTCAAACCTGGGTCTTCTCACGGCAAGTCACTGAAAAAGACAACGTAGTCCTTCAACTCTGTAAAGGATGGTGGGGGTGAGGTGCATGAAAGGCTGGGTTCAAATCCCACCCCCTGCCTCTGTACTGCTTAAACTCTCCACCTCTGCCTTCTCATCTGCAAAATGGGATAGTCCTACTGGTAACATCTACCTTCGCAAGGTTGTTGTGTGTCTCACCTGAGATAGACTAGGGAAGTTGAGGTTCAGAGCAAAATGACCTACTGCAAGAGTCAGTTACAGGGCTGAGATTCAAACCCAGGGCTTCCACAGATCCAATCCTTTCAACTCCACCAGGCTTCTTTTAGGGGGAGGAAGTTGTGGAGGTGAGGTGGAGAGAATGGGGAGGAGGTGGAGCAGAGCAGGGCCTATGGGGGCTGGTGGAGGGGAGGAGAAAAGTTGAAAGCACAGAGATTTCAAAAGATTTGGAGAAAAGGGCCTCACTGACCGGCTAGTCTATCTCACCTTTACCAATGAAGGAAGTGAGGCTGGAAAGTTAAATTAATTGCCAGATTGAGATCACACAGGTTGGTATGACTAGGGGCTGGACAGGGTCAGTGGAAGGCATGAGGGAAAGGGCTAAAAGTAGAGAAAAGAGGCCTCAGAAAGAGTTGAGGGCGCAAAAGAGTCTGAAAGAAAGAAGGAAACAAATATTTATTAAGCTCCTACTAAGTGCCAGGCATTGCACAAAAGCAATTTGTTTACCGAATATACACATTGGATCCTTACGATAACCCTGGGAGGTTGGTGCTGATATTATCCCCTTTGAGGAAACTGAGGCAGATGAGAGTTAAATGATTTGCCCAGGTCGCACAGATAAGTGTCTAAAATTGAATTTGAAATCATGCCTGTCAACACTCCAAGCCCAGTGTGGTATCTACTGGGCTACCTTAGTGCCTGTAGGGGATTTGGCATTAGGAACCTAGTAGAAGGTGAGGAGGCAGTTGGAGGCCAAGTGGGGGCTGAGGGAGGTGGTGCTTGGTGGAGTATAGAGGGTTGAGAGAGGTAGGGAAGGGTTGTGAGTAGAAGACTGAGGAATGTGGAGAAACTGGGAAAGGGGGCTTGGGGAAGCATAGGAGGCTGAGGGAGGTGGAGGGTTGAATCAAAGGGAAAAGTTGGGGACAAACAGGGGATTGAGAAAAGTGGGAGTGGTTGGGGGCACTAATGGAGTTGATGTGGGTGCGGACAGTTGGGAGTGAAGAGGGTTTCGAGGGAGATGGGGGTGTTTGGGGGAGCAGAAGGGGATGAAGGAGGAGGACCTGGGGAATTAGTGGGATAGAAGGAGGTGGGAAAGGTAGGGAAGGGTTGGGAGGCACCGAAGGGTTTCAGGAGTTGAGGGAGGTGGGAGTGACTGGGGGCGCAGAGGGGTTGAGGTGTTTGAGGGAGGTAGGAAAGCCAGGGAATGGTCGGGGGAGTAGAGGGGTATAGAGGAAGTAAGAAGGATGAGGGGCGCAGAGAGGGACGTGGGATGGGCAGAGGTACGCAAGCGAGCTGGGGGAGGGGGTGTGTCTGTACTGGAATGGGGGATGGGGGTGGAACAGAGGGGCGCCCCCTCCCTCTCTGTTTCTTCCCCCCTCCCCCCCCCCCCCCCCCGCCACTCTTGAATGACTCTCCTTGTAGCCAATCCCCAAGGCAAAGTGAAGCCGGGTCCGGGGGGTGGCCAATGGTTCAGCGGGGGGCGCACTAGGGGCGGGGCTGGGGAGGGGGCGCCTGGGACCTCGGGAAGGGAGGGGACGGGAGGGGAGGGGGCGGGGCCCTGGGCCGCAGCTTCTGCAGTGGCGGAGGCGGTGGAGGCAGCGGCGGCGGAGGCTGCGGTGGCGGCGGCAGCCATGGATCGAGGGCTGCAGAGATCCAGGTATGGGAGGAGGGCAAGCCCTGGGGGGAGGAGGTGCCCTGGAGGCTGCTCTTGGCCCCTTGTAGCGCCCAGGGTGTGCAAGATCGATCTCCCCTAACTCCTGCAGACCCTGGTCAAGGTGCGCCCCCTTCTGGGCCGGTTGGAGATGGGGACCCTCGTTTCAAACCCTTCCCAGTCTTTTGGGAACCCCCAAAAGGGGAGATTCACTCCCCTTTAGAGTCAAAGGGGTGAAGTCATCGCCTCTTTCCCTCAGATTAGAACGTCCCAGGCTTGGAGTTGCTGAGGGTGGAGCTCAGATCCGCCTCCCCTTGGAATTGCAGAGCAGTCTTTTGAGCAGCTCCCTGGGACCCCCGGGGGAAGAATCAGGACGTCCCCTACTAACCTGGAAGGATGAGGCTCCCTCCTTCCCATTTTCCACCTAGATCAAAATATCCTAGGTATGGAGTCCCTAGAGGAGGGGGCTGATAGTTGGGCACCCTCTGTAATTAGGGTTAGGTCCCTTTAAACAGCTGTCAGGGAACCCCATGAGGGACAGATAAGGATTGAAGATTGGAATCTTCCCCATTAGAGCCAAGAAGACCATAAAATATCCTTTCCTTCAACCAAGCTCCTTACCTTTCTACCCCACTCCTACCCCTCCGACCAGCTTTCCCAGAGAAAGGCAAGGCAGGCTCTAGGACTCCTTGGGTTTGTGGGGACCCTTGGGCCAGTTCCTTGGGATCCCGAGGAGGACAGTTAAAGAACCCCATTAGCGTTAGGGATGTGGCCCACTCCTGGTCCCCCTAGCCATAGTCTGGGAGGCTGAGGCATAAGAATTTCGGAAATCTGGGCTTGGGGGTAGATGGCAGAGCCTTGCCTTGTTCCTCCAGGTCAGCATCTCCTTTGGGGCAATGGAGTTGGGAGGGGGTTGCTCAAAGCTAATTCTATCACATAGCAGGTGCAGCAGAATGGGTGTGCCCTAAGCCAGATAGTGGGGTACCTGGTGCCAACAGCAGCTTCCCCAGGGGGTCCAGGTTCTGAGGCTCTCCAGACTCCACCTCTTCCCCCTGCGTTTCCTGGCCTGGTTAGATCTCTTCCCATGTTGTAGATATCCCCGCCCCTACTGTCCACCCTTCCCCCCCCCATCTGAGCCTTGGCTCTCACCCTGGCAGGGAACACCCCTTGAAGGGGGGAGGCAGACTTGGCTCCTCCCCTGGGCGCCCACGCCAGGCTGGGTGCAGCCCCACCCACCCTGCCTCTTGGCCGAGCTGGGGTGTCTCTTCCCCCCAACCCACCCCAGAGCCCAGCCCCTTCCTGTCCTGTCATCCACCCCCCCCCTTTCCCCTACCCTTTGGCTGCCACCACCCACTCACAACTCGCACTCAGGGCCAGGAACGGCTTGTTCTCTTCTGGCTTTGTTTACCCCCAGCCTTGGCCCCCTGGACGGATGGGGATTGGGGGCACAGGCACCAATCTGGGGGGAAGGAGACCAAGGATGGTCCTGAAGCCTGCCCCGAGTGGTGGGGATCCAAGCAATGGTGAGTAGGCCCTGGGGAGGTGGGTAGATTGGTGGTCCCTTTATTTTCTATTCTCCCTCCCTCTTCTGAATGATAGATACCTTCTTTGGGTGGGGAGGGGGATATAGTGAAGGGCTCCCCTGTGGGCACAGTGCCCAGGGGGCTGGCCTGGCACTGGTTGCTGGGAGGAGGAGCTGCTGCCCAGGAGATGGGGATCCCCTGGGGTGCCCATCTTCTTCCTGAGATGCTGGGAAAAGGATGTGCCTGCCGATTCCCTTAACCCCTTCCATGGGGACGAGGTGATATGCCCATCTCCAGGAAGACTGTAAGGGTATCTAGGGCACCTACCCCACACTTTGGGTGTTCTCGGTAAACCTGTTAGTGGTTCCCAACTGTCTGGACTAGGATGTAGCATTGGACCCCCTAAACTCCTGGGCCCCAGGAAGTCAGCTTAACACCCACCCCACCCACCTTTCAACCTTTCATCCTTGGTGTTCAGGGCCACAGGCCAGGGGGCAGCTGGCCCCTAGAACTGCGAGGAGCCCCCCCCACTTTTTCACTCGTCTTTTGCCCCAACTCTTGTGTTTCTGTATGGGGGAGTTTGTCTTTCCTTGTTTGGGGATGAGTGAGTGGCAACCCCTTCCTTGCCCTTCCCCCCTTTCCCTGGCCTCTGCCAGGGGCCTCCCTGACCCCGCCTCCTGTTCTCAGCTGGAACATAGGGAGGGCGATGGCCCCCCCAGCTGCACGTCCCAGCTGGGCACAGGGCCAAAGAGGCGGAGAAGGGCCAGGCTGGGAGCCAGGCAGGGAGACCGGCCAGCCTGGGGAAGAGAGGAAGCCAGGGCGGGTAGAAAGGGGAGTGTCTGGGAGAGCTGACAGTAGGATGGGCGGGTTCCCTGACCAGATGGACCCAGACACCCACCCCCACACCAAGTCGTGGATGCGTACACAGAGGTCCATGTGAAGGCATGCTCTAGCTCATAGCTACTGACATCCAACCACTGCCTCAGGATAGGCCCAGGAGGCGAGACCCAAACCCTTGGCGGGGATATAAAATCTCTCAAACCTCTGTAAGGATAGAGCTTCTGGGGTAGGATGGGGGGGCCACCTGTAGGGCCCTGTGTGTGAGTGTGACAAGCTCAGCAGCACCTCGAATCTGGTGCTGAGATTCTCTGGGAGGCCCCTAAGAACCTAGAATGTGGATATCAGTGCTGGGAGACCTCTGAGAACCTAGAAAATGGCATGGCCAAGCTGGGAGGCCCCTGAGAACCATGATTATATCATGTCAGTGCTGGGAGGCCCCTGAGAACCTAGAACATGGTATATCAGTACTGGGAGGCCCCTGAAAACTTAGAACATGGCATGGCCAAGCTGGGAGGCCCCTGAGAACCATGATTATATCATGTCAGTTCTGGGAGGCCCCTGATAACCTAGAACATGGCATGGCCACGCTGGGAGGCCCCTGAGAACCATGATTACATCATGTCAGTGCTGGGAGCTCCCTAAGAACCTAGAATATGGCATTGCCAACTAGGAGGACCCTGAGAACCTAGAACATGGCATTGCTAAGCTGGGAGGCTCCTGAGAACGCAGACTATCGGAGCTGGGAGACAGCTCAGCCCAGAGACCAAGTGTGCCCACTTCCTTCCCCGCACTGAGGTTACAATGTATTTTCTTTCTCCACAACCATCTTCTACTTAGATACTTTGTTTTGCTAGCCCAGGTCTTACCATCTTCCTTTCTAGAGAGGAAACTGAGAATAAGATTTCCAGGCAGTAAATGCTTTTTGTCCAACATCACACAACTCCCTGGGATCCCCGTCCTGGGGGGAATTCAGTTTCCACCCTTCTGCCACCAGGCCCAGCTCCTCCGTCTCTACCCCATCATGCTCCAGGAGGGTAAAATGAGGCCAAGACTATGGCTTGACCCCCTCCCCCCAACCCAGGTCTCCAGTCTAGGCTCCCCCCACTCCCATTTTACAGATGAGGAAATTAAGGCCTGGGGAAGTACAGTGTATTCCTCAAGGTCACTCAGGTAGTAAGCAGGTGGCTAAGCCAGGGTTCCAACTCAGATCCTGATTGCTAATCCAGCCCTTTATCGGGCTATCCCTCCCAGCCTGTCTAATTCTGGTTGTGGGGTGCCCCTCCTCCCTGCCGGGCCCACAGCTGCGGGAGGGGGCAGGGCCTCCAGCTCTTGTTGCTGTCCTAGGTTCTCCCTCCTTCCTCCTCCCTCTTCCCTCCTCCCCTCCTCCCTCCTCCCCCCTCCCCTCTTCCCCTCCTCTCGTCCTCCACTCCCCTGTTCCTGCTTGTCTGGGGCCCCCCTCCACTCTGCTTGTCCCTCCCACCCCCACCCTCTGGGCAGGAAAACAAACGGTCAGAACAGAACAGAATGTCCTCCCAGGACTGGGGGCCCCCTGGCCGCCCACCACAGAGGGGAGGGTGAGCCAGCTGGAGCTCCCAGCCCCACCCACTTCAGGGTAAGGGAGGCCCCCACCCCACCCCCTTTCTATAGTAATCCCAGACCAGTGGGAAAGAGGTATTTTTTTTTTCCCTTTCGGCCTGCCCTGCTGCCGGCTCTGAGGCAGTGTCCCCACCCTCTTGGACCAAGGAGGAAAGTAGTACCCTAGCTCCTGGGGTAGGACTGAGAGTGGCGCTTCCACGTTGGGACCCCAGGGTCCCCTCAGCCTGCAGAGCCCTTGATTTTCAGATTCTGAGGACCAGGCTTGCCACCCTCACTTTGTTGTTGCTTCTATATTATTTCTGTAACCATGGACAATTTATTCCTACCCTCTGGGTCTCAGTTTCCCCATCTTGTAAACTTGGGGAAGTTGGGGAGACTGGATTAGATAAGAGCCCAGGCCTTTTTCAGGCAGAAATCCAATGATGTAAACTCATTCTAAGCTCCTTCCCAGCTTCTTCGGCCACATTGATTACAGGGGGTTGGGGTGATAGTGGGGATGATGACAAAAGCGGACACTTACATGGTATATTAGGATTTGCTAAGCCCTTTGCAGACATTATCTCACTTCGTTCTCACAACTATCTCGTCCCCATTTCGCAGATAAAGAAACTGAGTTTGGGGTAAAGTAAGTGACTTGCCCAGCCTCACATAGGTAGTAAATGGCTGAGGTAGAATTTGAACCCAGGCCTTCCTGACTATGTCTAGCCCTCTGTCTGCTAAGCCAGGCCACTTCCCACCTCCCCCGGCCATGGGAGTTGGTCTTCCAAGCTCTTCCAGCTCCTGGCTCTGCTAAAAAGGAGCAAAAGAGAGTGTGGGCCACTCCTGGGTCCTACAGGAGAGATGTCCTCTTCCCCTGCCCCTCCCCCCAAGACCTTTAACTCCTTCTTCTGGGGCCTCTAGACCTTGCCAGGGGCTCCTGGCTCAACGCCAGCCCTGGGACCTCTCTTGGTCTAGTAAACAGCAGATAAGTTAGGGTGTGGAAGGGGCCAGGCAGGGATGGGGGGAAGGGAGTCAGGGAGCAGAGTGGACAAGCAGAGACGAGGAGAAGAGCCAGGAATCCAGGTGGCATGCATGGGAACAGAGACAGGTAGTGGTGTGGGGGGAGAAGGAAGTCAAACATCAGATTTAGGAAGGTCCTTAGAACAGAAAGTATAAAATGCCAGCCTCGGGAGGGCCCTTAGAACAGAGAATTTCAGAGCTGGAGGGGTGGGGGTAGAACAAGGAAGGCCAGAGCTGAGAGGGCCTTTAGAATATAGAATAATAGAAGTGGGAAAGCCCTTAGAACTGGGGATGTCAGAACTGGGAGAGGGGGGCACTTAGAACAGAGAATTTCAGAGCTGGAGGGGTGGGGGTAGAACAAGGAAGGCTGGAGCTAGGAGGGCCTTTAGAATATAGAATATTAGAAGTGGGAAGGCCCTTAGAACAAGGAATGTCAGAGCTGGGAAGGACCTAAGATGACAGAACAAATATTGGTCTCAGGTCTTCTGACTCCCAGCCCTCTGGGAAAATCTCCAGAGGGACGTTGCAATCTCCCCTCTTCTTGCTCCCCCACTCAGATCTTCCTCTGTGCCCAGATCCTGGGTCTTCTTTGGGCAAAGACCAAAGTCTGGGTCTGAGGGGCTGGAGAACTTCAGGGGTGAGGACAGGGCAGAAACTGCATGCCATTCCATCCCCATCCCCTTTCCTGGGTAGGTCCAACACAGAACTTCGGAAAGAGAAGTCCCGGGATGCAGCCCGGAGCCGCCGGAGTCAGGAGACTGAGGTGCTATACCAACTGGCTCACACTCTGCCCTTTGCTCGCGGGGTCAGCGCCCATCTGGACAAGGCTTCCATCATGCGTCTCACCATTAGCTACCTTCGAATGCACCGCCTGTGTGCAGCAGGTGAGAGCCTCAGCAGGAGGGGTCCCCAGCTTACGAGGGCCCCATAGACATTTCTTTTCCCTCAGAAACCCTGGCCTGGGGGCAGCCCTGGGAAAACCTCTTCCCCTTTTCCCTTCAGTTTCTGTCTCCTGAGCAGTCCCTCTCCCCCACCCACATGCACCCAAAAGACCACTGTGCCCCCTTGATAACCTTGTGCCCCTCAACACCTTGCCCAGAGAGACCAGTCTCCTTGGAGCCTTCTGGGCAGAGCTATAAGCTCTAAGTTCTCCCAGACAGAGGCAGGGCTCCTGGAGCCTAACTAGTGCTTCTCTTTCCAGGGGACTGGAGTGAGGTTTCAGCAGCTGGTGCAGGGTCCGGGGAGCCACTGGACGCATGCTACCTGAAGGCCCTGGATGGCTTTGTCATGGTGCTGACAGCCGAAGGGGACATGGCCTATCTGTCCGAGAATGTTAGCAAACACCTAGGCCTGAGCCAAGTGAGAGCCGCTACCATTGGGACGGGCGTGTGGACCATATGCTAGGAGATGCCCAGAGCTCTGAGGATCCCAGAGATCATTGAATCTGGACCCTTCCATTTTAATGGGGGCCCCAGAAAGAGCAAGGGAGTGACACAAAGTCATACAGCAAGTCGATGTTATAGGGTGGCCGTGTTTGGTTTTTAAAAAATTCTTCTTTTCCGACATTTTCCTTTCTCAGCTTCTGAGAAGTAGTGAGCTCCCTGTCATTGGAGGAATTCCAGCAGAGGCTGGATGTTATAAAGGAGTTGGTGTTCAGGTGCTCAGGAATGGGCTGGATGAAATGTCCCTGAAGGTTCATTTCAACACTGAGCTTCTCTCTGCCCCGTCTCTGTGTTCATCTACCTGAGACAGGGGGTTGGGGGTGATGGCCCCAGACAGCTGCCAACCCCGGAGGAGTGATATCTAGAGCCAGGCTGTAGAAAGGGAAGTCAGGGACAGAAGCCAAGAGATGGAAGGCAGGGGCTAGGCAGGGAACTGGGGGGAGCAGGTCTCCAGGGTTGGGAGGGGGAGGGGTCCTGAGGTTAGGGAAAGCCCTCAGGGCCCCTCTCCTCAAACACCTTCCTCCCCTTGTAGCTAGAGCTTATTGGGCACAGCGTCTTCGATTTTGTCCATCCCTGTGACCAAGAGGAACTTCAAGATGTCCTGACCCCCCGGCAGGGTGAGCCTTGGCCATGTTTGACCCCGTTCCCCCAGCATAGAATCCTTTCTGCCTCCGAGGAGCTGCCATACCAATGGGGACCCTAAGACTTGCCCTTGGGGAGGCCCATCTTGAAGGGTCCTCCTTGCCCTCCCTCGGTCTTGGGAGTAGGAAGGCAGGACAGGGAACAAAGCTTTGAGGGCCTGGTAAAATGAAAAATAAACTGGTCCTGGAGTCAGAGGCCCTGGGTTCAAATCCTCCCCCTGACACTTAGCTATGTGACCTAGAACAAATCCCAGCCTCTCTGGGCCTGGGCCTCTTCTGCAGTGAGCTAGATAGCCTCAGAGGTCCCTCCCAGCTCTGTGGGGAGGTCCCTGGAGGAGCCTCTCTTCAAGGAGGGGCATCCAGCCCTGCCCCCAGGAAGCCATTGGCCTAAAACTGTATGATGCAGAATTGGGGGTCAGCCCCTGTGGGAGGGATCCCAGAGCTAATGCCTTCTTCTTCTCCAACTCAGGACTATCCAAGAAGAAACTGGAGGCCCCTACGGAGCGGAGTTTCTCCCTCCGTATGAAGAGCACCCTCACCAGCCGTGGGCGGACCCTCAACCTTAAAGCTGCCACCTGGAAGGTGGGAGACTCCAGGGACAAGGAAGGGGGTCCTTGTGGACCTAGGAAGCCCAGGAGAGGCTGGGAAATGGGGAGCCCTGGGCAAAGAGGGAGCTTTGGGCAACCGGGAGTCCCTGGGAAAAGGTCTCAGGAGATTTGGGGATGGGAGATCCAGGCACCCAGGTTTGGAAACTCAGGAACTGAGGACAGTGGCATGCATTTCAGGAAACTGAACAGGACAATGAGGTTTCTGAAAGGTAGGAGTCACGGAGGGAAGTGAGGGGCTAGGGAATGGTGGGGAGGGAGAAAGGGAGATCTGAGCACCCTAGGGGAAAGTTTTGGAGAAGCTGGAGTAGGGCGCTCTCTGGGGACCCTCTGTGACTTCCTTTCTTTAGGACTCAGTTTACTGATCTGTAAAATGAGAGGGGTTGGACTAATGGCCTCTGAGACTCCTTTCATCCCCAGATCTATGATCTTTGAGTCAGGTGCCCAAGTATGGGGAAAATGGGGAAAACCAGGGGACCCATCTGAGAAAATGAGGGGGCAGTACCAGGGAGCCAGAGGCTGGGGCTATGGAGTCCCACCTCTCTAGGAAGCCTAAAGCTTAGGGGCAGGGCAGGACAAGCCCCCTGGCATTGGGCAGGCTGGGGAAAGAGCATGTCAGTGGCAGGGAGGACCCAGGCGATCTCCAACTGATCCCTCCCCCTCCCCCACACCAGGTTCTACACTGTACGGGGCACATGAGGGCTTACACCCCCCCTTCAGAGCCCTCTGCGGGCAGTGGGCCAGGGTCTGGCCCTGAGCCACCCCTTCGTTGTCTGGTCCTGATCTGTGAGGCCATCCCACACCCCAGCAGCCTGGAGCCACCCCTGGGACGAGGGGCCTTCCTCAGCCGGCACAGCTTAGACATGAAATTCACCTACTGTGATGAGAGGTCTGCCTTGTGTCCCACCTGGCCCATGGAGAACCCGAGGCTTCTCTTCCCTCTCCTCTTCTTAATAGCCCTAGGCTTCCCTCATCCCTACTCTTTCCTTCTCCTCTGGTCTCCACGTTTCTCCCTCTTTACTCAGACTCTTTCCTTCCAACACCCCCCCCCATCTCCTCTCCACTCTCTCCATCCTTCTGTCCTCTGGGCCTTCCCCATGGGCCTGTACCCCATTCTCAGGATTCTGGTCTGGAGCAGGCCAGAACTGACAGGGCACATGTTCTTCCACCCCCAGGATTTCAGAAGTGGCAGGATATAGCCCGGATGATCTGATTGGCTGCTCAGCCTACGAGTACATCCATGCCCTGGACTTTGATGCTGTCAGCAAGAGCATCCACACCTGTGAGTCTGCCCCTCCCCTCACCCTGATCTCCACCCAGGGGATCTTAGCCCTGGCCTCAAGCCACCAGCCCCAGCCTGGGAGCCTTCTCCTCCCTGGCTACCGTTCTCCCCTCTACGTGACCGTCCTTCTCTGCCTTCTGCCCTCACCAGTGCTCAGCAAGGGCCAGGCTGTGACGGGGCAGTATCGTTTCCTGGCCCGCAATGGAGGGTACCTCTGGACCCAGACCCAGGCCACGGTGATCTCAGGTGGCCGAGGTCCCCAGCCCGAGAGTGTTGTCTGTGTCCACTTTGTGCTGAGGTCAGTGCCAGGCAAGGGAAGGGACTGTGACCCCTTGGGGAGGAGGGAGGAGGGCTGACAAAGGCTGAGATCTTTATCATGGAAGGATCCCTCTGCTGGAAGGCAGGTGACCTGGGTTCAAATCCTGCCTCCTGCCCCTGACTTACTGTCTCTTGGGAAGCCTCCTTCCCTTTCTGAGCCTCAGTTTCTCTGTAATCTGTTTCTCTGTTATCTGTAAAATACAGGGAGTTGGACTTAATGGTTTCTTCCAGCTCTGGGATTCAGTGGTTCTGTATGAAGCTTGTCCCTCTTTCTGCCAATTTATGCCTGTGGGGACCTTGGAGCTGGGATATCACCCCGGGGCAATTTTTATAATAGACTGGTTGGGGTGGCCCTCCAGGGAACAAGAGTCATGATCTCCCTTCCCTGACACCCTGCCCCCTCTGCCCCATCCTGCCCCCCCCCCAGCCGGGTGGAGGAGACTGGGGTGGTGCTATCCCTGGAGCAGACGGAGCAGCCAACCCGCCGGCCCCCCCGCCCCGCTGAACGGGGGTCTCCCTCGGAGAAGAGCCCCCAGGGTCCCGGAGACGGCTTCGGTATGGGGGTGGAAGGCGAAGGGAGGAGGGGAGGTTCACGGGGTGTCTCACCTTCTCCACATCATCCCTGCTCCATGTGCTGGCATTATCCCTTTCCACCTCTTCCTGGATGCCAGCCTCTGATCTTTGCCCACTTCCTTGGCTCCTATGATCCCACTCAGCCAAGTGTCTGGCCCATCTCCTCTACCTCATCCCTAAGCTTCCAGGCATAGCCTGTCCAGCCTCCACCCCATCCCTGCCTAGAATGTCCTCTGACACTCACTGTGTGCCAATGGAACTCACCTATTCTCTCCTCCAAGAAGGCTTCCAGGCTTTCATAGCCCCTAATGCCCTCTCCCCAATCCCTTCAGCCCCCTCCAACCAAGATCCAACAGTCTCCAGAATGAGCCGTCATCTTCACTCTAGAGTCTCTCCTAGCCTACAGGATTTTTGTTTCTTCAGCTAGGTTAGGCAGCTCACTCCCTTGATTCTCAAACACCAGACCAGCATTTCTATCTCCTCCCCCTCCCCTGCTATATGAAGGTCAGCTTCCTGCCCCTCCCCCCAAACCCCTAACATTCAGACACAGTAAGTGCTTGCTCAGAAAATATGTTGGTGAAAGTCGGGATCACTGGGGTAGCCCCTCGGATGCCCCAGCCCACCACATGTAACCATCCTAATACATGTCTCACAGATACCCCTGGTCCCAGGATCCTTGCCTTCCTGAAGCCCCCAGCTCTGAGTGAGGCCACTCTGGCTGCCGACCCTCGCCGCTTCTGCAGCCCAGACCTTCGCCACCTCCTGAGCCCCATCTTGGATGGGGCCGCCTCTGCCCCTGCTGCTGCCGCCCCTGCCGCCGCCACTGCCGCCACCCCCGGTGGACCCCCAGCCAAAGAGCCTCCTCGAAGCCCTCCCCCGGTATGCAGGCCTCCTGGGCCGAGTCACCACACCTTCTAGGGCCGCTTTTCTGGGTGTCCTATTGTAGCAAATGATGGCTTATGTTTGTAAAGCACTGTGAGGATCAGTTGAAATATTTGAAAGGTGCTTAGCACAGTGCCTGGCTCTGGCTTTCCACGTTCCAGAGCCCCTCCCAGCTCTGATATTCTGTGTTCTAAGGCTTCTTCCAGCTCTGACATTCTTTATTTTAGGGTTCTTCCCAGCTCTGACATTCCCTGTTCTAAGGCCCTCCCAACCCTGACATTCCCTGTTCTAAGGCCCTCCCAACCCTGACATTCCCTGTTCTAAGGCCCTCCCAACCCTGACATTCCCTGTTCTAAGGCCCTCCCAACCCTGACATTCCCTGTTCTAAGGTCTCTCCCAGTTCTGAATGATATGTCCCTAGGATCTTCTTTCCTCATCCCCTATATCTTCATTACTTTGGTGCACTCTCCCACTCCTCACCATTTAACCCAGGGCAGGATCTGGACTTACCCTCTAACTTTTGGCCTCTCTGACCTTTGACTGCTCCCATCCCTTAAGTTCCTGATTCCCTGCCTGCCAAGAGGATTCCTTGGTCCCAGGTCTAGAATCAGTGATTCTTAAGAGTTGACTCCCATGGCAGGGGACCAAGGCTTTGTCTTTCAGGTTTGGAGCTAGCTGACCTTAGACATTCAGCCCCTCCCCCCAGAGCCTTTGACCTTGAGATTCCCAGTTTCAGGAGCAGTCCTTTTTCTCTCTTCTTCTTTGTACATGGAAATATTTCTGTTTCTTGGTGATATTTATCAAACGCATTGAAAAAGACATTTCCAAAGCTTCCGTTACCGAATGACACACTCGTGGGTGCTCCCCTTTGATCCCACACTGGGGCTCTGCTGACCTCTTGGGTGGGGCTCCCTGGGGTCTATGCCTTCAAAGGCTCTGCCCCTCCCCCACCATCGATTGGGTGCTTGGCTTCTGTTCTCCGCTCTTGGCTGGACTTCGGGCTTCCTGTCCCGTCTGGGAGGCAGAGATGGGCCTGACATTGGACGTGACCTAGTCCCACGTGCCCAGATTTTATAGAGCTCTGGACTCACCTCATCTCCATCTTGCCCACAGGCAGATCTCCCAAACGACCTCCTCCTGGAAATGGAAAACGTACACAAGATGTTTGGATTCGGCAAGACCCTTGAAGCTGTGGAAACGCTGGGTGTGGAGCAGGTAGGGCCAAGAGTGGTGCTGGAATAGGCCAATGCTCCCCTGCCATGCCCCTGCCTCTTTCCTTTCTCTGAACGGACAAATCTCTGCCTCTTTCTCAGCCTCAGTGTTCTCATCTGCAAAGTATGGATGGTAGCAATATAGAGATGACATTTGTTGAGTGCCTTACCCGGCATTCGCAGATTTAAAATTGGAAGGGACCTTGGAGGCCATCAAGCCTGACACCTTTAGATTACAGATGGAGAAACTGAGGACTAGAGGGATAAAGTGACTGGCTCAGGGTCCCACAACTGCTACAGGTCTGAAGCAGGATTTGAACTCAGGGCCTCCTGACTCTACTGTGCCTCACCTAGCACACCCATGTAATGAAGGAGGCTCATGGGATGTAGATTGTGACGTCAGAGGTCATCTAGTCCAACCCACCCTCATTTTACAGAAAAAACACCTGAGGCCCAGGGAGGACAAGAGACTTTCCCAAAGTCTCACAATCAGTAGTTACTGTAGTGCCTGAGGAAGGTACCTTGTTGAGACCATGAGCCTGAGTAGTGACCCCCTCCCCCGCCTTCCCTGCCCCACTGGGGGAGGGAGAGCCAAGCATTGGGCCCGTATAGGCCAGAGGAGTGCCCAGGGCCCCCTTCTGGACAAAACGCCTCCCAGGAGGACGTAGAGCCCGACCTGGTAAGGGATATCGTTGTGATAGGAGGAGCACTGTAGTGGGAGGTGGCCATCTGTGGCGGGGCACCAGAACATTGGAGGAGATGAAGACATGGGGTACCCTGGCAGTGCCCTGGGATCCAGTCTGGGGTGTGGCAGAGCTCGTCAGGTTGTAGGCTTCATCCAGATGCCTAGGGAGGCCTCAGCCCTGTCCTCTTCCTCCTTCTCACTCAAACCACATCTGGAGAAGCCCAGAGCTCATCTCACCAACCCCTTCATTGTACAGATGAAGAGACTGAGGCCCAGTGAGGGCTGATCAACTGGTCCCAGACCACAGAGGGAGGAAGTGGGAGAGTCAGGATTTCACTGCCCACCCCCACCCTCCCAAGCCCCCAGCTTCCTTGGCTGCTGAGACTAGCGACCTTCAGCCTGGACAATGGAAGGCTCAGGGGGAAATGCCCTCCAGGCACCTGAAGAGTTGTCCTCTGGAGGGGGAATTAGCCTCCTTCTGCCTGGCCTGAGAGTGGAGAACCAGGAGCAATGGGACAGTGGCAAAGAGGCTAGCTTGGGCTTGTGATCATGAGACAATGAGAATGGCACAGGGAAATAATGAGCTCCCCATCTTTTAAGACTTCCATGCAGAATTCTAGTTGAGCTCTTATCAGGGTTGTGGTAGTGAGGGTTCTTTATCAGGGATGGCCTTGAAGGCCCCTTCCAACTTAGAAGTCCTGGGTTTGGACCCCAAGGCTCCCTGACTTTATAGGCCACAATTTTGCTGTTATGCCCCATGGCATTTCTGTTATCACCCTGTCCTGTAATTCTGAGGCCCTTGGGGACTGACATCCTGCCCTTCTGCCTGCTTTCTTGGGTTTTTTGTACTTTCTCTCTCCTCTCTGGCTGACATATCTTGCTGTTTTCCGAGTGCCTGTCTCTAGCAGCTTTTCTTCTCTCTTCAGTTTACTGTTCCCGATCTCCTGGGCATCCCATACCCCCAGTCTCATTAGCACTGCATACAAGGCGGGAGGCAATGTTTCCACGTGATGAGGATTGCTCCTCTGAGGATAAATGCTTAGGCTTTGTGACAGCTCTTTTGTCCACTCAGAGCCTTTTTCTGCTTCCTCCTGAGCTCTTGAAAGGTAGCTAGATTGAGCGGAGAGGTCCAGAGAGACCTGGGCTGGAATCCCAGCCCTGCCCTGTAATAGTCCTGGATGACCCCAGCCAAGCCACTTCGGCTATCCGAGTTTCCTCACCTATAAAATGGAGATGATGATCCCTGCAGGACCTAGCCCATAAGGGTTGCTTGGAGCACATGGATCCGTCCAGGCCTCACAAATAGCACTGGGAAGTTCCTGGGTGCTTCAGCATCAGCATCATCCTTTCCTCCAGGGAAGAGAACTGCCCCCCAGAGAGCTGAAGGGAGCATTTCAGGGTCTCACAAGACCTCAGTTGGCAGCAGATTGGGGTTTGGCCCCAAAGATCAACATTTCCATGATGGATGCAGCTTGAGATCTCAGAACTGGGAATCAGGGCTTGAGTTCAAAACCAAGCTCTGTTACTAAGGACCAGAGTCATTCTCAGTTTCTCCATCTGTAAATTGGGAGACCTGGACTTTGGAGAGCCTCTGAGCTCTCTTCTGGCTTGAAATCTATGCTCCTAGGATTCTCTGACCTGTGTGACCTTGGGTAAATCTTGACTCTTGGCCTCAGTTTCCTCATCTGTAAAATTCAGGAGAATCATTAGATCATCTTTGAGACCCTTGCCAGCTCTAGAAGTGGGGTCCTCCATTCTTTTGGGTGACTCGTGAAAGGGACAGTGCCATAGGAAGAAAAGGACTGTGGGTCTCCCCAAGGCCAGGACCAGATGTGGTTGGCTTCCTAGGGTCTTGTCTCAGCTCCAGGGCCAAGAAGCTACAAGGAGGTGGGTCTCTTACATGGGCTTCTCCTCCTCTCCCCAGGACATCGAGGCACTAGAATTAGAAATGCTGGCCCCCTACATCTCCATGGATGATGACTTCCAGCTCAACACCAGTGAGCAGCCCTATAGGACCCCTCAAAGGCGTCCAGGAGCAACCCCTCGCCCCCGCGCTCGCAGCTTCCATGGCCTGTCACCCCGACCCCCAGAGTCTCTTCCTCTGCTTCGGTGGGGGAGTGACCCACGACTGAGCCAGAAGACCCACCCAACAGAAGGAGACCCCACAGATACCAGTTCCCAGGCTGGAGCTCGGAAGAGGTGAAGGGGAATGGAGTACAGAGGGATGGGGAAGGAGGGAGAATTAAGACCTAGATTTGGAATTACAGGACTCCAATTTAAATTCCAGCTCTGTGCTGGGTGGCATAGTGGATAGAGTATTGAGCCTGGAGTCAGGAGGACCTGAGTTCAAATTTGACCTCAGACCCTTACTAGGTGAGGGACCCTGGGCAAGTCACTTAACCCTATTTGCCAAGGTTTCCTCATCTGTAAAATGAAGAGGTTGGGCTAGGGAGCCTCTAAGGTCCCTGCCCACCTCAGTTTCCCCATCTGTAAAATGAGAGGCTTGGACATCCTTTCCAACTCTAAATCTTGTGTTCCTGATAATGTGTATTATAGTTGTTTGTGCTTGTGTTTTCCCTTCTTAATAGATTCTAAGCTCCCTGAGGGTAGGGATCAAATCAAATCAAACTGGCCAGTTATAGTTGGACAATCCACTTCCTCCCTTCCTTCTTTCTTTCTTCTCCTCCTTCTCTTCCTTCCTTCCTTCCTTTTTGTTTTTTTTTATTCAGTTTTATTTTTAGTTTACAACACTTAGTTCCACAGGTTTTTGAGTTCCAAATTTCCACCCCACCCCCTCCCTATGACAGCATGCAACCTGATAGAGGTTCTATAAATACCTTCACGTTAAACTTATTTTCACAATAGTCAAGTTGTAAAGAATTATAACCAGTGGAATGAAACCATGAGAAAGAAGAAACAAAACAAAACAAAAAAACAGAAAGCAAATAGTTTGCTTCAATCTTCATTCAGGCTGTGTAATTCTTTCTTTGGATATGCATAGCTTTTTCCATCATGAGTCTTTTGGAGCTGTCTTTGAACCTTGCATTGCTGAGAAGAGCCAAGCCTATCAAAGTTAGTCCTTACAGATACCGTGTGTCTGTAATCGTGTATCTCCTGGTTCTGCTCCCTTCACTCAGCATCAGTTCATATGAGTCTTTCCAGGTTACTATGAAGTCTGTCTGCTTCTCATTTCTTATAGCATTATAGTATTCCATTACATTCATATACCACAACTTCTTTAGCCATTCTCCAATTGATGGGCATCCCCTTGATTTCCAATTCTTTGCCAGCACAAAAAGAGCTGCTATAAATATTGTTGTACATATGAGTCCTTTTCCTACTTGTATGATCTCTTTGGGGTACAGCCCTAGAAGTGGTTTTGCAGGGTCAAAGGGTATGCACACTTTATTCCTTCCTTTTTTCCTTCTTTCCTTCCTTCCTTTTTTCCTTCTTTCCTTCCTTCCTTTTTTCCTTCCTTCCTTCCTTCCTTTTTTCCTTCCTTTTTTCCTTCCTTTTATTCTTCCTTCCTTCCTTCCTTTTTTCCTTCCTTCCTTCCTTCCTTCCTTCCTTCCTTCCTTCCTTCCTTCCTTCCTTCCTTCCTTCTTTCCTTCTTAAGTTCCTTCCTTCCCTCCTCTCCCTCTATCCACATAGGAAACTGTACCCTTACCTGTTGATCCTCTGCCCTAAAGAATATAAATTTTGATCACTCACAAGATCCTCCTCACAAAGATATCCTAGGATGTACAGGCTAGATTTCTTTTTTTAAGGACCATGCCTTCAACCCAAATCACTCTGGTTCTCATTGATTGGCCAAAAATAGGTCCCAGCCCAAACCCTATTTAGTGGTTTGGGCTCTGAATGTAAATAGCAATTATTTCTGTTTTGGCCAGAAACCTTGAAGGTCTTCCCCTCCCAGATCGATTTTTTTTTTGACTAGGTAAAAGAGGCCATTTTTAGCCTCATTTCTTACCTAGCCTTAATCACTGAATGGGTGTTGCCTCAGACAAACTTGTTAAAGAGACTTGTTAAAGGCCTTAGCTTAAAAAGGCCAAGGTCTCCCATTGTATCCGGGGCCATCCTGATCTAGTCATTCTGACCTGTATCTGGCCATTGGACCAGCCTGACTTTGCACAGCCCTCCCTCACTTAAACCCAATTCACTTGCAAGTCATGATGTCACCTTCCTGATGTCCTGATTCCCTTGGAGAATGAAGGACAAACAAGGATAAGTATAGTTATCCCTATTTTGCTGATGAGGAAGCTAAGGCCCTGAGAAATCAAGGGACATGATCATGTGGCTTTGTAAGTGTCAAAGCCAAGGTTGTAGCCCAGGTCTCCAGGGCTCTTTCTATTATCCATGACTCTCCCTCTGAGCTCTCCCAGCCCTCTTTTCTGTGGTGCCCCATCCCTCACCATTTGTAGCCCTCACTGGGCATTTGCTACATCCTGCCTTCTGATATTATGTGACCTTGGATAAGCCTCTTCTCCCTCTGGGCTTAAGTTTCCTCATCTGTAAAATGAGTCATAGGGGATGATGGGTAAGACCTGATGCCATCCAGGGTCTCTCTTCTGGCATTAAATCTTGTGATCTAGAAATCTCTGCAAATAGGAAGCCCACCAGTTTTTGTCCCATTTAGTTCAGCAATCAATCAGTCAACATTTATTAAGCACCTACTTTTTATATATAGGTGCCAGGCATTGTGTTAAGCACGGAGGATACAAAAAGAGGCAAAAAACAATCCCTTGTCTTTGAGGAGGGGGCACAATCTAATGGGGGAGATAACATGCAAACAAACACATACAAAGCAAGCTATAGACAGAAGAGAGAAGGTATTGGAATGAAGAGGGTCTAGGGAAAGCTTCCACATTGAAGCTTGGAGCTAGAGGGAGCTCAGGAGCACCCTCCAGATCAGCCCACAGGCGTGCATCACTGACCTGCCAAGTGGTCAGTTATCCAATGGCCGCCACCTGAAATTCTCCAAGTGGGGAGGCCTTTGGCCTTGCTCTGACATCCTTCCTGATGACAGCCCTAAATCTGTTTTTCCCCAACTTCCCTCCATGCCCAGAACTTCTAATTCAGTATTTGGAGAGAGCCGTTACATCCCCCTCTAAATCTTAGACTCTTCTCCAGGCTAAAGATGCCCACTTCTTCACCTTTTTCAGGTCCTAGATCCTTTGATAATCTGGCGAAGCCCAGGGACCCCTTCTCAGAATCACATTGTTAAATGCATAATATCAAATACTGAAGATTACAAAGGAAGTGAATTATATTGAAATACAGTCATCAGAAGGATGATGATGACGATAATGATGATGGTGATGATGGTGATGATAATGATGGTGGTGATGATGATGGTGATGATGATGATGATGATGATGGTGATGATAATGATGGTGGTGATGATGATGGTGATCATGATGATGGTGATGATGATGGTGATGATAATGATGGTGGTGATGGTGGTGGTGGTGATGATGATGATGATGATGATGATGGTGATGATGATGGTGATGATAATGATGGTGGTGATGGTGATGATGATGATAATGATGATGGTGGTGATGATGATGGTGATGATAATGATGATGATGATAATGATGGTGGTGATGGTGATGATGACAATAATGATGATGATGGTGATGATAATGATGGTGATGATAATGATGGTGGTGATGGTGATGGTGATGATGACGATAATGATGATGGTGGTGGTGGTGATGATGATGGTGATGATGATGGTGATGATAATGATGATGGTGATGATAATGATGGTGGTGATGGTGATGATGACAATAATGATGATGGTGGTGGTGGTGATGATGATGATGGTGATGATGATGGTGATGATAATGATGGTGGTGGTGATGATGATGGTGATGATAATGATGGTGGTGATGATGGTGGTGGTGGTGGTGATGATGACGATAATGATGGTGATGATGATGGTGATGATAATGATGATGGTGATGATGATGGTGGTGGTGGTGATGATGGTGGTGGTGGTGATGATGACGATAATGATGATGGTGATAATGAACACAAGTTCACAGACCCATGTCTAGCAGCTCTCCAGCATGTTTCAAAAGCTGTAAATGCAGGAAAAATTAGATAACATCTGTAAAGCATTTAGCACAGTGCTTGGCACATAGTAAGTGCTGAATAAATGCCTGTTTCCTTACTTTTCGGTTAGACTCAGCTAGAGGACACCTTCCTTATTCCTGGAAGCTGCACAGCTTCCAGAGGCAGCTAGGGGGCTCCACAGTGCACAGAGCACTGGGCCAGGCATCAGGAGGACCTACCTGAGTTCAAATAGAACCTTAGACACTTACTAGCTGTGTGACTCCAGGCAAGTGACTTTGCCACTGCCTTCCTCAGTTTCTCCAGCTGTAAAATGGGGCTAATAAAAGCACTTACCTCACAGGATTGTTGTGAACGTCAAATGTGATAATATTTGTGAAGCCCTTGGCTTGGTGCCCAGCATACAATAGGCACCTAATTAATGCTTGTTTCCTCTCTCCTTCCCTTCCACCTCTCTTAGTGTATTCTGAGATCACCATTAGCTCCTATTAAGAACCTTCTGTGGGCAGAGTGGATAGAGAGCTGGCCTTGGAGCCAAGCTGGGATCAAATCCTGCCTTATCATATAGGCTGTGGGACCGTGGGCAAGTTATCTGACTTCTCAGCACCCCCAGGCACCTCTTGCAAGACTGTAAATCTGCCAATCTGCATTAGTAAAGAGAGTTTCTTCATCTGGGAGATCTCAAGTCCAGTCCCCATCCCTAAATGCAAGGCCCTGCTCTTAATCCTGAGGGTACAGCAATGGAAAATGATGGCCATTTTTTCCTGCTCACAGACACAGTCTATTAGGGAGCTAGATCATGATGGTAGAAAAATAAATGTGTGTGATATAAGGTAGAATGTGAATGGAAGAAAAAGAGCAGATGTTCTAGGAGAATCTGAGGAGGAAGAGGGAAGGCCCTTTGAGGAGTGGGTGACCTGGGCAGGTCCTGAGTCTGGATTGTGAAGGAAGGAGAAGGCTGTCAGATGGTGGAAGGGAAGAGGCATAGGGGGTGGAGGGTACAGCACTAGATAAGAGCGTGGAGGTGGTAGAGGACAGGATGAGATCGTGAGATGTCACGTATACTAGTTTGACTGAAACCTAAAGTTTGTTAAATAAAGTGGTGGGCTCTAAGGGTGGAGAGGTAACTGAAACCCAGGATGTCGTCACCCTTGAATGCTAGGTAGCCTGAAGAGTCTGTATGTTGTCCCAAAGGTAGTAGGGAGCCACAGCAGGGAAGTAATGTTATAATGATGATAAACAGCTAAAAGATGACTTATTTTTTAAGAAGTACTTCCTTAACCAGTTGTACAAATATTAAGCCCATTTTACAGATTAGTACAGTGAGGCTCAAAAAGGTTTGGAGGCTGGCCCAGAGTCAGGCAGGCTAATATCCTTGCCCAGACTTTCTATTCTTTCCACTCATTTCAACACTGTCTCCAATGAACAGTTCATTGCTCTGTATGTAATCAGCCTGTGTTCAGAGCTTGCCTTTTGTTGGACTTGGTTCTGATCTGATTCCATGTGATATTAAATGAAATGAAATACTTGGAGGAGAGCTGACAGTTAACAGTTTCTTAGTTTGAGTTTCTTAGCTGGAGCACGCAGGGAGTAGATTTATCAAGGACACCTTATGATTCAGGTTAGCCCCATTCCCCAGACTCAGCGCTGTCCATGGTGGTCCAGGGCAAGCTGGAACGCCTCCTCACTCCAGGTACTCAGGTGGCCAGGAAGCCACCCCTAGCGGCAGAACCTTAGTGCCCTGAGCCATTAAATCTTGAGGATAATCTCAATTCTTTTTTTTTATCTTCATTTTTTTCTGTTTGGAAGCTGTTAAACTATCAAGTTCTGTGGCCTTGAGAGCCCCATAGAGAAAGCCTGAGAGTCCAGTCCCTTTTAAAGTGAAGCTAGTCTGACTTTCTAGGGGCAGAGCTTTCGGGCCCTGCTCTCCCCACATTTGTACATCCTAGGTTGTGTGAAGTTGATTTTTTAAAAACCAAAATGTACGTGTTTTTTATGTATCTCCTACTCCATTTGATCATCTTAGATTGGGCCTGTGGGCCCATTCTAGGATCCAGATTCAGTTTTCCAGTTTTAACTCTACCTTCCAGAGTTGTATGGCATCTGCACATAAACATTATTTCTATGCCTTTATTCAAAAGAGAGAAGGAAATGTTGAGTATCACTTCACCAAAGACAAGACCCTTTAGATAGTCTATGAGAATGTTCAACTATCCATCTGTGAGCATTTCATACATACCTACTGTGTGCCAAACAATGTCTTTTTCAGTTTAGTGATAGGAAAAGAAAGCCAAAAGGGAAAGAAGGCCTGCCCTCAAAGAGATTACATGTGCCTGAAGGAACATCATGTCCTTTCAAGTGACAGTGACCCAGACATGGGAGGCACTGACACAGAACCATCCAACATGGTGTACTCTCATCAAAGATGGTGCTGTGCTCTATGGGCAAAGCAGAACTGCAGTAGCTCAAATGAAACATCTCTACTCCATGGACTATCTATGCCCAATCTGTGGCAGAGCATTCCGAACTCATATTTGTCTCATGGGCCACAGCCGCTGCACCTTGACTCCAACGTAGTGACATCATTTTGGTCTTCTTTGAAAGCAAAGGACAGTGACCACGTGGGAGAAAGCCTTAATTAATCAGTCAATAAACATTTATTAAGTGCTCACCATATGCCAGGCACTGTGCTAAGTGGTGAGGGTACAAAGAGTCAAAAGGCAGTCTCTGACCTCAAGGAACTTCTAGTTTAATTACATGTCGAAGGTCATGAACGACAGCTGATCTCTTAAGTGGAGAAGTCCTTATTACCAAGACTTCTCTCCTCTCTTGGTGCCTAGCACAGATCTAGGGCTGGGCATGGCTGAGATGCTCAGACAAGACTCCTTGCCAAAAAACTTACCTGGTGGGGGGGATTCCATGATGAATTGCTTGCCTTCTTAATGGGGGGGGGTGGAGGAAAGGGGAAAATTTGGAACTCAAAGTCTTAAAAACAAATGTTAAAAATTGTTTTTACATGTAACTGGGGGAAAATTAAATAATAAAATTTTTAAAAGATTCCTTGCAGAAGTGAGGGAAGGATTGCAGTCCCCCAGTGCTGGTGTCTGATGCTGTGCCCATCTCCCAGGTCCTAAACTCTCTCTCTCCTTTTGCTGCAGGACCCTGCCCCAGAGCTTGGAGGAGGACAGCGGGGCTGAGGCCCTGGGAGCAAAGCCCCCCAAGCGGTCCCCCAGTCCAGCACCAGAACACTTTCTGCTGCCGCCCCTCAGCCTGGTATGTTGGGGAATAGGGGCATCCGTCGAGGGAGGGGGACTGGAGGGAGAAAACCAAAGGATCTTCAAGCAGACCTTCTCATTTGACTGGGAAGGCAAGTGGGGGCCAGAGGGAGAAATTTCCACAGCTGCCGAATCATGGACTAGCATCTGAATTGACTTCCCCAACTCCTTCCCGTGTGCCACCGATAGCTTTATGCTTCCTCGGTGGAGGGTGAAGATTACTAGACAGAGTCAGGAGAGCTTTGGGTTCAAGTCCCACATCTGACATGCGCTAGCTGCACAACCATGGTTAAGTCATGTAACTTCAGTTTTCCTATCTATGAAATGGGCGCGATAATAGCAGCTTCCTCCCAGGGTCATTGTGAGCTTCAGATGAGGTTATACATGCAAAGTACTTCTCAAACCTGAAGTCTCTTTGGAAATGTTTGCTAGGAAGGTGATCGTGTAGACAGCTTCTCTGCTGCTTCCTCATTGTGACACAGGTGTGAAACCCAGGTGGGACTCTTGGTACCTGGAACATAAACCCTGGCAGGCTCTACCATGGCTGCCAGGAGCACAGTCAGGAAGTCTAGCCTCAAACATTTACTAGCTGGGTGACCCTGGGCAAGGCACTCTGCTCACCTCACTTTCCTCATCTGAAAAATGGGAAGAATAATACCACCTGCCTCTTAGGGTTGTTGTGAGGACCAAAGGAGGTAATATTTGTAAAGCGCTTTGCAAATCTTAAAGCTCTCTATAAAGGCTAGCCATGATGATGACGATGGTGATGATGATGAAACCGCATATTAAATGTCAAAGCCAGGAACAAGATTGCCCAGTTTGGGTCCCCCTATGAAGTTCTTTATTTTCTTTCTCTCTGTTTTAATGCTTCATTCAAGAAGCATTCATTAAGCTCTTACTACGTGCCAGGCACATGGTAAGGCTGCAAAAGTCTTTAAAATAGCCCCAACTCGATAAAAGCGTTCGTTCTCCTGGAAGAAGATGCCTGTGCAGAGAGAAGTCAGCACCCAAGATATTCAAAGAGTTACTTGTTGAGGGAGGGGCACGAGCAACTGGGAGATCAGGGCTGCCTCCTCAGAGAAAGTGGTCCTGAAGTTCTGGAAGAAGCTGTCGATGAGGAGGAAATGGATTCCAGCCTGTGCACCGGTGCAGAGATGGGAGATGAGATGCCATATGCAGGGCACAGCTAGGTTGGCCATTTTCTATACATGAACTCATTTGAGCCTCATCAGTTAGTGAATAACATGCATTTATTAAGCACCTACTGTGTGCTGAGCACTGGGAATACAAAGAAAGGCAAAAACGTCACACAGTCAGCCAGGGCTCTGGGAATGGAGCTGTTGCTGTTGGGTCATTTTTCGGTCGTGTCTGACTCTTCGTGACCCTGTTTGGGGTTTTCTTGGCAAAATGGTTTGCCTTTTCTTTCTCCAGCTGATTTGACAGATGAGGAAATTGAGGCAAGCAGGGCTAAGTGACTAAACAGCTAGTAGGTGTCTGAGACCGGGTTTGAATTCAGAAAGCGGAATCTTCCTGCTTTGCACTGCCCCACCTAGCTGCCCCTAGGGAACAGAGGGGTCACCGTGGGAGGGACGAGAGGTAGGGAGGTGAAGCAGCAGATCTGGGAGCCACAGGGAGCGATGACTGATTTCTGCCTTCTGCTTCTCCACCAGAGCTTTCTCCTGAGTGGTGAGGCCACCCCTGGTACCCAACCAGATGCCGACACCAGGCTCCTGGACCTTGAAGAGCCCATGGGTGAGTGAGGACATTCTGGGCAGGAGGGGATATTTCAGCAAGGGCCCAGGAAAGCTTAGATAGGTCAGTGGATTCCAGAAAAGGAATTTCAGCCTGAATGATCTGTCTTCAGGGAGGATCAGTCTTAGCTAAGAGCAAGTGGGGGGATTTGCAGCAAGGCAGATTTTGGCTCAGCAGAAGGAATGATATCCTAATCCTAATCCCATGGCTCAGTGAGCTATCTCAGGAGACAGTGGGTTCCCTATCCCAGGAGACCTTAGGATTCAAAGCTGGAAATGGCCTCAGAGGCCATCCAGGTCATCCCTTTCATGTATGAGGAAACCCAAGCAGAGGAGGTCAAGTGACTTACCCAGGGTCACACAGCTAGTAGGTGTCTGAAGCCAGATTTGAACTCAGGTCTGATTCTAAAGCCAATGCGCCTCCCAGAAGGAATGACCTCAAAGCTTCCTGCCAATGCTGGGGTTCTGTGGGTTACACCCAGGGCGTAGTTGTTTTTGCTTCCCCAGCACTTGACCCATAGTAAGGGCTTCATACATGTGTGTTGACTGACTGATGGATAAAGTGTGAGCTGTGCTGTTCACCCTCAGGGCAGTCATCCAGACCCTCCCAACATCTCCAAACTCCCTGGTGACCCTAGGCAATGTCATCTCTTACATTCTAATAGAGGAGGCAAGATACAAGATACATGCATATTCATATAAGATACATATAGCATGTTCATACAAGATACATATGGAGTAGATGGAAGAGAGAAAAGCCCCAGCAGCTGGGAGATGGAGAGTCCTGATCCCAGAGCAGCTAGGAGACCAGTGTCATTGGATGGCGAATGCGTATAAGATGGGGAGGTAGGAAGGGCCATGTTGTAGGGGTCTTTAAAAGCCAGACAGGGGATTTCATATTTGTTTGTTGAGGTAACAGGGAGCCGCAGCAGTCTGCTGAGGAGGGGAGTGGCATGGTCAGACCTTTAGGAAGACCATGCTGGCAGTAAGTGGAAGGTCAATTGAAATGGGGAGAGACCGAGGCAGGGAGACCACCCAGAGTGTTCCTGGCTTGGCTGACTGCCCTTCCTGCCCCTTCCACAGCCCTGGGCTCTGCCTCCCTGCTCTCTTTCTATGAGGATGAAGATGCCGCTCAGCCCAGGGGTCACTTCCAGCTGGAGGAGACCTTACCTCAGGAGCTTACCCCTGGCACCTGAGCCACCCCCCTCTCCTCAGTGCCCTCCAGTCCCCTGCCCTCTTCCCCTTCCTCCCTCCCCACACCCAGGACCTCAGCCACACTCCAAGCCCGCAGCCTACGCACAGGACAGAGGGATCTAGGGCCAGGGGAGGGGACCGTGTGTCTGCTTCCCATCCCCACTCCTTCCCACACAGGGCCCTACCTCACTGTTCCCTCCCACCCTAGCCCTCTGTGTCTCAGGGGACGTGGGTGGCCCAGGGAGAGCTAACCAGACCTCAGCTGGGATGGAGGGAGTCCCATCTCATTCCCACTGGTCCCACACCTTTCCTAAGGGGGCAGGGTCTTCCTAAGCCCTGACTCAGCTCAATGCCCAACCCCCCCTTAGAGGGCAGGGACCTCCCCTCTCCCTCCTCCCACCCCCCTCTCAGGATCTCTCGGTGCTCATTTATTTACACGGTTACCTCACCCATATTTTTAGGGGTTTACTTTATAAATGGGGGTTTTCAGGGTGGGGGGTTGGGGGAGGGCTAAGGACCTTTTCTACAGCATGCTTTATTTTTAACTCTGGGGTACACATAACCACCTTATCAATGAGAAAAATCTCCCCTTTTTGTGATAGATGATCTCTTTTTAAAATTGTTATAATCTAAAGGTACGGGATGGGGGGGGGAAGCATTGATGGAATACAAAACCCTGAACCCTTCCCCCTAGGCTTCACCAGGGGCCTTTAAGGCAGACCTGCCCCCTCCATACATGAATGCCTTCCTTCTTTAGACTTCTCACCCCCTTCAGCTGCCTCTCGTTCCAGACCTTACCCCATCCAGACAACTGGGCGTGGTGGGCAGACCTGGCCAGCCCCAGCCAGCCTGGGCACTTATCTGACTTGGCCTGGTCTGTCTTGCCTTTTCTGTGACTCACTTTCCCTTTCTATGAGGTGAGGTAGTTGGACTTAGCAGTCAATAAGGACCCTTCTAGCTGCCCTTTTGTGGGGCTGAGTGGACAGACCCCACTTCACATATGTCAGAGGTGGTGGGGTGGGAGTGGGGATTTGCCCAATCCTCGAGTCCTAAAATTTAGAGCCAGAATTTAGAGGTCATCTACTCCGACCCTGCTCGTTTTATAGATGAGGAAACTGAGGCCCAGGCAGGGGAAGGGATTTGCCACACAGTGAGGCACAGAAGTACAAAAAGACAGACCTAGGAGGGGTCCCTTAGGGATCACCCATTCAACTCTCATTTAACATCGGTGGAAACTGAGGCCAGAGGGGGAAAGTGCCTTTTTCAAGATCACAGGTGACTAAGCCAAGGGTCTTTCCATGGCCTCTGACCCATCCAGGTTCCAGAATCTCTGCCTTTGTCTCTCTCCCCTTTATCCCATTCCTCAGCCCCAGGTAGGGTGGGGACCTTGAGGCACTCAGTTCAGGGCAAGCCCAGATTCCAGGCCGCCCAGTCACACGCACATCTCCAGCTGCAGGTCTCCAGCTGGGACATGATTTGGGAGGGGGTTCCCAGGACACCCCTTCCTCTATCCCGCCTCTGTGACACCTGTCTCTCATCCCTTCTCCCCTCTCCTCTCTCTGCACGATGGTGCTACCCTTCAGGTCTGGAGCTGGAGACAGAGAACAACCCCCTCCCCAACACACACACACATAAACCACCTGGTGACTTCCCACCATCCGCTTCCTGGGGACTTCCCTTCCCCCTGGGCTGGGGAGTTGAGGAGTCTAACCAGACGGTGCTATGGGGTCAGTGGGGTAAGGACCAGCGCTTTCTCCCAGCTTCCCCCAAGAGGTCAGAGGCCTCAGTGGAGGGGGCTGTGGAAGGGGGGGGCAGGGTTATGCCTTGTAACTACCACCCCGACTCCCAATAAAGCCTTCAGCCTGAAAGGCACCAGAACTCCCCTGGTGGATTGGTGCTCATTGACTCTCTGTGTGTGTGTGTGTGTGTGTGTGTGTGCGCGCGCGCGCGCGCACGTGTGTGCATGTCAGAGACAGACTTAGAGTTGGTATGGACCTCATTTTACAGATGAAGAAACTAAGGTTTCACGAAGGGGAGTGATTGGCCTAAGGTCACACAGATGGCTCCATCTAGGTAAGTCAGAGGGGTGTGTCTGCATAGCTGGTCTGGGTAACATGTGCTATGTAGATCTTGCTTCCTGTCTCCTTGTATCTGTGTTGGGCCTTTTCCTCCACTGTGTGTATCACAGATCTAGTCTGCCTTTACTTTTATAGAGAGATAAACTGAGGCCCAAAGAAGGGATGTGTTTTGCCCAAGGCAAGATTTTAATTTTAAATCCAATGTTTATATAGAATTTCTGTAACTGTCAGGTTTGCCAAGGCCTTTACAGATAATAGGTGTCTTACGCTTATCTCTGCTGGGATTCCTTATCCCTAGTGCTTGGCACACAGTAGGTCACAGATATAGACAGACAGATATGGGGGGAAGGATAGATGGACAGATAGTGAGGTAGGACAGTGGATAGAGCACCGGGCCTGGAGTCAGGAAGACCTGAGATCAGATCCTTCCTTGAGACGCTTATTAGCTGCGTGACCCTGGGCAATTCACTTAACCTGTTTGCCTCAGTCTTCCTTATCTATAAGAAGGGGCAATAACAGCATTGCCCGTTTCAGGGTTGTGAGGATTCAATGAAAGAATATTTGTAATGTGCTTGGCAAACTTTAAAGTGCTCTCCAAACACTGGCTGATGTGTATCTAAGTGGATGGATGAGTTGGGGCCTGTGATTTTGGGTGAGGTCACAGGTACCCTTTGGATCCTGTGGGAAAGAGAGGTAATGTGGAAGAGCAGGCAGAGAGATCCCTGGTCTGGTCTGGTAACTTAGGGACCAGGCCTTAAACTCAATTCACTCTGCCCATCATTGACTGGTCAACAATAGGGCCCAGCCCAAGCCCCACTTACCGGTCATAGTTTGGGCCCCATGGCTCTGAGCCAATGTAAATAGAAATTGTTTCTGTTTTGGCCAGAAAACCTGAGGGTCTTCCTCTCCCAGACTGTTTTTTTTTTTTTTGACTAGGTAAAAGAGGCTGTTTTTTGCCTCATTCTTACCTAGCCTTAATCACTGAATGGGTATTGCCTCAGACAAACCAAGACCTGGGAAAGACCTTAGCTTAAAAAGACCAAGGTCCCCCACTGCATTTGGGGCCATCTCCAGATGTCCTGATCTGTATCTTGCACTGGCCCCAGGTCCAGATGTGCTTCAGTTGCCAAGCAGGGGCTGATCCACCCAAACTCCCTAACCCTTGATGAGTCCAACCCCCTCCCTCCCACCCCTTTCGGGGCAGCTGCCTGTCAGGGCTGGGAGCCGAATCCTGACTGGGTGACTCCACTGCCATGACCTTGGGGACATCTTACCCCTCTCTAGAGCCCTGCCCATGAGGCTAGAGTGAGAGGCAGGTCAGGGTGATCCCCAGGACCCACTTCCTGTGACATTTGGTGGTTCAGTGACCAAACTCCAGGCCCTCTGTGTTACTGTGTGTGTGTGTGTGTGTGTGTGTGTTCACTCCTGGGTCTCACTATATGGTTGGGTTGGTGAGAGGTGGGGGCCAGGGAAGCAAGGCCCCAAACCAGCCTCCTGTCCCATGAATCCTCCAAAGCAGAAGCCACCTCTCCTGGCCTCCCCTGCCCCTGGCTGAACTCTGGACTCCTAGTCTCCTCTTCCGAGGAGGAGCAAGGCTGCTAGGTCCACACTTTACTCACTGGGGATGAGCTCTGGAATCTTGGTGTCACCTGGGTTGGGGTGACTGGGGCTGTGGGGGAGGCCAAGCAGAACCTGCTCTGCCCTTCCCAGGGAGAAAGGGAAGGAACTCCCAGATTGGCTGGAGAGATGAGACACATACACCCATCCCCCTCCCTCCCCTCCACCCTGGGAGAAGACCCAGGGCTCTCTCCAAGGGTTGGAGTTTGTGAAGAAAAAACAGGGTCGGCCAGAGTTCTCCTGGTGGGAGGAGGTAGAGCCTAGCTAGCTCCAGAAAGAAAGGAACGGTTTGGTATTGATAGGAGAGGGCATGCCAGGCAGGCATCCCAACCTGAGCAAAAGTATGGAAGTGGGACTCATTCTCCATTTTTCACAAGGAAACTTTCTCTTGAATTCAAAGGATTTCAACACAGTCATTAAATGACTACTATGTATAATAATGAAAGCTAACGTTTACATAGTGCTTACTCTGTGCCAGGCACTTTACAGTTATCTCAATTTGATTCTCACAGGAACCCTTTGAGGTCTATGCTGTTGTTCCCATGTTACAGCTGAGAAAAGTGAGGCTGAGTCACTTGCCCAGAGTCGCCCAGTTATCTAAGGTTATCTAAACTAATTAGTTTCCACTTAGCCCTCTATTCATTATGATAAGCAGCCTCCCAAGTCAAGTGCCCCTTGTGTTCAGTATTCCACACCCATTGTCCTCCACCTCTGGAGGGAAGAGGTAACATTCTTTCTTCTTTGAGTGCAGTCTTCCTCATTATAATTACCCAGCCTTCGGCATTTTACTTTCTAGTCATTTCCCCCATCTCCATTGTGGTAGTCATTTTAGCTGACTTCTTTCTGCATCCGTTCGTAGAAGTCTTCCTAGGCTTCTCCGTGTTAAATGTATTTGGTGTTTCTTCCTGTGACTTCATACCCGTTCCCATTATATCCACACACCTTGATTGGCGCGGCCATTCCCCAGAGGAGGGACGTTCTCCACTGTTTCCCAGTCTTTGCAGCCACAGAAAGCGTTACTATGAATACTCTGGTCTATGTCAGACTTTCCTGTCCTCCTTGGGATCAATCACTCAATCAATGACTACACTTTATTAAATGCCTACTATTAAATGTGCTGGGCGTACAAAAAGAGGCAGAAGAAGGTCCTATCACGGGACTCTCTAGGTATGGACATTTGGTTACTTTTCTTCCCACCTCATCCCAAATTGTTTTCTGGTTGCACCAATTCACAACTCCACCAACAATGTACCTTACTGTTTACCTGAAGATAGAACAAGTAATAAATAGGTTACTACAGTATAGTTGGAGGAAAGAGAGTGCCCTAAAGAAGCTGGAAAGACTTCTGGTAAGAGGCTGAAGCTGAGCTGAACCTAGAAGACAGAGATAAGGGTGGGACGGGAGGGGGCGGGCTGGAGATCACAGGCTGAGTTCAGACCCATCAGCCTGGGCCCTGGGGTGCAACGCCAGGCATACTGTGGAGGGAGGTCAGGCTGCTGCAGAGTTTGCACCTTGTCCTAGGGGCGATGGGAGGCCTGGGGGCAGAGGCCAGACATTGCAAGAGGGTGCCAGTGCAAAGCTGGCCACAGATGACCCTGAGGTTTCACCCCATGGGGCTGAGATGCCCTGAGCGCTTCCAGGCGTGGTCAGCCAGAACGGAGATGACGCAGGTCTTGCCCTGGAGGCACGGATGACATCTGGGGAAAAGGTCATGGAAATAAATGGGACAAGAGCAACTCCTCCAGGTAGCCCTCCGGGATTTCTGGTCTTGCTTCGCTTTGGGGCTCTAAGCTAAATCTCCCGACCCGCCTCGGTTTTCCGCATCAGAGCAACGGTCCCAGGAAAAGGGGGACGGGCATCCCGTCTTGGGACGTTCTTGTCGGCCCTAGATGTTCTGGAAGCCTCATGGTCTCTCGATAGCCCGCGGGATGCCTGGGGCCTCTCTAGCACCCGAATCCTCCCGATTCTCTATGGTTTGCAGCCAAGGCCCGCCCCCTTCCCCGAGGAGGGTGGGGGACAACCTTCCCGGCCGGCTTGCGCATGCGCACGCGAGGTCGGGGTGCGAGGCCGGCGCACTGAGCAAAGGGCAGGGAAGGAAGAGAGAGAAGAGGGGCGGGCGGGCGTTTTACGACAGTTGCCGGCGACCGTTGCCTGGGTTGTGGCGGTGGAGGGGTAGGCGCGCTTTGCGGCATGGCGATGGCGGAGGGCGAGCGGCCTGGCTGTGCGCCTCCCCCCCGGGACGACCCGCAGGCTGACGGCGCCCTGAAGCGGGCCGAGGAGCTCAAGACGCAGGCTAACGAGTACTTTAAAGGTGCCCCCCGGGGCTGGCGGGAGGGCGGCGGCGCCGGACTGGCGGGCGGTGCCATGGCAACGGGCGGGCGGGGGGAAGAGGGAGGCTGGAGGGCGCTGCCAGATAGGGAGCCATAGGGAGATTATAGAGGAGGGGACTGCCACATAGGGAGCCCGGGGAGAATGCTGCCACATGGGGAGACCGGAGGAAATCTTGGCCAGATAGGGAGCAGCAGGGAAATGGGGAGAAGGCTGCCATAAAATGAGCCATATGAAGACATGAGGAGACTGCTGCCAGGTAGTGAGCTATGGGGGAATGTGGAGGGTTGCCACATAGTGAGCCTTATGGAGACATGGACTGCTGCCTGATAATGAGCCATGGGGAAATGTGGAGGTTGCCACATAGTGAGCCACATGAGGACTGCTGCCAGAAAGTGAGCCATGGGGAAATGTGAAGGTTGCCACATAGTGAGCCATATGGAGACTGCTGCCAGAAAGCGAGCCATGGGGAAATATGGAGGTTGCCACATAGTGAGCCATATGAAGACATAGATTGCTGCCAGATAGTGAGCTGTGGGGAAGGCTACCACTTGAGGAGACTGCTGCTAGAAAACGAGCCATGGGGAAATAAGGAGAGGGTTGCCACATAGGGAGAAATGAGGAAAGTACTGCCGGATAGTGAACTATGGGGAAATGTGGAGAAGGTTGCCCCATATATAAAGAGCCATATGGAGACATGAAGAGACCTTTGCCAGATAATGAGCAATGGAGACATGTGTAGAAGGTTGCCACATAGGGAGCCATGGGAAAATGTAGCCGCTTGCCACATAGTGAGCTATAGGGAAATATGAGGAGACTGTTGCCAGATAGGGAGACAGGAGGGAGATTGCTCAATAGGGAGCCATGGGAAGGTGTGGGGGGAGACAGCTGCAACATAGGGTGCCACGGAGGAAGACCCTTGCCAGATAAGGAAGCCTGCTGCCTGATAGGGAGCTATAGGGTGGAATTCTGCCAGGGAGGGAGGGAGCCATAAGGAAATAATGGGGAAAGTGCTGCCAGATAGAGAGATGTGAGGAAGAGTGTGGCCAGGTAGGGAACCTGGGAAGGACCAGGAAATCCTGTTCAGTAAGGGATTATGGGGAGGCAGTGTGGCGCCAAAAACTGATCTGTCAGGCCACAGCAGTGAATCCAGGTGGGGGGAGATGGACAGGTGGGCCCCAAGCCTGGGTGCTGCCACAGCTCCCCAGGGGACCCCAGAAACCCAGCCCCGAGCCCTGGCTTAGGAGAAGAGATAGAGGCTTAGAAGCTGAAGGGCCTTCAGAAGGTCCAGTCTTCTCATTTCTACAGATGAGGAAACTGAGGCCCATAGAAGAAAGGTCACACAGGCTGTGAGAAGCCAAGCTCGGATTGGAACTCAGGGCTTCTGACTCCCGATCCAGCTTTTTTCCCCATCACACTGAGCTGGGCTCTTTGGGCCGAGTTTTCACATATTTTGCTGCTGGAGAAACCAAAGGGGATGCGTGTAGCTTTAGTTAGGCCAGGGCGGCCTTGAGGTGGCAGGTGAATGGCCTGTAGTATAACGAAGAGTACAGGAGATGCCCACAGGAATGGCATGCTGTCCAGCCCCTCCTGGTCTGTGAAGGTCAGAGGGCGCTCCTTCGGAGCCACCCCAAGGGAGCCAGGGGAGGAGGGTGAGCGCAGAAGGGAAAAGGAGGAAGGAAGAGTATTGGGGGTCCCAGGAGGAGGACAAGACCAGAGGGCTTGGGAGAGACCTCTGGCCAAGCCCCCTTTCATAGCTGGAGAGCTGAGACCCAAGGAGAAGGGATCACAGCAAATCAAGGCAGTGCTTAAAACCCACATTTCTCAACTTTTTTTTAAGACTTTCTCTAAGATAACAGTGCATCTGTGGGGAGGGAGATACCCTTCTCCCCATCAAACCCCAACAGGAAGTAGCTGGGTCTGAAAAGGAGGGGGAGGCAACAGGAAATGGAGACATGTGGGAAGGAGAAGCTGTCCTCTGCCTTCTGCAGGGCCAGATTTGGGGGTGCCCCCTGGCCATGCCCCGCCTTCTGAGAGGCCTGGCACAACACTGGTGGGCAGGGCATCAGAGACAGTGAGGTTAATCCCTCCTTTTACAGCGGGGTAAACTGAGGAACCCAGAGGCAGGGAACGAAGTTGCCCAAGGTCGTGTCTCTAGAACCCGACTTTTGCCCCCCAGCTCTTCTGTTCACTCAGATAGTCACTCTTTTCTTGTATCACTCCCTCTTTCATAGCCTCCAGGAAGTGTCGTTTCCCCTTGAGCACTTGGCTCCCGTGGCCTTCCCCTCATCTTTCCCCGAGGACCCCTAGACTGGCGGCCCTGCATTCACCCCAGCTGCCATATCCCACCTGTAGAAATCCTTTCTTCTTAGGGAAACCTTCCCTGATTTTACCCAGCCAAGCCTGAGGGCCAAAGTCATTTCCTCGCCCCCTCAGATTCCCCAGGACATTGTGTCCAGGTTTTCTTTTAGGGGCCTGTGGACTCCCTCCTAGAGAAAAGGGTCAGTCCTTTATGTTGGTGTCTGAAGCCCTGAGCCTTGGGTCTTTCATTTCAGCAAGCACCTGCCTGCTCTCCAGAGAGCCTTGTGCTCAGGGCAGGCAGGGATCCAGGTGATTGTCTGCCCTCATGGACATTACCATCCAGCTCAGGGATAAGCCACAAGCACGGGTCACTCCGTTCCCGCCCGGTCCTCTGGGGGCAGCAAGGAAGGAAGGCTTCCTGGCCCCCGTGACCCGTGGAGGGATTCAGCAGGGAAAGAGGAAAGGGAGCCACCACACATCTGAGGTCAGGGCCACTGTGGCTAGATTGAGGACTCTGATTGCCAGGGAGAGGAAGTTGACCTTCGCCTGGCAGACAGCAGGCAGAGGCCATGCCCACGACTGGGGTCCAAGGCTCTGGCGGCATCCAGGCCCCAGGAGACCAAAAGGACTGGGCAGGGAGGGATGCCAGAGAGGCCTGGAGGGCCGCCTGTGTGCAAGGAAGAGGGCAGAGAGCAGGCAAGAAGCGGCAGTTGGTCTGACATGCAGTAATTATTGCAATGTAGGCTTAAGGCCATCAGAAAGTTGACATTCAGTGCCTTGTGTGAGCCTCACAATTATATAGAGGCATCATCATCTCCGTTTTATTAGGAGGAGCTGAGACTCTGAGGCTAAAGCCTTGTTCCGATGGGATCCCAGCTGAGGGCCGGCGGCCTCCCACAGGCAGTGCTCTGGCCACAGGGACCTCATCACTGAGTCAGTTCACCTCACGTCCTCCGGAGGACTCCACGTCGGGGGGCCTCCAGCCTCTGGGTGCCCCACAGGGAAGGAAAGGCCCACTTCACACTGGTGGGGAGAGCTCATGTGTAAGGGGGTTTGGGCTTGTGCCTCTATGACCCCCACCCATTGCTTCAAGGTCTGCCCTGGAGGATTTCAGTAGTTTTTCCAGGACTTGAGGAAAGTCCTTTCTAGCCCCCTGGGTCTTCCTTTCCTCCAAGCCTCATCCAGCCCTCAGATGGCGTGCACTTAAGACCCCTCACCATTGAGGCTGACCCTTTCTGAACCCTCTCTGGCTTATCATACAGAGACGCTTTGTGTTCCCTGAAACCCCCACAAGCTGCTCTCTGGCAATGCTTCCCTCAGCTCATACTTGTGCCTTCATTCAGCGCACACACACACACACACACACGCACACACACACACACACACACACCCTTTTGCTGCTCCATCAGAACTGGCCAAGAGATAGGCTGTTAGTAGGCCCTGGCCCCTGCCGCCTCGGGGATTTTGTGTCCTCAGGATGACAGGTGAGGACTGAGTCCCTCAGTGGCCAGAAGCCTGGATTGGGGAGTTGGTACTGACGATGGCTGCGATCTCCCCCAGTGACTTACAGTGTTGCCTCATGAGAGGGTGGGGGCCTTAGATGGCACCTAAGCCACTCCTTCCAACACCACGAGAGACTGGGCCCCAGAAAGATCAGGTGCCGTGGTCCAAGCCACGTCTCATGCGGGGCAGAGCCAGCCCCACAGGCAGCACCTCCTTATCCTCAGGCTGCCTCCTGAGAGCACATGGCCCCATGCACTCTCTCCCCTTTGACAAGGAAGGAGCTCCCTGTTTGACTTTGATTGTAAAAATCGGCCATACTTAGACATGAGAAGACAGGGCTCTGCCTGGTGTGTTTATGTGTATATGGGTGTGAGTGTGTGTGTGCGCGTGTTTTTTCAATAGATATTCAGCGTTAAGCACCTGCGTGCGGAATACCATGGTCAGTGCTGAGAGACAGTTAGGATGCAGTACCTGCCCTCCTTTCTGGAGCTTACTGCTCAGCAGAGGACTAGGAGAGTTGCATTTTCTGGCAGGTCCTGAGGGTGCTCAGGAGGCCTCCTAACCTCTGTTTTGGGCCTCCAGGTTAGCAGGTGAAGAAGGGGGGAGGACATTGCAGGCATATGATCAGGGACCCCAGGCTGTCCTTTTAAAGTTGGAGAGACTGAGGTAGAAGAGAGAGGTGAGGGGGCGGCCAAATAGCGTGGCGGGACCTCCAGGGGTGGGGATGTGGCCAGATGTCTGTCTGTCTGGCAATGAGAGAGATCTTCTTACCTCTTCCCTTCCCCCACCCACTCCAGGCAAGGACTATGAAAACGCAGTGAAGTTCTACAGCCAGGCCATCGACTTGAACCCCAACAATGCCATCTACTATGGCAACCGCAGCTTGGCCTACCTCCGGACAGAGTGCTATGGCTATGCCCTGGCCGACGCCACCCGTGCCGTGGAGCTGGACAAAAAGTACATCAAGGGCTACTACCGCCGGGCCACCAGCAACATGGCCTTGGGCAAGTTCAAGGCGGCTCTTCGGGACTATGAGACGGTGAGCCCCTGCTGCTCCGCTCCCCCACACCCTGCGGGGCTCAGGATTCCTGGCTGGGCCAGAGGGCGGGCTGAGGGGGCACATGTGCTTCCTGTCCTTGGCTGGAGATGAAGCTGTGGCCGGACTGTGAAGGCCTTGAATGCCAGGCCCAGGAGTGTGGGCAGCCTTCCATGGGGATTGTGGGATCATGGAGCCTCTCCCTTTTGAGATGAGGAAATAGGGGCCTAGAGAGGGGCAGTAAGCATGGAGAAGAGTGGGGGGTATCGTCCCCCACACCCAGGAAGGGGCACTGAGGCCTGAGGAGGGCTGTGGCAGGGGTCTGAGCCAGGCTTCAGGAAGAGGAGCTGGGAATGTGGGGCGTCAGCTATTGGGAGGGGTGGCCACAGAGAAACCATTGAAGGGTTTGGAAATTAGGGGCGGGGGGACGGCACCACAGAAGGTGTCCCAGCCTGAAAGTGTAAACCGATTTTGAAAGGGTCGCGAGAAGCTCCTGTTTGCTGAACCCCTGATAGGTCATTAAGAGGAAGTTCAGGGTCTTTGGGTCCCCTCTGTGACCCATGAAGGATCTACAGCTCAGGGAGGGGGGAATTCTTCTTCTTTCAAAGCCATGGTCAGAAACAGGAGTCCAGAACCTGGGATGCACATGCTCTTAAGAACTCAGTTTTCTTGTAAAAAGGACTTTTATTGATGTCTTTTGTTTTTACATCACAGTCGTTTCTGGACATAGTCCCTCCCCCACCTCATTGAAACCTTCCCCCACCTCCTCCACAACTGAAAAAAAAGAACAACTAATAGAATGAGGGCAGAGTTGGAGAGGGTGCCCACCATTGTTCCCCCAGCCCCCTTTGCTCTCCAGCAGCAACATTGGTTCTTTCCATTACTCAGAGTCAGGCTTCCCTCATTGAGTCTTGAGGCTCGTCTTGTGGCCCCAGAGATGATTGTTCCCGTGTATTTGTGAATTGCCACATCACAGCCCCCCACGTCCTTGGACCATAACTTGTCTGTCTGTTCCCTAGTTAATGTTCTGGGTGCTACTCTGAATCTTTGACTGATTGGGAGTAGGTGCTAGGGAAGACAGAGCCAAGGGGTGTTAGTGACGTTTTCAGAATAACTCCCGGTCATTTCCCAGCAGTGTGTGAACGTGCTGGCTGGGAAGTGAGCCCGGGGGGTGTGCTTCCTGTTGGAGGGCATCTCAGTCCTGATGAGCACTGCGTCATGGTGGGTTCTCTGCCCCCACCCCCACCCCACGCACATGCTTTTTCATCTTCTCCTTGAGATTCTGGGCCTTAGTTCCTCCAAGTGAGTCTGTTGCTGTTTTTTCTATCCCCTTGGTCTTTTATTTAGCCTGTCCATTTATTATGGTTTTGTCGCCGCCCTCATTAGACTGGCCTGGCGCGTCAGGAAGTGCTGGTTCTCCCTGCAGCTGTTGGTTTTGTTGTGTTTCTCCAAGGCTGAGTGCGGCACGGCCGGTGCCCTCCAGACCTTGTGATGGCGTTTCCTTCCTTTGTCTCTTCCTGGCTTTCGTTAGTGCTGGGCAGATGTGCTCACTGCTTCTGTGAAATTATTTCTATCTTGATATTTGACCGAAGCTGTTCGTTGTCTCAGTTTCTTTGCTGATTCCGTGGGGTTTTCTAAGTAAATGACTATTGTGTGTCTGGGTAACAGAACGGTTCATTCCTCTACCATGCTGCCTAAGGCCCATGGTTACCCAGGCGGTGTGAGCAGGCTCCTGTGTGGAACACTTGACATTTGTTCTTAGATCCCCTGGTGCAGGAGGACCTGAACCGCACATGGTCTTCTTGGTCTGGAGATCTCCTGGGGTGGGGAGGTGGTCCTCTCTGCCAGTGGCCCCTGCTCTGCACCTTATCATTTCAAAGAGCGCTTGGGGCCCTGAGAGGGAGGGGACTTTCACAGCCCATATATGTTAGAGGCAGGATTTGAACCTGGATCTCTCTGACCCTTGAGCCTCACTCAGTGTACACCTCCCATGTCCATACCACTTCTCAGTATTGATATCACCATTTCCACCTTCCAGATGAGGCTCCTTTTAATATCCAGAGACTTTGGAGATCCCAGCCCAATAGCCATTAGACTTTATTGGCTCATCAGGAGCCTGTGTGGTGACAAAGGGTGGTAGCCAGGAATGTTGGCCAGGGTGCTTCATAAATCATAACATCATCTCCTGATGTTGGGAAGATAGTAAACAGCATGTATGACCATATTGCTCTCCAGGCTCCAGAAGGTACATTGGCTTCTTTAAGGGTTTGCACGTGAACTCTGGAGTCCTCAGACCCCAGACTGGGAACCTCTGTAGTTTCTGAGCTGGGCAGGATTGGAACCTGGTCTGTACTGGGGAAAAGCCAGGCTTGGGAGAGGGAATGGGATAGATTGGGGAGCCGGGCGGGGTGAGCCCTGGGCCTGGACTGTCCTGGACCTGGTGGCCATGGGAATTTGGGGAAGAAACAGGGTCTGACCTGGGGCCGGGACAGGAGAACTAGGCTGGTGGTGGGGAAGAAACTAGAAAGCAGACAAGTTGGCCCTGGAGTCCTGTCAGGGAGGGCCAGTTTCTCATACCTCTGAATCCGCAGCATCTCATGCCCAGGGCCCTGCGCCTTGTAGGCACCCCATACATGTTGGTAGTCGTGAGCCCTGGCCTGCGACATAGGAGCCCCCCAAAGGAAGGGTTAGACTGAATGAACACATGACCCTTCCTGCTCCAAGAATCTTTTATGCCCCTGCCCACCCCTAGCCCCAGCTGTGTGTTGTAAAAATGGTGCTGCTGCCCCTTGCCCCTTTGCCCAGGAGATCCTCAAGGGGTTTCTGGTGGCCTTGGGTGGTGGAGCAAAGGAGGCTTTCGTGTTTCCTTTGGAGGCCCCTGGTAAGGATGTGCACCCCGGCCCCTCTTTCCCATGACTGCCCAAAAGAGCCCCTTTTTCTGGAACCTCCTCACCAGTCGCAAATGCTTGTGCCACCCTCATGCTTGCCATCAGTTGACTGAACAGACCATTAGAGCTTTGCCATGCCAGCAGCTCGCCTGTCTCCTCTGGGAGCTCTTCGGGGTCCTTTTGGGGCCACTTTTCAGAGGAAGGAGAGAATGAGGCCTGTTTTTCTTCCCCAGCCCTCCTAGAGTAAGATCAAAGGGTCCTCCCCTGGCTCTGAGCCCTGGCACCAGGCAAATGAATCAGAGTTTCCAAGCTCCCCGGTATCTGGAGTTTGAAGAAAGCGATTATTTCCAGCCTCCATTTCCCTTTCCTCTCCCTCCTTGAGTCCTGTTATCAAGCCACAGTTTGGGGAAGGAGCCCTAGGTCTCAATGTTTATGTCAGGCCCACCCTCCTGATCCAGGTTGGAGAAGGAACCCCAGCTCCCTTCCCTGCTGCCCCCTCCTACTCCCTTTTCCTTTTGTTATGGACTGTTTTCTCAGTGGTCATGTTAAGTCTGGTTCTCTGCAGTAGGGCTGGGAGCAGCCCAGTGTCCTTGCCCCCTGAAATCTCCAGCACTTGCCAGGAGAGCTGCAGTCTTCCCTTGGCATGGCCAGGCCCACTCGGGCATTTCCTCTTGGGAGGCAGAAGATGCCAAGGCTAAAACCGACCCCCTGGTGGGCTTTGCCCCTAACAGGGAGTTAGTGAGGCAGCGTTTTGGGCAGCAATGTCAGCACAGGGACCTCTGCTCCAGGGGCAACAAGCCCCAGGAATCCTGGGATCTGGCCTCTAGGCTTGGCCTGTGCCCACTTCCTTCCACTCTCTGGGCCTTTGTCTCTTCATCTAGACTGCATGCTGTGCAAGGCCCCTTCCAGTACCTGCCGGGGGATCCTTCTCCATTCTCTTCATCCCTCACCTCTGGTCCTTCTCCCTCGGGGTCCTTCCTGCCTCCTCTTCCTCAAGCCATGCCCCTCCCTCTTCCCTTCAGAAGCCCCCCGGGATTCACCTCAGCCAGCCTGCCCCCTCCTCGTTTGTCCTTGCTTAAGGCTCGGGTTTTGTTCAGCGCCTGCTAGTTCTCAGAAGCTGTTCCATGGTGGGGTGATCCTCCAGCTCCCCCAGGAGCTGATCCTCCCCTGCTTTCTGTCCCTCCTTGCCTTGAGGGCAAGTGAGCAAACAGGGTTAGGCCTGGCCTGTGAGGCCCAGGGCTGCTGTGGTCGCCAGGCTGAATGCAGGTGTGAGGAAGATCCCATAGGTCAGGCCGGGCTGGCGCAAAGGCAGGGAAATCAGAGGGCACAGTTAGGAGCCCGAGATGCCAGGAGCCAATCTCAGTCCTTGGCTGCTGCTCGCTCCTGTTCAGGCCAGTGGATGGGTGGGGCTGGCGTGGAAAGTAAGCTGTGGATTTGGAGCCCAAAGGCCTGGGTTCAGATTCTGAGCAGGTTAGAGAAAAGTGCATGGAGATAAGACAGCCAGCCCTCCACAGACATGGGGCCTGCGTCTGGCCCCTTCCCTTCTCCCTGACTCCTTCCCCTCATCTGTAAATAACCTGTGAAGTCCTCTCACTGTGGGTCAGAGGCCCAGGGCTCCTGCCTCCTGGGCACAGCTCCTCTCTGGCTGTCCGCTGACTCGCACCTCCCCCATCTCCCTATCCAGGTGGTGAAGGTCAAGCCCAATGACAAGGATGCCAAGATGAAGTATCAGGAGTGCAACAAGATTGTGAGGCAGAAGGCGTTTGAGCGCGCTATCGCTGGGGATGAGCACAAGCGTTCAGTCGTGGACTCCTTAGACATCGAGAGCATGAGTGAGTCTTATACTGCCCACCTGCGGGAGTGGGGGTGTGGGGGGTTGCGGGTCTCCGGCCAAGCATCCAGGCACTGCCCTCCACCCGGGCCCAGGGGCAGGAAGCATTTGGTTGGCATCTAGGTCTTCTCCTTCCCATTCCTTCCATACGTTCCAGACTTCCCATTGCCTCAGCAGTGGTCCTGAAGCTGCTGGAGCTAGTTGCCTTCTCCCACTGAGTTGGGAATGGGAGCCTTCCCTAAAGGCAGACATTGGGCCTCTCTGGCCCCTTCTCTCATCCTCCTGTTCTAAGCCAGGCTCTTTGCTGGTGCTCACATCCACTCATATGGGCTCCATCTGGCTGTCCCAACTCCCTTCCTGAGTACCGAGTCCCCCTAGACTCATCTCGTCCATTCCCATCCTATCACCCCCCTTGCCTTCCCAGGGGGAAGCTTGTAGGGATCCTGGGCAGGGGGCACATTGGCATGGGCCCGCCCATGTCGCCAGCCTACATCTGCTGGCCTGGCTCTAGGCGGGTCCTGACAGCCCTAAGAGGGAGAGAACGGCTAGCAGAAACTTGGGGCAGAGGGGGCCCAGGTACTGGCACTTAGGACCCCTCCTCCTCATCAGGCATCCACACGCATTGCCAGTACCAATAGACATTCCCTCGGACTCTGCCTCCACACACTGAGCAGCCCTCTCTCCAGTCCGGGTAGCCGAAGGTGTTCTTATGTGTGTTATGAGGCCTCAGAGGCGGGCTGACCCCTGCTTGCACTCCACAGTAGCTGTGGGTGCTCCCGTGACAGTGGACACTGTGGAGGCTCCTGTGGGCCCCTGGCTCTACACAGTCTCAATAAATGGAATTTTTCTCCCAGGATCCCCACATCCCCATCTCTGTTCTCACTATACTGGTGCCTTCTTCCTTCCTTTTTCCTTGATTGGAACGTCTTAATTAGGCAGTCTGTGGAATCCTCCAAGTGACCCTGTTACTGGAGGAGAAGCAAGAACTCTTAGCATTTGTTTTGCTTTTGGAGCATTGGTGATCCTAGGGCTGATGGCCACCTGTCCATGAGGAACCCTGTGTGGAAACAGAGAGCCCTGGGAGTGAACTGTGCTGGGTTGGCAGTTTGAGCCCCGGGAGTTGGTGGGAGTGGTTGGGCCCTCTGTCAGCCCATTCCTCAGGCACCCGTGGTGGGAGCAGAGCGCCCACCCGCCTCCACAGGCCCCCTATCCTTTGCTTCTTGTGCTGGCAACAGAGCACCTCGCTTTGGGCTGTTCTCACCTCTCAGGGTCTCCTCATCTGTAAACTCAGCCATGCTCTGGCTGCTTACCTGCCTGCAGGGCAGTGCTCGGAAAACTCAGCATGAGCAGCGGTCATTCCCTTTCTTCCCATTGTTTTGGTCCCTTCTTCCCTCCATCTCTTTCCAGGGCCTTCTCCTGCTGATCTCCCTCTCACCCCGTTTCTCCTCTCTAGTAGTCTCCCTTTCCCACCCTCTCTTCTCCCTATTTCTCCCCTCTTCTCTCTCATCTCTTCCTCTCCCTCCTCCCTATTTCTCCCCTCCTTTCCTCTCCTCCCTCTTATCTCCTTCTCCTCTCCCTTCCCATTTCTTCCACCTTCTCTCTCCCTATTTCTCCCCTCCTCTCCTCTCCTCCCTCTCATCTCTTCCTCTCCCTCCTTCCTGTTTCTTCCACTTTCTCTCTCCTGTTTCTCTCCTCCTTTCCTCTCCTCCCTCTTATCTCCTTCTCCTCTCCCTTCCCATTTCTTCCACCTTCTCTCTCCTGTTTCTCTCCTCCTTTCCTCTCCTCCCTCTTATCTCCTTCTCCTCTCCCTTCCCATTTCTTCTACCTTCTCTCTCCCTATTTCTTCCCTCCTCTCCTCCCTCTCATCTCTTCTTCTCCCTCTTTCCTATTTCTTTCACCTTCTCCTCTTTCACTGTTTGTCTCCTCCTGTCCCTCTTTCTCTATTTTTCTATCATCCTTAGTTTTTCCATCCTTCCTATGTCTGTCTCCAGGCTGGGTAGGAAGCAGGTTAGAAGAAAGAAGATGTTACTGAAGTCTGTCAAGTCTTATTGTAAGTTTTTCTTCCCTGATTTTAGTAGTTGGACCCTGGTGGAATACTCTTCCTAGGTTCGTGTTCTTCCCTCTGTACTTGGTCAGCCACTCACTATTAATCCTCTGTTTTTTCACATCCTGCTTCTCAAGGTGCAGCATAAGAACAACATCCTCTCCACCCCAGCCCCCCATAATAAGATCAGCCCCATGGTCCCTCCAGCTCTGTCCTCAAGCACACTGCAGACAGTCAAGGCTGGGCCAGGCGATGCTAACTTCAGGTTAGGGACAGCCAGGTAGCAGCAGCCTGTCAGCTATTCCTCATGGCTCTGGTCTTCAAAGAGCCATAGAACCTGAGAGTGGGGAGAGATGGAGGAATCCAGGGCCTCTGAGCACGAAGCCTCCTTATGACATCCCTAACAAGTTTTCATCTAGCCCTTACTGTGCAAAGTCTTCTGGTGATGTGAAGCTCACCTCCTCCTGCAGCAAGAAGGAGACAGCTCACAGAGACCCCTAGTCTGCTCTTCTGAAGCTGCTCCTCATTCTGGCCTTTGGAAAGGTCTGGGCCTGAAGCCGGTCCATCACCCTGGCTGTCATTCCTGTCCAGGCCCTGCCTTCTCCCCAGCTGCCTGGATCACTGCACCAGCCTTTTAGGCTCTCCATTCTCATCCTCTGACCCTGTCACATTCTTCTTTCCCACAAAGCTCCCTGATACGTCATATGTCACAGGAACACCAGCAGTGACCCAGGGTCATGGTCAAAGGTCCAATCCTCTCAGGCCCAAAGACCTCTGATAAAGGCTCTGTGGTAGGTAGGTCTTGTTCAAAGACCAGCCCACTTCAGCCCAGAGCTGAGGTGGGGCATTACTGAGCTAGGCAGTGAAGTGCAGAGAGGGTGTGACCTGTGTTGGGGCTGAGGGAGACACCCCTAACTCACAGACCTTGCCAATATAAGGTAAAAAGGATTCCTTACCTTTCTGAAAGTAGTCAGGAGGGCACGTATTACTATGATTTCCATCTTACAGATGAACTGAATCTCAGTGAGGAAAGGACCAGGAGAAATGCAAACGCAAACATTTCTTATGTCGTGTGGGAGCTCTACCATGCTTCTCTTTTAGCAAAACTGCCTTCTGGTTTCAGATGGCACTTGTTTCATTCATTGTGCAGAGATTTGGTGAAAAAGTAAAAATCCAAAGAGAGTAACAAATAAGCATTATACCATTAAGGAAATTGAACCAAGGGAACCAATGAAAATGAATTCTGTATTCTTTGGACATTATAAAACAGCACCAAGAAACTCCAGAATGGTTCAAAATAGAAATAAAAGTTGGAAGAAGATATTGGGAATGAAATGAGATCAGAAATCAGAGCTAGAAAGAATTTTAAAACATAAATGGCTGAGTAAGGGAAATTGAATACATGATAGAAAGTCTCTGCAAAGCAGTAGAGGCTTTGAGAAGGAGAACCAAATTTGACTACAAAACCATTAAGTAGAAGAAGATTTGGCAGAAGAGACACAAAAGGCCACAGTTACATTAAAAGAACACATGAACTCCATAAAAGTCAAAGTGACTGACTCGAAAGACAGGCCATTTAAAGTAATTCCATGGTTTTATGGGTTAGAAGATCATAGATCTAGAGGGACCTCGTAGGCCATATTGATCCAAGCCTGATCTTATAGATGAAGAAACAGGTTGGGAGTTGAAATGCCTTGCCAATGTCCCATGGGTAATGTCAGAGGCAGAATTCGAACCCAAGTCTTCTGACTCCAGAAACAGGGCTCTTTCTACTGTACCTGTCAGTAGACCATTAGTTTTGATCGGGATTTGGGAGGCTATAGAGTCAGACTCCCTTATTTTACCGATGGAAAGGTAGAAGTAGAGAAAAGATTTTGCCCAAGGTCACATCAAGTTGATGATTGAGCCAGAACTGAAACTCCTTGTTTGGCATCATATCCTACTTCCAGCTTTTGTCCTTCTAGCCTGCAGGGTCTCAGCCATTTTAGCCTGTCATCTGACAGACCTTTCCCTGAAAATCTCACAGGAAGGGCCTAAAAAACCAGGAGTTAAAAATCTAGACCTACCACTGGTATACTTTGTGACCTTAGGTTAGTTTCTTTCCTCTCTGGGCCTCAGTTTCCCCATCTGTAAATTTAGGGGAGTAGACCAGATGATCTCGTAGGGCTCTTGCAGCTCCAGCAGTCAATGACTCCAACATTCCAACTTAAGATTGCCTTTCCCACAGGCAAGCTTTTTTGAAGTGCCCTTTTCTTTTTTCCCCACTTCTGTCCCTTCCCACTGGCTTCTCCAGCCCTCCCTGTCCCTAACCATAGACCCTTCATTTAAGTGCAGAGAGAGAATAAAATAAATCAACATGTTCCTCTCTCATAAATCTTCAAGATCTGAGTTACTTAGGAGTTCAGCGGGTCTGTATACCCTAGATGATTCCTATTTGTTCTTTTACCAATGGCGTAATCTTTTTCTTAAAAAAAAAAAGCCCATAAACATGAAAGAATTGTTTACTCAGTCTTTTTTTTTTTAAGTAATTATGCTTACTTATTTTTCTTGTGTTCCTATCGTTTGGGATGTTTGCAGATTGAATAATCTGCTTCCTTTTATGGGTTTTTTGTTTTTGCAGCAATTCTCAAATACCTCTTATTGAAAGCTGATCTTTCATTGAAGATCAGGCTTGGGTGTATAGGATGTGTTATTTTGGCTTGCACCTTGAGCTCCTTTTTAGGAATGTAGTCTTCCCATTGCTTTCACTGATTTCTCATGAACATAAAATAATCTTGAGATAGTCAAATTGCCGTTCCTTCCTTCATACTTGGAGAACTCTCTTCTCGGCTGCTTGCAGAATTTGTTTTTGTTTTTGGAGTTGTGAAATTCAACCAATATAGACTCTGGAGTTTGAAGCATGTTTATTCTCTTCCCCCCTGCCCCCCTCAGTGGCCATCTCTGGATTCTGTGGATCTCTGCTTTGCTGTCTGTATTCAGAAGTTTAGACAGTTTTCTTCTGCTCTTATCTGCAGGATGGCATTCAGGCTTTTTGGTTCGATATGCTCTTTGAATGTAACTGCTGCCATTTGCTTTTCTTTGGCCCAGTTTTCTTCTTCAGTATTTTTTGGTTCAAATCTTATTCTGAACTTCTACTGCTTTGGAGAGATTTTTCTGTCAGTTTAAGTTCATCCTCCCTTTGATTTCTGATTTAGTTTTATCCTGATATGATCTTCCAACTTTTATTTCTATTTGGAACCGTTCTGGAGCCTCTTGCTGCTGTTTTGTGATGTCTCGAGAATACACTTTGGTTCCCTCGGTTCAGTTTCCTCAGTGGTATAGTATTTATTTATTATGCTTTATGTTCTCTGTAGGTTTTAAGCTCCTTTTCCCTCTGTTTTTATCATCTTTTGGCAGCTCATCTGCTCTTGAGCTAGGTTTTTATTCAGGCTTTCTTTGTAACTTTTTGGTCTTTCAGCCTCTCCAGCATCAGTTCTTGGTTCTTGTTTCCCCCTTCATTCTTTGGCTTCTTCCCTTTCCACTCTTCTACCAGCACTTAAAGCTGGGCTTCTAGGCTGCCTCGACTGACTCATTTTGGGATGGAGTAGATGGGTTGCTGGCCTGGGTTCCTGCTCTTAATAAGCTCCAAGGGGAGAGGCCTGGCCTCAGCTAGCCTTCTCTCTCATTGCTTCATGACAAAAGCCCTCTTTCCCTCTAAGCCATGAGCAAGGGCAGCCTGTGGCTCCCGCCTGCCTCCTCTACATTCCTCCCTGCTGTGGTGAGCCATGTGGGGAGCCCCTGCCTTCACTGTGCCTGCCTTTGGTGGTTAGTGGCTGAGGTTTTCCTGCCTTTTCATGTGGTGGCTGTGCTTCTTCTGCCCCTGGGGAGTCCCTCCTCTTACTGGGGTTTTGGGGGTATTGATGGGGAACAACGATTTTGCCTTCCTGTGGCCCTTGTGCTTCCACCAGCCTGCTTCTCTAGACTCACTGTTGTGTTGCAGGCTCGCATCTGGAGCTGGGACCTCCCACCACAGTCTGCCCATCCATCATTCTCTGTATTGAAGTTGTCAGTTTGGTTGAGGGGGCTTGGAGGCCATCGAGCCTGACCCCCCACTGACTTTGTGCAACACTGCAGACCTTGCCTCAGCAGCCTGTGGGAGAGCTTGGACTGTTAGGAAGTTTTCTCTTCTTAATCTGAAATCGCCTTCCCTACTACTTCTCTCTATTGGTCCTAAGTCTGCCACATGGGCCCAGCAGAACGAGACTTGTCCCGCTTCCCTGTGCCAGCCCTCCAGGCCGTTGAGGGCATTCTTGTGGCCCAGCATGCCTGGTTCCTTCACTGATCCTTGTCTGGCATGCCTCTGACACCGCTCCCTCTCCCAATGCATCTTGGGGCTCCCCTAGCCTATCCCAGCCCTTCGTGAATGAAGCAGCCTCATTGTCAGGCTGTCCTCATGGGTCTCCTTGTTGGTTCTGTTTCAAGACAACAGTCCTGCTTGGGGACCAGAAAGAAAGAAGGTGCCCGAGCTAAAATGGAGGCCTTCTGCGGCAGTGTGGAGAGGGGCTCCCACCTCCCTGGCCACCCTGCCGCCTCAAGCGTCTCACGTACAAAAAGGGCCTTTGGTTGTGGATCTGAACAGGAAGCCTGCACACTTGTCCCCCTCTGCTTTGCTCCATCTGTGGGTTCTCAGCTTTCTCCCAGAAGCTGGGGTTCTAGAGCTGGGATCCGCAGTTAATAGTAGTTGAGTAGAATTGGTTTTCTTTGCAGTCCTACATATCTTATCATCTGTCTTTACCCCTGGGATTCTGAGAAGGGTCCCTCGGCTGGCTTCCCCAGACTGCTGGCCTCATGGGGTTGACGCCCATGCAGATGCTTCGCGAAATGCCCACCCTCCCCACCTCCACCTTTCTTTGCTCCCAAGCACCCCCACACCTTCTGTCTGAGCTTGGCATGACCTCACCTTGGCCTCCAGATTTGTCTGTTTCAAGAGATGATTTGGGACGCCTTCCTTAGGAAAGATAGGGAGAGAATGTATGGAGCCTCTGGTCTGACCTCCAGGGACCTTTGCTACCTCATTGGTGATCTTGGGCCCTTCCCCTGACTTAGCCGATTAAAAGACCGCCCAGTGATCAGCCTCACTGTCTTTCTAGAGTCCTTTGGGTGAATACCACCACCCCCATTGTAGCGGCCCCTTCATCAGCCTCAGGGCTGTCTCCTGGCCCCTCCAGAAGCCTGGTTAATCTCTCGGCTTTTACCCATTCCTAGCTCAGGAACTTCCCAGAGCCTGTAGGGACCCAGCCATGCTACTCAGCTTGGCGTTCAGGGCCTCCAGTCTGGCCCAACATCCTTCTTCAACCCTGTCCTCTGCCAGTTCCCTCACATGCCTAGGCTGATTTCTCCCAACACATGCCTTTACCAGGACTGTTCCCATGGGCCAGAACCTTTCCCTTTGTGGCCCCAGCCGCCCTCTTGGGCTCTTAGAGTCTTAACTGCCCTTTCAGGTGTGGCTCAAACCTGTCTTCCAGGAAGCTTCCCCTGCCTGGCCTGGTCCCTAGGCCTCTCTTCTCCTCCTGGGGGGTCCCTTCAGCCCTGGCTCTTGGCCCCCCAGAGCTCCACCTCCAAGAATGAGTGATTCCCCGTTGTGCAGTGAGTGACTCTGGGCCTCCAAAGTCAGACCTACCCCCTCCTCTAGGGGAGCAGGGGCAGGGGGCCATGGCTGATCCCTCTTCCTCCTCTGCCCCTAGCCATTGAGGACGAGTACAGCGGCCCCAAGCTAGAGAATGGCAAAGTGACCCTGACTTTCATGCGGGAGCTCATGCAGTGGTATCGAGATCAGAAGAAGCTCCATCGGAAGTGTGCCTACCAGGTAACAGCCTGCTGCCCTGCCCCTGGAGGAGGAGGACAAGGGAGGAGGGAGGCCCGCCGGGGACCAGCCCCCAGCCCCAAGAGGCAGCAGGGAGTCATGGAAAGGACTGGGGCTCAGTGTCCTCACCTGTGAAATGATAGGAATTGGAGTCAGCCACATTCCATGCCTCTGAGAGCCCCATCCAGATAGTGGGGAAGGGGACCCTTGGGGGTTTCCCCTGTCCCCTTGTACTCATAGCCCAATCCCCCCTCAGATTTTGGTGCAGGTGAAGGAGATCCTGTCCAAGTTAACCACACTGGTGGAGACCACGCTCAAAGAGGTGCCTCTGTGTTTGGGGGTGGGGGAGGAGGAAGGAGGGGCAGGGCAGGGGCAGTGGGGACTGGGCTGGGGGCCCGGGAGCCCGGCAGGCACTCACCCAGTTTGGGTTTTGTCTCCCCTTGGCTCTCTCTGTCTCTTTACCCCCATTCTGGTCCCTCCTCTTGCCGCTTCTCCCTCTGCCCTGTTTTTCTTGGGCCACCTTGGTATCTCCTCCATCCCGATGTTGCTTTTGTCTCTGTCTCCTTCCTTCTCTCTCGATGCACATCTCCCTGTCTTGCCATCCCTGTCTCTGTGTCTTTCTCTTGCTCCTGCTCTGGGTCTCGCTGTCTCCATCTGTCTCTGTGTCTCTCCCTCTTCCCTGGCCTCTTTTCTTTCAGACAGAGAAGATTACAGTCTGCGGGGACACTCACGGCCAGTTCTATGACCTGCTTAACATATTTGAGCTCAATGGTCTGCCTTCTGAGACCAACCCCTATGTATCCTTTCTGTGCTGCCAGCCCAAGCCAAGCCATCCCCTTCCCCACAGGCGGCCTGTGAGGCTTGCCCATGCTTGCCACTCCCCCAGGCCTCCACGTGTCCGGCCTCAGCTCTGCTCCTGGCCCCTTGCCTTCCGGATGACCTCTCAGCTTCTCTCCACCTTGGGGACTACAGGTCCCACTCTGGCCTGTGTGTGCCGCCTGTTGGCCACCACTGCTAGCCCTGGGATCTGCTCATGGGAGGGCCAGGGGCAGGGGTGGGGAAGGGCACTGGGCGTCTGCCCCTTTCTCATTTTCCTAAGCCTCCCCTGGCATAGATATTTAATGGAGACTTTGTGGACCGAGGCTCCTTCTCTGTAGAAGTGATCCTCACCCTCTTTGGCTTCAAGCTGCTTTATCCCGAACACTTCCACCTTCTCCGAGGTAAGCTGGAGATGGGTGCCTGGGTGCAGGCAGAGAGGAGGGTGTCTGCAGAGGGGTACTCCCAGACCAGGGCAGGGGCAAGAGCTGCCCATCTCCCTGCCTCAGCCTCCAGTAGAACAGAGAGCCTGCTTGAATTCTAGGATGCTGGGCCTTGGAGGAGAATCGTTCAGGCCCTTCTGGGGTGGGAAGGCGCCCTGCGCTCCAGCAGGGCCCTCGGGAGGCGGGGCACTGAAATCCAAGGCTCTTGTCTCAGTCTGCCCTCGTTCCTCAGGGGATCTAAGGTGCCTCCCTTCCCTTCTCTGGGTCTCAGCTCCCCATCTCTGTAATGAGGGGTCTAGGTAGTCTCTGAGACCCCTTCCGACCTGAGCATTCAATATTCTCCAGGCCTTTCTAGCTCTAAAATTCTCTGGTTCTCTGATGATGCCCTAGTGGGGGTCCAGCTGAGTGCCAAAGCCCTGTTCCATGCCCAGCCTTAACAAGCAGGCCTGTGAGCCCAGGGTCTTCCCTCCATCCCTCAAAATCCCCCAGGGAACCACGAGACAGACAACATGAACCAAATCTACGGCTTTGAGGGGGAGGTGAAGGCCAAATACACAGCACAGATGTTTGAGCTATTCAGCGAGGTATTTGAGTGGCTACCCCTGGCCCAGTGTATCAACGGCAAGGTGCTGGTAAGCCTTTGTGGGACAGGGGCAAGGGGCCAGCCCTTGGGGAGTGGGGGAGGGAGGGGAGTGCCCTTACCAAGCCTCCTGCTTCCCCCAGATCATGCACGGGGGGCTCTTCAGTGAGGATGGGGTTACGCTGGATGACATCCGGAAGATAGAGCGGAATCGGCAGCCCCCAGACTCCGGTGAGTTCTGTGGAGAATGCTTGAAAGTAAGCTGGGTCTAGGCAAGAAGCCTGGGTTTTCAGGCCACTCTCTGGCTGTTTGGCCACAGACAATTCCTTTCCCTCTTTTGGCCAGTTTTCCTGTTTGTAGACTAAGAGAAGATAAGGTGATGGTGCAGGCCCTTCCAGGAGTCTGTGGGCCTAACCAGACTCAGCAGCCCCAGAAAGAGAGCGGGGAGGCAGTGGGCACAGCTGTGGTTGGTGGGGGACCATTCTTGAGGTTCTGAGGCCCACTAATTCTTTCTTCCTCTTCCTTCCCCTTCCAAAAACAGGCCCAATGTGTGATTTACTCTGGTCAGATCCACAGCCCCAGGTCAGTGAGTGCATGCCCTCAGCAGGGTCACTAGGGAGCATTGGCAGGTCGGGGCCGGGGGGCCGGGGGGGCCTGCTCTGAGCCTTCTCTCCACCAGAATGGGCGCTCGGTCAGCAAGCGAGGCGTGAGCTGCCAGTTTGGACCAGATGTCACCAAGGCCTTTCTAGAGGAGAATCGGCTGGACTACATCATCCGCAGCCACGAGGTGAAGCCTGAGGGCTACGAGGTGGCCCACGATGGCAAATGTGTCACTGTCTTCTCCGCCCCCAACTACTGGTGAGGAAGTTTGGGCCTCTCCCCCTCAGGATCTCAGCATCCTCGTTGTCTCTCTTGTCCCGTTCCCCATCTGTCCCCAGCCCCCTTGCCTTCTCCTCCCTCCTGCCTAACTCGGCTGCTCCTTGTTCCATCCCATAGCGATCAGATGGGTAATAAAGCCTCTTACATCCACCTACGTGGCTCAGACCTGCGGCCCCAGTTCCACCAGTTCACAGCAGTGGTGAGTCCCTCGGTCCCCTGACCTGGCAGGCCAGGGCAGGGATGGAGGCAGGGCTCAGGGGCCATAGGGGCTGAGGGCAGGGGCCAGGGGATATCCGACCAAGCTTAATGCTTGCTTTCTTCCCAAAACAACGTCCCATCTTGTTTTCAGCCTCATCCCAATGTCAAGCCCATGGCGTATGCCAACACGTTGCTGCAGCTGGGGATGATGTGAGAGGGATAGCAGGGGCCTGGGCTGGGGCTCCCTAGGAGCCCGGGTGCCGGCTCAGCCCCTGCTCCCAGCCAGAAGGCCAGCATGGCCCACAAGTTGGAGACTGGAGGAGTTCCACCTGCTTTTACTTTGTAAACTTTGTATTTATTCCCCCACTTTGGTTCAAGGGGTCTGCATCCCCAGGATGATGGGCATTCATGGGCTGGGGCTTCTACGGGCTTGCTGCCCCAGGGCATTCTGGGAGGAGGAGGTGAGAGCTGGGGGAGGGAGGAAGGGCAGGGCCAGGGGAGCTGCTCCTACGCCTTTGTTTGCATGGCTCTGCCCCTTTATTGCCCCGTCCCTGAATCAATAGGCCCCAAGAAGGGGCTGGGGGTCAGGGCTCCTCTGCATTCAGTCCACCAAGGGCCCCCCAGGGAGGGGCTGAGAGCCAGGCCCACCCAGAGCCCCCCCCCCCCAAGCTATTTTACTGTCTGTAATTAAATATGTTAAAATAAAGTCATTATTGTAAGCCAGCCTGGCTGGGGATGAATCCAACCTCTCTCTTGCTGTGTTCCCCCTTGTATGCGGAGGGCTTGGGATCTACAGTAGTGTTCCTTGGGATTCAGGAGTCTTAGAATTGGAAGCAACGGTGGAGATGGTCAGAGCGATGCCCTCATTTTCCCAGATGGAGGAGCTGAGACCCTAGGCCACCCAGTGAGTTAGAGCCGGCGCCTCCAAGCCTTCCAGAAGCCTCTCCTGCTAAGGCAGTAATTACAAGGGAGCCTAAGCAGAGTCTGCGCCTGGCTGAAGGGGCCACCAGGCCAGAGTGGAGCCTCCTGAGGAGCTGCAGCTCCTTGGCCGTCCAAGGGGACCTTCCCCTCTCTGGACCTCAGCTGCCCCGTCTGCACCCTAACAAGGGAGAGCTCAATCCTCTTCAAACTTCTCTTGTGAGCCCAGAGCTGCTTCTCCTTGGGTCTGCCCGTATCACTGCTGCTATTCCCACCTGCCCTTTCCTCAGCCTGACTTCCTGCCATCCTCATTCCCCCAGCCCCACCAAGGTCTGCTGAGAGGAGAAGGGCAGACTGACAGGCAGCTGAGTGTCCACATCAGCGCTCTCTGGGCTGGGGATGATGGCCCCTGGCCCTCACTTTTGCCCAGTCCTCTCCCCTCTGCTTTCTGCAGTCTCCTGTTCTTCCCCAGCCCCAGGCAAGGTCAGATGAGTCAGACCAGAAGAGGGACCACTTTGACCTCCATCCTTCTCCGTCCCCCACCACTGCTTCTGTAGGATGAGGGATGGGTGGGTGGAGAGGCTCCTGCCTGGGCTAGTTGATAACAAGGGATCCCAGATGGGAATGCAGGACCAAGCATAAGCCAGGAAAGGTTGTAGGGGGTGGGCAGGCTGGGCTCCTGGCATTCATAGGGAGATGGGTTCACAGAAGGGCCAGCCACTGTGGTGCCCTGTGGCTCCAGGCCTTGGCCTGGCAGAATGCCTTTGACTTCCATGCTGACCAGGGTCCCTATTGTACACGGCTTAGCTGAGGATTTGCCTGAGGTTAAATGGTCATGGAGGAAGTACTGGGGCTGAAACTTGGGCATCCCTTCCAGGCCAGGGCTCCTTCCATTCCTGGTGCTGATTTGGTGGCCTGTCCTGCCTGCTCTGGCAACCCTTGGCAGAAAGAGCCCTGGGCCTTCCAGATCCCTCTCCCTTGTCTCACGGGGTAACTAAGTAGGTCCCTTCACTCTAATAAACCCCCAATTAGGACCCTGGGGCTGTAGTGTGCTGGAAACGTCATTGTCTCCACTCCTGTAGGAGGGAGTAAGCAGAGGCTGGTCGACCAGTTGTCCCATAGGTTGTGACCAGGCACAGATTGTACTATGGGCTTTCTGAGGTTTCTTCTGAGCTGGCTAAACTCACCAGTGGATTTGGATTCCACGAGGAAGAAGAGACATCTGCCATGCCAATTACAATGGTTTGTTAGCCTTGGGGGGAAGTTACAGGGGCGACCTTCTGGTCCAGCAGGGTGCACTAGCGGTCATCCAGGGGAGAGGATGGGGTAGTGGTCTGTGTCAGATGGAGCCACAAAGAGCCTTCTTCAGGCAGAGGGCAGTGCCCGGCCGCTGTAGCCTGGCAGCCCCCGAGCTCCTGCCTGATCCCAGCATTTCCTCCTTGGGCTGTTCAGATGTTGCCAATGAGTCCCTTTCACCAGGGACAAGGGCCCAGCGCATCAGGCCTGAGCTGCTGCCTGAGCCCTTCCACCTCTGGTTCAGGAATCCTCTGATTCTGGAGTTGCCCTCAGGGTGAGCTTGGATGGGCCACTTGGCATTTCTGGGTCTGCACCATCTGAGAAATGAAAGAGGCAGACTAGACTGTAGGATCAGAGACTGGGGGCCTGAGCCTGCCCAGCGTTGGAAGCCTGGCCAGTGTGCGGCCTTGGCTGGGATCTCGGCAGTCAAAGGCTCTTCTATGGTAGGTAACACAACCGAGTGGGACTAGACAACCCCCAAGATCCTGGCCAGCTCTAAAAGCTGACACATTCATGTATCTGATCCAACAGCCCTGGGAGGGGGGTGGTGGTTATTCCCATCTTAGAGATGACAAAATGGACTTGCCCAGGGTCACACAACTGGTAAGTGTCACCCCACCCCATCCTCTCCCCTGGATGACCACTAGTGCACCCTGCTGGACCAGAAGGTCAGCCCTGTAACTTCCCCCCAAGGCTAATAAACCATTGTGATTGGCATGCCAGATGTCTCCCTCGTGGAATCCAAATCCACTGGTGAGTTTAGCCAGCTCAGAAGAAACCTCAGGAAACCCATAGTACAATCTGTGCCTGGTCACAACCTATGGGACAACTGGTCGACCAGCCTCTGCTTACTCCCTCCTATTTGAACTCGGGTCTAATTGACTCTATATCCACCAGCTCCTGAGAAAGGCAGCTCTCCTGAGGAAGCTTTTCCTGATCTCCAGCTTAAACAGTGTCTGTCTTTGTAACCTCCCCCTTTGCTCTCGATCCTGCCCTCGAGGGCAGAGCCAGAAGGAGGGTAATTCCTCTTCCCTGGATGTCCTTCGGAGTCCTAGAAAACTTGGCACCCACCACTTCCCACCCCAAGTCTTCTACAGGCTTGTTTATGGCCTAGGTTTGACATCGTTCGTCTGCCTGGCTGCCTTCTCTGACCTCCCCAGCTTATCCATAAACCTACAAGGCCAGTTTTTGAGTCAAAGTCCGTGGGTCTCAGATTTCATGTCTAAAATTCTGCACTGATAAGTTTAAGGTTCTATGAGTCCAAGGTCCTAAGGTCCTGTGACTTAGAGATTCCATAATCCTATGAACTGAATAGTGAAGTTGCAAGTCAGACCCAAGGGGGCATGGCTAGCCTTGGCATTGCGTGGAGACCAGGAGAGTTCGTTCCCCTCTCCCTTGCCCTGACATTCCAAAAGACTTCCTTCCATCTCTTCCTCTGAAATGATTCTGGGATTCTTGGGACTAGGGTCCAGGTGAGGCTAGGGATGGCCAGCCTCTCTTTGGACCAGAAAGTCCCATGGTCCCACTACACACCATGACTTAGAAGCTCTGACCTTCCCAACCAGAATTCAGTCTCATCCTGATTCCTCTGCAGTTCTTGACAGACCACATAGTCACATCCTTGCAGTGATGGGAGAGCTGAGGATACAGGGAGTTTGGTGGGGGGTGGGGGTGGGGGAAGTAGTTAAGAATGTCAGATCTGGGAGGGGCCTTAGAACAGGGAATGTCAGAACTAGGAGGGACTTTAGAACAGTGTCAGAGCCCTGAAAGACCTGAGGACTTGATACCACAGTTGGAAGGGATTTCAGAGATCCTTTTTTACAGGAGGGGAAACTGAGGCCCAGAGAGAAGCTCATGCAGCAAGTTGGGCAGTGAGACCTGAATTATGCCACACCTTTTTCCTTCCAGACTCAGATTTGTTCCCTGGGCAGTAGCTACAGAAGCCCCGTCCCTGAGCCATTTAGGATTTGGGTTTTGTTTTTTGGGTTTTGGTTTTTTTTTTTTGGTCACAATGGCTGTTTAGAAGAAGGAATATCCCAAACACACAGGCCCCTGTTGGCTTATATTTTTAAGCTGAAAGGGGAAAGGCATGAGGAAATGGCTTGAACATTTCCTGAGTGGGTAGGAGCCCTAGGGCAGGCTGTGGGACCCAGCATCATACAATGTCATTTCTGACTTTGAGAGGTCTTCTAATCCAAGCCTCTTAATTCTCCAGAGGAGGAGAAGAGGAAAGGATGCGCCCAAGGCTCTGTACCCCAGAGCAATCCCAGGCAGGCCTCGCTAAAGAAGGGGAGGCAGAGAGGGAGGGAGGGAGGGAGAGAGGGAAGGAAGGAAGGAAGGAAGGAAGGAAGGAAGGAAGGAAGGAAGGAAGGAAGGAAGGAAGGAAGGAAGGAAGGAAGGAAGGAAGGAAGGAAGGGAGGAAGGAAGGAAGGAAGGAAGGAAAGAAGGAGGAGGGAAGAAGGAAGGAAGGAAAGAAGGAAGAAAGGAGAGGAAGGAAGGAAGAGAGGGAGGGAGAGATGAAAGAAAGAAAAAGGGAAGAGGGAAGATTTATTATAGAAGCACTTGAGCATTTGCCCTCCCTCCCCACCCTCATCCTCCTCATGTCTCAGACCCCAGGCTCTTCTCTGAGAGTACAAAGACCAAGATGGCCCAGTCCCTCCCTCCTCATGGAATCTAACCTTCTGGTGAGAGCTGGGCACCTTCAGAAAAGTTTAATAAAGGGGGTAAGGGCAACTCAAATCAACCCAAGTTTATGAAGCCCTGCTTGTTTGTGAGGCTCTGTGCAGGGTGCTGGAGGCAAAGCCAGGCCTTGTCCTCAAGGAGCTTCCCCTGTAGCCCTGCAAGGTGTATAAGCTATATGAGCTCTATTCATAGAAGATACATAAGGTGGTTTTTGCAGGGAGGGGTGTGCACCAGCAGATAGAGGGTAATCACTTCCTATGAAAGCTGACCGAACCTTGAAGGGAACGAGGGGCTCTAACGGGTGAGTGGAGATGAGTTGGGAATGTTTCATTTTTGTCTTTGATGTGAGACTTTGGCCTTCCTGTCCCAACTCCCTGGGTGGGTCACCGATTATTATGTCTTTTCACATTTGTTCTTGTTTAGTTGTTTCTGTCGTGTCCAAACTCTATGACCCCATTTGGGGTTTCCTTGGCATTGGAGTGGTTTGCCATTTCTTTCTCCATCTCCTTTTGTAGATGAGGAAATTGAGGCAAATGGGTTAAGCGACTTGCCCAGGGTCACACAGCTAGGAAGTGTCTGAAGCCAGATTTGAACTCAGGTCCTCCCAACTCCAGGGCCAGCACTCTAGCCACTGTACCACTTAGCTGCCCTCCTTTGCACATGACAGGAGCTTAATAAATGCTTGTTGATTGCCAGAGACTCTTGGCAGGGCAGGGGTGGAAACTGGGCTTCCTTCTTCCCTTGGTTTCATTCTCGGCCCTTTGATTCACCTTCAGCATCTTCTCTACAGAAAGAACCTGACAGACCTGTCCTGCCAACCTCATGAGGAACCCAGGGCTTCCTAACTGAGGTCCATTATCTGTGGATAAATTTCAAGAGGCGTGTGAACTTGGGTGGAAGAAAAATTGCATCTTTCACTGACCTCTAAATGGAAGTTGGCATTTCCTTGTATTATTGTAGGCTACAAGCATGGTTTTGAGAAGAGGTCTGTAGGTTTTGCCACACTGCCAACAAGGAGTAAGGACCAATGCCCTACGGGATATTGCACCTGGCAGAGACCAGGACCTCAGTGCTTGGAAGGACTCTGCTCCTCACTCACTCTCTCTGACCCTGTGCAAATCACCTGCCCTGCCCCATCCCCATGACCATGCCCACACCAGCCCTGGGTTGGTTTCCTTATCTGCAGATTGAAAGGATGGTCATAAAAATGACATACAACGGTCTACAAGAAGAGAAATCAATCGAAAGACCAAAACGATGAAAATGAACTCGATGGAACCATGACCATCGGGCTTCATCCCCAGAGACTGCCCCAAGGCTATGAGTGGCTTGCGTTGGGACCCCAGGTCCTCCAATTCCAGTTGTTCCCAATGATAATAACAAAGACACTCCAACGATGACCTTGATCACAGCTAGCGATTTGTAGAGTCCTTGATGATTTACAAATAGATCCTCATGACAACCCTGGGAGCTATTATCCTGGTTTTACAGATGAGGAAACTGAGGCAAGCAGAAGTAAAGTGACTTGTTCACAGTCATGCAGCTAGTAAATGAAGTTGGATTTGAATTCAAATATTTTCTGACTCTAAGCCCAGTACTTAATTGACTAAGCCATCTAGCTACTACAGACAAGGAAATGTACTTTCTCCCCTTGGAAAAGGTGTAGGAGACTATGGATGTGTGACCCTACCTGTATATTCTCAGACTCAACATATCTCAGCTGACATGTTGGCTAGTTTTGCTAACAAGCTTTTTTTCTCCAATTCTTTATTACAAGGAATACATAGATGGATGGATGCATGGATAGATAGATAGATGGATAGATGGATTGGTGGATGGGTGGATGGATTTTTGTTGTTCAGTCTTTTCAGTCATGTCCCACTCCATGACCACAGTTGGGGTTTTCTTGGCAAAGATACTGGAGTGGTTTATCATTTCTTTCCCCAGATCATTTTACAGATGAGGAAACTGAGGCAAACGGGGTTAAGTGATTTGCCCGGCATCACCCAGCCAGATTTGAACTTAGGAAGATGAGTCTTCCTGCCTCCAGACCCAGTGCTCTGTGCATTTTGGCGCCACCTAGAGGTCAGATAGGTACATTTATTAAGTGCGTCAGGCGCTGCGCTTTGCTCTGGGGATACAAGCACCAAATCCCTGCCATTCTAACGGAAGACAGCCCAGAAAAGGAAAAGGGAAGGCGGCAGGGAGGTGGCTGCGGATAGCCGACAGGAGGCAGGGGAAGGGGAAGAGGATTCGGAAGAAAGGTGAAGTGAAGCCCGACAGAGGGATCCTTCCTACAACGTGGCCCCAGAAAGGGAGTCACCGACCAAGAGAGGAAGACCCCCCAGACCGCGATTTCTCTGAGTGATAATGTAGCAAGTGAGGGAAGAGTCCAGCTCTGGGGCGGCCCAAAGGGTAGGGGAGGGGGAAATAAATGGAATGGGACATGAAAATAGGAAAAAAAAAAAAAGGCTTCAAACTGCAGTCCTATTGTTAGCAAAAGCTGCCCTCCATCCTGAGCCCCCGTGATTTGGAGACGTAGAAGGCTGAGAAAAAGAAAACGCCCTCCCCTAGCCCACTTCCCTCAGCCCATCCGTCCCCTTCCATTGTGTCCTGGCATCCCTTTAGTCCAAAGCCATTGGCCTTGGACCTCTTCTCCCACCGTCCTCCCGTCTCGTCCTTCCGTCTCATTGCAATCATGGAAACCTGGCTCCACTAGCAGACCACTCCCTGCCCCCCTACCCTGTCCTCGCAGCCTCTCATCCCTCAAGGTCCTCTACCTCCACCTCTATCCCCTCCGCCATCCACCTGTTGGCATTTTCCCCCAGTTCCCAGGTCACTCCTCTACTCTCCCAAGGAGCCCCACACCCGGCTCACTGTCTTTCTCCTCACCGCTGTCTACCCCCTCAAACACACCGACCTCCTCAGCTCCCATGAGCTGCACTTGCCCTCCACCTCAATCATCCATGGGCAGAGAGTGGCACCTGCCTTGGTCTCATCATTCCCACAAATGAGCGTTTCACTTCCGCAATCTCGAACCCCCAACTGCCTCCGGCGGTCTCTTCACCTCTGGCAGCACTTTGCCCCTTCCACATCCTTTCTGGTCCATCTCACCTTTGCCCCCACCCCCAATTCCGTTCTTTCTAAGTCTGGATGTTTTAGTTAACCAGTTCGGTTTTACTGCATCCTCAGTCTTTGTCCTTGGCTGCTCAGCCGTTTCCAAACCCTGACCCCGGATGACCCCCACAGTCAACCTTTTCTGCTCCCACTGCAGGCTGCTCAACACCACTAGAAGAAGGTGCACAATTGCGCAGACCAGTTCTTCTCTGCAGACATGGGAGTTATTGAACCGGTGCTGGGTTCTAACATCCCTTCAGCCTCTGGTGACTCATTGTGGTATTTTGGTCTCAGAATAGCCTGGGATAGTGGCAATAATTAATGACTAGCTCTCTTGTCTCTAAGTCTTAGAATCTTGTAAGGAAGTATGAGGGGAAAACCTAGGTCCAGATAGAGGAAGGGGTGAGTAAGAGCCATCCAGTGCTCCAAAAATAAGAGACCTTTATCCTAGCCACGTGCCTGCCCAATTCAGCATCTTACAGAGAAAGATACCAAGGAGGGAAGCCTAGAGTGAGTCAAGGGTCACACCTCCTCAAGCCTCTCTGCCCAGGGCCAGGCCATGTGTCTCAACACACATTAGTGTCTTGTCATAGTTTATAACTTGTATTTCCTGTGATATGTAACTATATATGTGAGTTACAACTCACTCACTGTGCTACAGAAGCCCTCTGGAACCAGGGAGCTGGGAGAGGCATGGGGATGCCAGTGGGTAGAAGGCTGGTTTGAGAGTGAGGAGGAGCTGGGTTCAAGTCCCTCCACATCCACACAGCGGGTGCCTCCAGAACTTCCTGCCAGCTGCAGCTACATCACTTTTCCTTCTATTTCTGTATTTCCCCCAAGGGCTTCAAGGGTTTGCAAAGCAGTTTGCTTGCCTCTGGTTAGAGGTGAGAGTCAGCTCTGTTATTCGGGCCTCCTCTGGTTGTTGTCATGGTTTAGTCATTTCGGTCATGTCCAGCTCTTTGGGGCTTTCTTGACAAAGATCCTGGAGTGGTTTGCCATTTCCTTCTCCAGTTCATTGTACAGATGAGGAAACTAAGGCAAATAGGGTTTAGTGACTTGCCCAAGGTCACACAGCTAGGAAGTATCTGAGTCTGAATTTGAACTCAAGTCTTCCTGACTCCAAGCCTGGTGCTCTATCCACTGTGCTCAGAGTCAAGAGAACCTGGGTCCAAATCTCAGCTCTGGCCACTTTGGGTAAGTCACTTCATATCCCCAGCCTCAGTTTCTTTGTCTGCAAAAACCCAAAGAGGTTGGATTAGATGATGCATAGGTCATTAGATTATAACTCCTTGAGGTCAGGGACTGTCTTTTGCCTTGTTTTTGTATCCCCAGAGCTTAGCTCACTGCCGGGCACATAATGTGTTTGACTTATTGGATTATTGAATCGAATTGCCAGCTCTAAAATCTCAGCCCACCAACCCTGTTGGATAGATCCCCATTTTACAGGTGAGGAAACCGAGTCCCAGAGAAGTTAAATGTCCTTCTCAGGTCACAAAGGTAGCACAGTTGAGATATCCCACCCCAAAGTGCCTCGTGGGACAGTTTGGTCACAGGGAGAAAGGATCAACTTCTGGGCTGAGGGTCTCTGGCCAATCAAAACACCCAGAGGGTAATTGCTCTGGGAAGAAATGACCAACAGGAGCATCGGCCAAGCAACGAAACAAACTCCTTGTAGGAATAGGACCCCTGGGGTCCTGCCTGTGCAGGAGGGAGCCAGGGCTGGACATCCTCTCCTGGAGATGCAAAGACAGATGGAATAGGGGAAAGCCTGAGAAGAAAGAGCGGTCTTATTACAACACCCTCAGTCCTCCCGAATGCACTCTGATTGGTCCCTTAACAATCCAGTCTGGCAGGGAGCCCGGGCTCCCACGCTTTCCGGGCCTAAGAATAGCTCGTTTCCAGATGAGGAAACACTCATGCAGAGTTTAATCTGACCAGATTCCTGTTACTCATTCCCTCATCATAACAGCTCACCCACAGCTGTAAGGAGGAAAGTGAATGTTAGAAAGGAGAACTGAGGCTGTAGGGTGGGAGTTCATTTTCAACCAGCATTTATTAAGCACCTACTATGTGTTGCTGTTGTTCTATCATTTCCCGTCATGTCTGACTCTTCGTGTCCCCGTTTGGGTGTTTCTTGGCAGAAATACTGGAGAGGTTTGCTATTTTCTTCTCCAGCTCATTTTACAGATGAGGAAACTGAGGCAAACGACTTGCCCAGGGTCATACAGCTAGTAAGTGTCTGGGGCTGCATTTGAACTCAGCTCTCCCTGACTCCGGAGCTGGCATTCCCTTGCACCACCAAGCTGCCCAATTATGCCTCAGTTTCCTCATTTGTAAAATGAGCTGGAGAAGGAAATGGCAAACCACTCCAGTATCTTTACCAAGAAAATGGTAGTTACAGAGAGTCTAACATGACTGAACAATATTTGTTCTCCATTTTATGGTCTTAGACAGCTGCCTGGGGCCCTGAGAAGGCAAGTGACTTCCTCAGAATCTCACAGGTAGCAGGGTATGTGCTCTGCCTCTGACAGAGAAATTGTTGTCTGCCTGTGATTTTGAGAAGCTGTTTCTCATAACCCTGTAATCATAGACCAAAAAATCTTCAGTGGATCCCCATCTTCCAGAGGTTCCTAGAGCTGGAACACACCTTGGTAGAGGCCTGTGGGTCCAACCTCCTCATTTTATGGATGGGGAGACTGAGGCCTAAGAAGAGGAGGTGAGTAGCCCAAGGTCACACAGGTAGTAAGCATCAGAGGCAGGAATTTGAAGCCAGGTCTCTGGGCTGTTCAGAATAGAGATCCCAGGGGCAGCTAGGTGATGCAGTGGATAGAGATCTGAGTCCAAAAGCAGCCTCAGATATGTATTAGCTGGGTGTCCCTGGGGAAGTCACTTAGCCCCAATTGCCTCCAAAAGAACCCCAAAAGAATAGAGATGAGATTCCACCCCATTGTTAAATTTTCACTGAGCTTATATACCTTGGAGATTAGCAAATGCTACAAACCCAGCCTTGACTTGTTTATTGTTTAAATTTGAGAAAGTGTTAATAAAGCAGATGATTCAACCCTTACCAGCGCATTCCTGGCCTCATTTCCTACTTACTTCCCTTAAGAATGCTAGGTACTGGGTGGCTAGTTGTCTCCTGAACTCAACTCTGCCATCTCCTGTTTGCATACCTTGCTCTCAAGAAGCTCCTTCCCTCCTTCATTTCTGCCTCCCAAGGCTCTGCTCAGGGACCATCTCCTCTATGAAGCTTTGTCTCTACCTATCCTCACCCCCTGTAAGTGCTGTCTCCTTCCTCAAGTTTCCTGGTACAGTACTTGTTTGTGGATGTGTTATCTTTAGCATTAGAATGGAAACCCCCATGAGGGCAGGGACTGCTTCATTTTGGTGTTTGTACTCCCAGGGCTTGGCACATAATAAGTGCATAGTAAATGTTTACTGACTTCTGCCTGACACATGGGGGGTGTTTAATATATGTTAGTTCAATTGAACTGAGTAAGAAAGGAATCCACAGTGCACTAACCATAGCACTACCTGACCACCCTACATCATAAAATGAGATGACCACCTAGGTAATGAAGCTCATTTAGGAGGCTCTAGAATGTTCTGGGGTTCTAAGGAGTTGGAAGCGATCTCAGAAGCTATCAGCTGCCTGGACACTAATTTCTTCTTCTTCTTCTTCTTCTTCTTCTTCTTCTTCTTCTTCTTCTTCTTCTTCTTCTTCTTCTTCTCTTTCTCCTCCTCCTCCTCCTCCTCCTCCTCCTCCTCCCTCTTCTTCTTCTTCACTGACACAGCTCCCTTTCTGGGGCTACTTCCCCAAATCCCACATGCATTGGTCGGCCAGATCCCTCCTATAATGTCTTTGATTTATGGTCCTCCAACCTTTACTCCAAAGAAGGGAAACCCACCCCCTCACAAGACAACCTGTCCCACATTGGGACAGCTCTGTTACCAAGTTTTTGTTGACATGGAGCCAAAATCTGCTTCTCTTCATATTCTTCCTGTTGCACTAAGTTTCATTCTCCATGGATAATCAGAACAAGACTAATTCCCCTTCCACAAGACAGCTCTTTATATGCCCCTCAAGTCTTCTCTTCTGCACACTGAACATCCCAGCTTCCCAACTCAGTCCTCAGATAAGTGGCAAAGGACCTTCCTTTTAAAATTCTGTGTGAGTCTATGAATTCCTGTTTCAACAATCCAGCTAGCGGCTTCTGTGGGGGTGTAAGATCCACCAACAACCAGCACCCAGAAAGCCGCCAACATACTGCAAAAGCACAGGTTCTTTTGATCTGCTTTAGTAAGGAAAGCAACGTTAAGGGGTTGACAAGCTTACTTTAATTCAGCATATAAATATCGTTCATTTAGTTTAGGGGAAAAAGCCAGCACCCTGAACTTCAGAGCAAAATACAAACAAAGAACAAACATGGACAGACAGACCTTGTCTGATTCAAATCCCAATACATAGTTACCAGAGTTTAACAAAGTCACAGAATCCGGGTTACAAGCTAGAGGGCTCCTTAGCTACAGTTGCCCAGAGTCTCCACATCAGCACCACTGGGAGTGAGAGCCCTGCACAAATGGCTCTGTCTTCTCTATTTATAGCATTTCAGACATCATCAAACGTCATCGGAATGACCAGAACTTAGGCTCCTATGATTGGCTCTTGAGTTAGCACCTCCCCTTAGTTAGCCCTACCTTGGGTCCCACCTTAGTTACCAATCCACACCCACATAGGTTTAACACCTAATAGGGATTTGGGCCTGGGGCTTAGCACCTAGTAAGACTCAATGAAATACACTGAATTAATCAAAGGAAACAAAAGCCAAACTCTTCAAGGGCACTTGGTTGCACTAAGTGCTAAGAGACAATTTTGCTTACCAACATAATTCCTTTCCCTACCTCCCAATTAATCTCAAATCAATATCACAATTCAGAGAACTTCTTCCTTGGGGTCATGCAAAGAGCCCTAATTTGTTGTTGTTATTGTTGGGTTGTTTCAGTTGTGACTGACTCTCCGTGACCCCATTTGGGATTTTCTTGGCAAAGAAATGACAAAGGAGTCTTTTGTCATTTCCTTCTCCAACTCATTTTATAGCTGAGGAAACTGAGGCAAATAGAGTTAAGTGACTTGCCCAGGGTCACACAGCTCAGAAGTGTATGAGCTGGATTTGAACTCGAGGATGTCTTCCTGATTCCCAGCCCAGTGCTTTGTGCACTATGGCACCACCTAGCTCTAATAGAAGACATAATTTGATTCACCTAAAATTCCTATTCACTCTTGTGTATTTCCTAGTATATTCTAATCTGCATCACCTCTGCTATCGGCTTACTTATCTTATACTTACTTATCTGCTTGAATAAATCAATTCAGTCGCTATTCACTATTTGTGATGATCTTCTGTGTAATTAGCATTTTGTGGGAGTCAGTCTTCGGGTGCAATCTTGGAGTACCCTCCCCCTTCAAGGAGTAGTGACTAGGGACGATGGAGGCTTTTCTGGTTTGGCTTGGTTTTGAACTTTACAAATCATGTAAGGAGGGCGAAAGAGAACAAAGTAAAAAGCATACAGCAGAGAACAAAAGAAAACTTGCAAGGAAGCAAGGAAAAGATGGACAACTCTCAACACAACATGTAGCATTTATCATAAGGCTTCCTTGAAATGAAAATTGATTGTAACATATTTTGAATCCTCTCTTATGTTCTGCTATGCTATGTGCATGACATGCTTTTTTCCCTTTCTCACTTTGTATTTAATTTCTAATATTTAAGTTTGTGATATGTTTTTGTTTCTTTTCTTTATTTGGTTTTTGTGTTCTGGTGTTTGAGACTAAAATAACTGTTTTTTTAAAAAAAAAATCATGTCCCTAGACCAGAAATATTTAGGTTCTAGAGCAGAAATATTAAGTCGTGTGTGTGTGTGTGTGTGTGTGTACACATACATATATACATACACACATACATACAACACATATATAATTCTAGTTTTATATCTCTCTCTCAGATGAGAAGGCCTGTTTAATGGCCCCTTCTTCTCCACCCCTATTAGGCAGAAATCACAGACTCCCTTAGAGAAGGGTGAGCAAGATTCCAGAGATATCTATCCATGCCTCCCAGTGATCTATATGGTCAACACACACCTTACACAAAAGATTAAACACATAATTAAAACTCCCCAAGTATCAGCAGCACTACTAGTGAGGTCCGGACACTCAACTTAGTCCACAAATTCATTTTCCCAAAGTGAACAGAGCTTGCTCTCCAGAGCCTTCACGGAAAGAGTTAGCATTCATTCTGCCCCAACCCATATCACTTCCATGTCACAGTCAGAGAGAGAGGGAATTGGCCTGTAATTTCATTGGTCCAGGGATCTTTTGGTTGAGAAAGCTCCTTCTAACAATGTAAGGTATCACTTTGTCCACAGCTAGTCTTGGGGAGTTGACTAGAACAGTGAGAGGTTGTGTCACTTGCCCTGTCTACACTGCTAGTATATGTCAGCAGTGGAGCTTAAACCCAGGTCTTCCTGGCTTTTAGGCTAGCTCTGCACTCATGGTTCCATGCCTCCTTTCATCATAGTCATAGGGTGTTGAAATAAACTCACCCACCATATTGTGATGACTGTGACTGCCCTGCTCTGACCACTCATACTCATGGAGGAGCAGCAGCCCAAAGATCCCTCAGGGATCTCCAATATTGCCCAACATTGCCCTTAGACCTGGGGTTCCATGGACTGTTTGTCCATTCTTCATCTCAGGCAAAGTTTCCCAGGCATCTTGGTAGCAGCTTCTCATTGGCTGGCCCTAAACTCCAGATGTCCAAGATAGGGGTGAGAAGGGTCGTCTATTTCTACATCACTGGCAAAGTCGGCCCTACCCAATGTCTCTGGGGAGTTGTCATCAAGTCCTTCTCTGGCAGAGCTTTCTGACTCAGCCGTCTGGCTTGGTTCCCAGATATGCCTTCTTGGCATAGGGCCATCAAGGCAGTCCAGTTCCTTGGATTTGCAACTACTCTCTTCAATGCAATCATCCTATCACTGTCACAGTTCTAGGTCTTTCCTCCCAACCCCAGAGTGTGATGTCTAGGTATCAATATCCCTACTTCTCTCCCTACCCCGCCTCCAAAGTATCTGTGGTAGGCTAGGGCACAGAAATAGAGAAGGTGCTGCCAGTAACTGTAATCTCACATTAGGTAGAAGAGCTTGCCTCCTGATTAGCAGGAGTGATGAGGTAAAGCATAAAGCTACCACCAGGTGGTCCATTTCCTCCCCTTCTGTCCTCATAGGGTGAACCCGAATTGGGTTTCTCATTCCCCTCACTATACTTTTCTTCCCCACTCCAGTATGAGCCTCATGATTTCTCTGGGTTTCTCCTCCCTCAGTGGGTGTTAGGGAGATAAAAGTAGAAGAGTGAAGCACTGTGGCTATTTTATATTTTCAAAGTTTACCAGGAGAAAAGGGGCAGCACCTACAGTCCTGGGGATCTAAGATGTGCCTCTGAGATTTCTCTCCATTTATCATATGTATGTCTTGTACGTACATTGTTGTTTATGTGTTGTCTTCCCCCTTATAATGTAACCTCCTTGAGGTCAGGGAATGTATTTTTGCTTTTCCTTGTGTCCAACATTTAGTACAATGCCTGCCCAGTCATTTTTCAGTTGTGTTCAACTCTTCATGACCCCATTTGGGGTTTTCTTGGCAAAGATACTGGAATGATTTGCCATTTCCTTTTCCAGCTCATTTTACAGCTGAGGAAATTGAGGCGAAGAGGGTTAAGTGACTTGCCCAGGGTCACACAGCTAGCAAGTGTCTGAAACCAATTTTAAACTCAGGAAGATGAGTCTTCCTGACTCTAGGCCCTACACTCTATGCACTATGGCACCACCTAGTGGTCACACCTGGAACGTAGTAAGTGCTCGATAAATATTCGTTCAGCGCCAGTCCACCCCAGGAAAGAGGCACGATGGCCAGGACCTTGGAGAGCAGCAGTCAGAAGCCAAGGGAGGAGGTGGGTCTGTTGAGAAGCCAGTGCATTGGGGAGAAAGCGCCTTCCTCACAATATCTGTGTCTAGGATAAAGTCCTAGTTGCCCTTCCAACTCTTGTAAGAAAATGAATGCCAAGACTTGGGAGAGACCTTAGGACATAAAATGTTAGTTTGGGGGTAGATTTTAGAGATTAAATCTAGTCACCTCCTTTCCAGTTTACAGATGAAGAAACTGAGACCCATGGACTGGGAGGAATTTAACCAAGATCTATAGGAAGAGAGGGGCAAAGCTTGGACGATAGTTGTGTCTTGGATTTGCATATTCCTGCTATACCAAATGAGCCTGGCATATAACAGCACTTATTAGATGCTTGTTCCCCACCTCGACTCCCCGCCAGCTCCACATGCTGGGGCCCAAAATCAACAGATGGGCCCCAAATGGGAATATCTTCCTTCTCTCAATGCCCTTCCCCTTGTCTACCTAAAACTCCAGGGAGCAAACAGTCAGTATTTGAGAAAATATAAGGATAATTCAAGAGCCTTTTGTATATAACTATTATGTCTCACTATCCATCTGGCCAAGCTGGCAAATGCCTCTTCTTGCCCTCAGCTGTCCATCATCCCTGAGAATAGAAGTAAATCTGTAAAGACAGATAAGCCTATCCCACAGAGCACTGCTAAGTGCCAGGCAGACTCCTTGGTTCTGCCCTACAGGAGGGGCAGCAAAAGGTGTTTTCTACCTGCTAAGAGTAAAAAAGGGTTAGGGGTGAACTAATTAGGAAAAAATTAATTAGGGGAGAGGAGAAAAGAAAAGGCTGTCTTCTCTTCCTTTGCTTCTCAGCCCTGAAGGCTCTAGGACTCACAGAATCACAAATGTCAAGACTGGTAGAAATCTTAGAAACTATCAATCCTATCCCCTTGTTAGGTCCAGAGAAGAAAAATTATTTGTTCAAGGGCACAGAGATAGACAGTGACACAAACCCAGGTCTCCTGATTCCAATCATGACACTTAGCCCCGCCCCAACCTCTAGTCTCTTCTAGGGTGGGATGACATGATAATCAGGATTATTGTTGCAACAATTTGCTAGCAACTGCTGTAGGGGTGTAAGACCCACCAACAACCAGCACACAGAAAGCTGCCGACACAGGTTTTTTGATCTGCTTTACTAAGGAAAGCAATGTTACAGGGTTAACAATCTCAATTGAACATACAAATATCATTCACTTAGTTCAGGGAAAAAGCCAGCGCCCGGAACTTCAGAGCAAATACAAACAAATTACAAACGTCAACAGACAGACCTTATCTGATTCAGATCTCAATGCATAGTTACCAGGGTTTAACAAAGTCCGAACATCTGGGTATACAAGCTGGGGGGTTCTTAACTACAGCTGCCCAGAGTCTCCACATCGGCACTCTGCCAAAAGTGAAGGCCCCCACAAATAGCTCTGTTCTAGCTTTTTATACCCTCTTTAGTCATCATCAAACATCATCTGAGTGACCAGAACTTAGGCTCCTACTATTGGCTCTGGCCTTAGCAACTCCCCTTAGGACCCTGAGGGCTTCATGGCCACGTAAGCTTAGCACCTAGTACAAAGGGGTTTGGGCCTGGGGCTTAGCAACTAGTAAGACTCAATCAAAGATGCTTAATTAATCATTTTAAGACAGTAAGAAAGTTCCCCCATGATTAATATTACAATTATTCAGCTATTTTTCACACACACACACACACAAACATTACTTTATCAGTATAAATATTGTCTTTGTTCTGAGGAGTTGTAATAGAAGGATCTATAATTTCCTCTTTTTTGTCTTTTTTTCTTCCTTTCTTTCCTTCTTTTTCTTTCTTTCTTTCTTTCTTTCTATCTTTCTTCCTTCCTTCCTTCCTTCCTTCCTTTCTTCCTTCCTTCCTTCCTTCCTTCCTTCCTTCCTTCCTTCCTTCCTTCCTTCCTTCCTTCCTTCTTTCCTTCCTTCCTTCCTTCCTTTCTTCCTTCCTTTCTTTTCTTTCTTTCTTTCTTTCTTTTTCTTTCTTTCTTTCTTTCTTTCTTTCTTTCTTTCTTTCTTTCTTTCTTTCTTTTTCTTTCTTTCTTTCTTTCTTTCTTTCTTTCTTTCTTTCTTTCTTTCTTTCTTTCTTTCTTTCTTTCTTTCTTTCTTTCTTTCTTTCTTTCTTTCTTTCTTTCTTTTAGCTCTGAGCCCCCAGCTCCAGTCAGAGTGAATCTCTGGTAAAACATCTCAGTGTTAATTTTTCCCCTTTTTATTCCCAGGATGCTCCTCCTCAACTGCCTCGTCCTGATCTCATTCCCAATAAATAAGTAAAGCCTAGCAAATGGCTCAGTTTATAAAGGCAAAATAAATATTTAACGCACGTGCACACACATACACACACCTGCTCCGTGCAAAGGGAAACAGATTTCCTATGTGCCCAGGGGAAAAGACTCCAGATTCTCATGAGGAAATCCAAAGGCAGAAAGGAAATAATTGCTGCCCATAATGGGGGAGGATTTTGGTGATGTCTGTCCTAACATTCCTTGTGCCAGTATGCCCACACAGCCTCATTCCTGGCATCATGGTGGCTGCCTCTGTCAGTGCTCCATTCCCCAGCTCCGTGTACTTCCTTTTTTTCTTTTTCTTTCTTTCTTTTTCTTCCTTCCTTCTCTCTCTCTCTCTCTCTCTCTCTCTCTCTCTCTCTCTCTCTCTCTCTTTCTCTCTTTCTTTTGAAACTGAGGTTAAAGGACTTGCCTAGGGTCACATAGCTATTAAGTGTCTGAGGTAAAGTTTGAACTCAGGTCTTCCTGACTTCAGGGCCAGTGTTCTATCCATTGTGCCACCTAGCTGCCCCTCCATATACTTCTTGTGACATTTCCCAATTGGTGAGTCTTCTGTCACATTGGGAGCACCACCTTCTGTGCAGTGTGAAGTGGATCTTCCCAAACCCTCAGTGAGGTCCAATCATGACAGATAATTTTCAGACTGTCCCAGAAACCAAGGTCACTCAGTTGTGGGGTAAAGACTTAGCTCTAGTAATGGAACTAAAATATCATTCCAGGAAGGACCAGATGGGTTTTTGTTCTCACTGTGGAAAAAAGGGGTATAAAGCATCCAAGAGGAGAGAGCCAGCCCCCCGCCCCCACCATTGCTGTTCTGAAGTGAGCTGAAGTCCAGAGGATCCATGACATTGAACTGGGGCCAAGGTTAGGGACCACCATAGGACCCTGAAGAGTGTCCAGGTTCACCTAGCATGAGTCCGGTTGGCTTGGACTCAAGCACCATGGAGAAGATTGCAGCTATAGTGTGTCTCTCTGGACTGGCCAGTGAATACCAGGTAAACAGAATTGAGAAAAGCTTATACCATCACAGCCCATGAGAAAATCAGGCCTCTGTACCTTCAATGAAATGAGCAACCCATGTCAGGGTCCCACCATGGCACGTCTGAAGCATCCATAGGAAGCTATGGGCATCAGCAAAGAGGTGACTATACCCATGGGGTGCTGGGCAGGGCCACATGCTGAAGTGTAAAGATGATCTGGACAGAGGCAATGAGCCAGAACAATCAGAAGGCCCCTTGTATCCTTCAGGTCAGGAGGGTGCCCTTGACACAGGGTTATAGAGGAATCCTCTGACTCTGGATCCCCTGTTCCCACTGATGGGCCTCCAACCATTAGCTCTGACTCATCCCCCTTGTAACAACTCAAGTCATTGCTCTAGAGATAACCTGGAAAGACTGACTGGAGGCCTGGAGTCAGTCTAGGGCCCAGATCTTTTACTTGCCCTGGCTCTTCTCTCCATGCACTCCTCCTACAGAATCTCCTTCCACACCTTAAGGGAATTCAGAGTTTCATCTGGGTTCACCAGTCTTTCAGACCTCATTGTGGTGTGTATGAGTGTGCTTTTAAACAAGATAAGAAAGTTCGAGAGATGGCATGAAGATAAGATGAGTGATGCCAGAGAGGCAAGGTACCTAGGGAGTGCCCTAGGAGCAAGGCTGTTCTGACTTAGTGGAGGCCTGGGCTAATTAAATCTTCCTCCCTCTCAGTCAAGCGAATAGCTCCTCAGGTACCTGAGAGGGCCTGGCTAGAGGCCACTCTGATTGATCCTGTCTCAATCCACTCTCAGCTACTCAGGATTGCTGGGGCTGGAACCTAGAACTTGGTTTGGAGCTCTGAATGGGCAGGTATGGTAGTAGCTGGGTCCTACCTCCCATCTGATCCTTTGGTTCTTAATTAATAACTTTACCTCTGGATATGGGCTAGACCTCCAGTGGCTGGTCTCCCAAGGCCAGAGTTCTTCCAGAGTCAAGGAGAGGGCCTGGCCTTTATTTAGTCTAGCTGGAGCATGCAGTTGGTACAGATTGAGTAGGGAGATGGTCAGAGGGGGACACTTTCTCACCACCCACTGGCTCATCAACCCTATGCATTCTGACTTGTCTCCATCAAACTAAGGAGACATCAAAGAATAGGGCAAACCAGGGGACCTGGTTCAAACCCCACCTCTGCCATTTACTAGCTTTGGGACATTGGGCAAGTTGCTTAAACCCTGCATCCCAGGTCCTTTCTCTGCAGAGTTCAGGGGTCAGACTTATGGACCTCTAAAGCCCTTCCCAGCTCTTAAATCTGTGCTTCTGTGAACTATGGACACGGACAACTACTCTTTGCACTGACTTTCTCCATCCTTATCCTTTGAGCATTAGACACCATAGACCATGCCCTCCAACTGCATACTCTTCCTTTCCTAGGATTTGGAGAGACTACATTGCCAGCCATCTTCTTCCCTCTCTAACCATGCCATCCCTGACCCTCCTCCTCTTTCTGGCTCTTTAATGGATTTGTTCTCCCCGGGTCTCTCCTTTACCATCTCCTCTCTGTGTCTCTGTTTCTGTCTCTATCTGTATGTGCCTGTCTTTCTCTGTTTTTGTCTCTCTCTCTTTGTCTCTGTCCCTCTCCTTCCTCTCTCTATTTCTGTGTTTTTCTCTCTCTGACTCTATCTGTCTCTCTCTTTCTTTCTCAGTCTCTAATTCTGTCTCTCTCCTTTTCTCTCCTTCATACTTCCTCCTCACTCTCCATCCCACAATTTGTTATTTCCTTTCAAACTCTGTGTAAATTCCTCCTTCTACAGGAAATTAATCCTGATTCTCTGCCCCACACCAGGTGGTTGTGCCTCCCAAAAAACTGACCTTGTATGCCTTTATTTTGTTTTTTTGGAGGGGGGAAGGCAGGGTAATTGGGGTTAAGTGACTTGCCCAAGGTCACACAGCTAGTGTGTCAAGTATCTGAGGCTGGGTTTGAACTCAGGTCCTCCTGACTCCAGGGCCGGTGCTCTACTCACTGCACCACCTAGCTGCCCCCTGCTCCCCCCATGCCTTTATGTTCACATTGTCTCCCTGATAGAATGGAAGCTCCCTGAAGGCAGGGACTGATTCATTTTTGTCTGGTATTCTGAACACCCAGCCCAGTGCCTGGCACTTAGTCAGATCATCAATTGCTGGACATGCAGAGGACCACAGATATAAAGCTGGAAGGACTCTCATAGACTATCTTGTCCTCCTTTTTTTATAGATGAGGAAAGTTAAATGATTTGCCCAAAGTCACACAAGAAATAAGCGGCACAGCTAGGATATGAACCCCAGGCTTCTGCTTCCAAAGTCGCTATTCTTTCCCCACTACCACACCACCTCCTAAAGCCAGAACAGGGGTGGGCTAGTAAAATGTTTAACAATCAGCTGGGGGGGGGAAATATGCACATGACACACTTGTGGATCATTAAAATATTCTTCATCACTTTCTTAAGTGCAGACATCAACAAAACAACAAATCAAGCCCTGATTGGTGGGCCTTGCTGATTTCTGAGGTGTAAATACATACATTGAAAATTTAAGAATTGGCTCTTAGGGAGGGGGCGGAGCCAAGATGGCAGCTGGAAAGCAGGGACTAGCATGAGCTCCCCGCCAAGTCCCTCCAAAAACCTATAAAAAATGGCTCTGAACCAATTCTAGAACTGCAGAACCCACAAAATAGCAGAAGGAAGCAGGGCTCCAGCCCAAGACAGCCTGGATGGTTGCTAGGTGAGGTCTTTCGTGCACAGAGCTGGGAGCGGAGCAGAGCCCAGTGTGGGCCACGTGGACCAACCAGACCAGGAGCCAGGCGGAGCAGGCCCTAGCGCCCTGAATCAATGAGCTGCAGCAGTTACCAGACTTCTCAACCCACAAACACCAAAGGCAACAGAGAAGGTCAGTGGGAAAAGCTGCTGGGGACAGGGGGATAGAGTTCGGGGTTCAGCCACCACCATGGGGGCAGTGGAGGTGGTGCATCTACAGAACTACAGCTGCAGTTGCTTCCAGCCCCAGGCCCACCTGGTGGGAGGAATTAAGTGGCAGAGCAGAGCAGGAGTGCAGAGCCTGCTGAAGATCTAAGTCCAGTCCTGGTTTGGGGTTCCTGGGGAAGGAGGAGTGCTGGTGTGGCAGAGCTGGCTGTAATAGCTCTGAAATCAACAGTGCATCCCCCCAAGCTTGGAACATAGCACTCTTTACTCTGAAAGCAGTCATACCCTGCTGAAAAACTCAAAGGTCAGGTAAGTTGGCTGGGAACATGGCCAGGCAGTGAAAACGCACCCAGATTCAGTCTCAGACTTTGAAATCTTTCTTTGATGACAAAGAAGACCAAAATATACAGCCAGAAGAAGTCAACAAAGTCAAAGAGCCTACAACAAAAGCCTCCAAGAAAAACATGAACTGGTCTCAGGCCATGGAAGAGCTCAAAAAGGATTTGGAAAAGAAAGTTAGAGAAGTAGAGGAAAAATTGGGAAGAGAAATGAGAAGG
>CM053622.1:788344070-788362408 GCA_028646595.1 Phalanger gymnotis
TAGGATTAAAACCAAGAATCACCTACCCAGCAAAACCGAGTATCATGCTCCAAGCCAAAATATGGATTTTCAATAAAATAGAGGACTTTCAAGCTTTCTCGGTGAAAAGACCAGAGCTGAATAGAAAATTTGACTTTCAAACACAAAAATGAAGAGAATCATGAAAAGGTAATTAAGAAAAAGAACAAGAAAAAGAAATTGCAAGGAACTTACTAAAATTGAACTGTTTTGTTTACATTCTTACATGGAAAGATGATGTGTTTGATTCATGAGACCTCAGTATTAGGGTAGCTGAAGGGAATATGCGTGTTTGTGTGTGTGTGTGTGTGTGTGTGTGTGTGTGTGTGTGTGTGTGTATAAAAAAAAAGAATTGGCTCTTAGGAGCTGGTAAAAGCTGACTTCAATAGACCAGTTCCTGTCCCATGTTCACTTAAAAAGATGAGGGTCACACAAACTCAGCTTTTAGGGAAGAATCTGAGGGAATTTCTGGAAGCTTTCTGCCTTACAACCAGCTTGGAATGCCTCTTCCTGCCCTAAGGGATTGGAAAAAAGACTCATTCTGTCCCACCAGGGCGTAGGAGTAAATCTTTTGGGAAAGATGGACAGGTATCCCTCAGGAGTTGCTGTTGGTGGAGGAGAGGAACCATCCGGCCTGGGAATCCTAGTAGTTTCTTGGGCTCTGCTGCTGCCTGAGATAAGGTCCTTTCTTACCTAAGAATTCTTATACTTGGTTCCAAACACTCTGGGATCCAAACTTCATGTCTCATCTCCCTGCCTTCAAACTGATTGTTCCTCATGCCTGGAATGCTCTCTCTCCTCATGTTCACCTGCTGGCTTCCCAGGTTTCCTTCAAGACCCCCCTCGAATCCCGCTTTCTGCTGGAGGCCTCTTGCAGTGCCTCAGGGGTCTTAACAATCACAATAATAATGTTGTTTATCCTTCATCTTTGAAGAGATCCAATGACACCATGGTGTGACATCTTGACTTGTTATCTTGAATTGTATTTAAATGAGGTAGAGCTGGGAAAAGTCCTCAGGCTCACTCTCTCTTTCAGAGTCATCAAAGTCCAGTGGCAGGGCAAAAGTCAGGATGACAGAAGCATACCTTGGCATCTTTGATGTCTGACCAAGTTCTGAGTGCTCTGCGGCACCTGTTTCCACCGCCTTCATGGCCATTGGAACTAATTGTTCTTTTCCGACCATTCCACTGGAGGAAGTCTTCACATGCTTGGGGTAGACACCTTCCCTAACTCACCAGGTTTGAGGCCTGTCATTTACCCTCAACTTGATTTAGCCCATCTGTGGCAATGGTTTTATATCAGGGTATGGCCACTGCTCGTGCCACAGCTTCTTGGAGCCCCAGGTGAGAGTTGGGCTCTAGGTGGACACCAAAGGTGAAGGAGCAGCCCTGAAACAGGTGCAGCAAGTCCTCACACCAGAGGTGCTAGTCCTTTGAACACCCCATACAGTTAGGCACTTACTAGCTGTGTGACCCTGGGCAAGTCATTTAACCCCTGCCCTGAATAAAACTGGAGAAGGAAATGGCAAATCACTCCAGTCAGTATCTTTGCCAGGAAAACCCCACAGACAGTTGGTCCATGGGGTCAAGAACAACTGGACCCAGAACTAAACAATAACAACAGTAATAAATGGCATTTAAATAAGCATTTAAGGTTTGCAAAGCTCTATACATGGGTTAATTCATTTGATCTTCAGCAATTACCTTCTCCTGGCCACTGGCCTTGCAGGGGCTTCAGCCACAGCTACCAAAGTCCCAGAAAAGAAAGGTCTTGTCACCAATCTTTGGCATTGTTCTTGGCAGGAGACTACCCTGTATTCATCTTGTACACTTCTGCTGACTTTCACTGGGTCTCCCATAAGACTGTGAGCTCCTAATTAGGAAGAAGCTTATTAGTTTGGAGGGGAGAGACTGCCTCCTTCTTCTCCCACTGTGCGTACAGCAGACAAAGCTCTGTCTCTGATGTCAGATGACCTAGGTTCACTTCCAAGCTGTATCACTTACTACCCATATGGCTATGGACAACTCACTTCACCTACAGGCCTCAGTTTCCCCATTTGTCAATTGGGACCGTCAGGCCTCTTCTGGCTCTAGAAATCCTCCTACTGCCAGGCTAGGAGCTCTCATTAACATAATTATCTGATTAAAAAGATCAGATAAAGGACCATAACTCACTTTCCTGGAAGGCTTTTGTAGAAGGAAGAAATTATTCTCATTTTGTGAATGAGGAAAGGGGCCCAAAGAGGAGAAACTATTTAGCCACATTCACAAAGTACAAGCCTCCTGACTCTCTATCCAGCCCTTTTCTCCTTCCCCCAAGTGGCCTCCTGTGGGTTTCATGTCAACCTAAGCCTGGTGTTTAACAAGAGTTAGCATTTACACAAATTTTACAAATATTTCTTCTGATGCTCAAAACAACCTGGGAGCCAGGTGCTATGACTCTGCCCATTTTACAGGGAAGAAAACTGAGAGGTCAAGTGACTTGATCAAGGTCATACAGCTAGGCAAGATTTGAACTGGGCTCCTCCTGACTTGACACCCAGAACTCTGCACTGCTGGTTTTCCTAGTTCACATCATTCATTGTCGAGTTGGAATGGATGCTCTCCTGGGGTCTTTCTGCTCAGAATGGTTCCTTAAAGAAACCTTCCAATCTGCTGCTGTTGGAGTATGAAGCCAGGTATTCCAGTACTGGGTCTTGGGGTAGAGACTGAACAGTCCCCAAGCAGTTTGGGCCAGAGCTGAAGGTCTTCTAAAATTCTAGGATCCAGGATTTAAAGCAGGAAGGGGCCTGCATTCAATGCAAGGGGCCACATTCTAGGAAGGCTGTCGAGCAGCCGGACAGAGGAGATCAGGATGAGGAGAGGACCAAGGGCTGTGTTCTATAGGGTTCTTGGAAGGAACCAGGAAGGCTTCACTTGAAGAAAAGTTTCCTGAGGCATTTTCCTTGGGCATAGACCCAGGAGCCTTGGGTTAATATACTGGCAGGTCATTTCAATTCTCTGGGCCTGTTTCCTGATCTACAAGTGGATCAGATCTTTTAAAGCCTCTTCCCACCCTGAATCTGGCACAGAATGGTTCCCACTTTGCCAATGCAGTTGCATGGAACCCAGGGCTTCTCTCCCCTGCACTTGTCTCCTTTATCCACAAGAGGGCGCCACATCCTCACCATCAACACCAAACCCTTAAAGCCAGCCAGAGCTAAGGTTGCCTGGCTCCCCAGGGAACAGCGAATGGGGACCCCAGTCTGTCACCACCCCTCTCTTCACTCTCCCCATCCCTGCAGGTTCCTTAAGGGGCATTACGAAAACTAGGCACTACGGAGATTGGATGGGGCAGAAACCAGACTTAGTTACTGCTGTGCTCCCAAGAGAAAGGACCAGGGGGCTGTGAGCCAATTGAAGATTATGCATGCTCTCTGTCGAGGGACTGAGGCAAAGGGCTCTCTGCCCTAAGGCTAAGTTATTTGCCTTAGGTCATACAGATTACATGTAGAAAGTTGGCTTTACACACAGGTTCTCTGATTCCAGATCGACCAAAAGCATCTCAGAGACTACCAAGTTTCGGTTCTTCATTTTGGAAGTGGGGTGGTGTAATGGAAGACAAGGGGGGAGGGGAAGGGACATGCTCAAGGTCACACAATGGATTAGCTCTAGAACCCAAATCTGCCGCTTGCCTGTCTGTCTCGGTCATCTCTCCTATGCTCCCTAAAGCCTCTCTGGCCCAGGATCAAAGAATTTCAGAGTTGGAAGGAACCATAGTCCAACCCGTATTCCAAGATCATCACTGCATCATTCCTAACAGGTTGTCATCCAGCCTTTTAAACACTATTGCATGCTAACACTGTATGAAGCACTGGGAATACAAAAAGAAGACAGTCCAGGCTCTCAGAGAGTTCACATTCTAATAGGGTAGACTCTGTATGTAAGGTTTCAGCTGCAGTCAGATGGAAAGGTCCCATGATCCTTAGGGGCCAGCAGCAAAGCAAACAGGAAAGCTTCTTCTTTAAAGTAACTTCCATTGAAAAAAATCATATCAGTATCTGATATACAACCACTTAACAATGCCAAAGACTGATGACAAGACTTTTCTTTTCTGGGTCTTCAGTAGCCCTGCAGGGGCAGTGGCCAGACTGGATCTTCGCAGGGGTTACTTTCCCATATGATGGTTGAAGGCACTGGACTGGAAGCCTGGCTATTCCCAAGGCTCTGGAACTCATCGTCCTGGTCTGTCTCCATCAGGGTCTGAAGGAGATGGTGGTATTGGTGCTGACTTGACTCAACAACCACATACTGCGTCTTGTCTCTCCTTCAAGCTGTTGATTCAGCTAGGCTGGCTTGCCTTCTGGGTAAATGAGACATTGACTGGCAGTTGGTGAGGATGCCTGGCCCTTCTCCACACATGCTGGATGGGAGGGCTGAGTCAGAAACAGGGCTGATGGTCTGTGGTGGGCTGTCACTCTCAGAGCTCCTGTATTTATCTGCCTATGGATGGCAGTAGTTCAACACTTATTGCTGGTGGTGAACCCCTTCCCCACAGTGATTTCTCCCCTCAAGGATGGCTGCTAGAACTTGCAAGAGGGGAAGCTGACTCCTTCCTGCACAGCCATTCAAGTAGCACTTGGACAGCTCCAAGAGTTTGAGCATTTACAAACACTCAAAGGGTCTACCAGCTACTCCATCCCGAGCTCCCAGTTCTGTCCTCTGGGGCCATGGAGAGCTAATCCTGCAATTACAGTGAAAGGAGCTCACCTGTCTCTCACCCTGAACAGAGGCAGTTTTAATTCTTCGATGATTTCCTCAGACTTAGTAAAGAGGCCTGGAGGGAATGGGCAGGGCTGGGAAGAGAAAGCCAAGGACCAAAAAGAGCAGAGATGATTCATGAGCTGAACCCAACCCTAACTCACTTTCCCTGCAGTGATTGAACTTGGCCATCTTCACCAGTGATTCCTGGATATAATCATGCATTTTAATGGGGGTCTGGTGCCTATGCAGATCTCATCAGCTTGTTCAAATGAGGCCATCGGTCAATAAGCATTTATTTCATACTATTTGTTAGCACTGAGGATACCAGAAAAAAAAAAGAGGCAAAAGACAGTCCTTGCCCTCAAGGAGGTTACAGTCTAATGAGGGAGACAGCATGCAAACAAATATATACAAAGCTAACTATGTGCTGGATAAGTCAGAAATAATTACAGAGAGAAGGCACTAGAATTAAGAGGGGTTGGGGAAGGCTTCCTGTAGAAGGAAGGATTTCCATTAGGACTTAAAGGAAGTCAGTAGTCAAAGTAAAAGAGAGAAAGAGTGCTATGAAGCTACACCCTGGGAATCATGATGAAACCTAAGTGGAGAAATTGGGAGGCATGTATAGACATTCAATAATTAATTCTGGGCTCCTAACCTGGTGAACATGAAGCTCAGATTGGCTTCAGAGCTGTTCAAAATTGCCTGTCAGCATCAACTAATCCCTCTTCCCTTCATTGGAGGTAGTTGGTGTCAGGCACAGATGAGAGAGTGCTGGATCTGAACTCAGGAGATGTGAATTCAAATCTAGCCTCAGACACTTACTAGCTGTGTGACCTTAGACAAGTCCCTTAATCTCTCTCTCTCTCTCTGCTTCAGTTTCCTCAGTTGTAAAATAAGGATAATAATAGCACCCACCTCCCAGGGTTGTTGTGAAGATCAAATGATATATTTGTTAAAAGCACTTAGCACATAGTAGGTGCTATATAAATGCTTATTTCCTTTTCTCCTTTATTTGGTCATTCTGCTCACCATAACTGAAGATAAGACCATGCTGTAAAGAGAGAAGACTGATCCCATACGGACTCCAAAATATGAGCCTCAGCCTTTTTGGACTTCTCATTTGTTTTTGGTTTTTTTTTTTTTTGCCAATATACATGGCATGAAACCTCAACACCTAGAGGATTCTACAGGTCTTCAGGGCACTTCAGCATCCCATGTTCCAGAGCCTAGGCTCTAGGTAGGGGTAGGGAACCTGCTTAGGCTGAGTGATGCAGTCAGCATCAGAGCTCCCCAGAGCAAGGACCAGACTTCAGGAGTGATCTTCCAGACCCAGGCCAGGCAAAGATGACACAAGTAAACATTAGTGTTTCTTGTAGAAGGCCAGCTCTGAGAAAGTCCATTCTGGGATATAGATACAGGCCAAATTTTCCCTAAAATCTGTTCTTGCCCTTGGGCTGATAACTCAGCATGTGGGCTCTCCAAACTCACCCCCCCCCCCCGCCCCATGGCAAACATATGCTGCTCAGAATGAAGGCTCTCCAAGCCTCCTTGTTACACACATGCTCTCTCCAAAGCTCCCACAGCACTGCGCTAAATACCACCTGTGGGCTATTAACACAATATTGCTTACGGCAAAAGGGGAACAAAAGCTGGAGGAAGTCATGCAAAGGGAAACTAAGCATGAGGAAGTCATACATTATAACAAATGTCTCCCGCGTGAATTTGTTGATCTGCTTGCCTAAAAAGGTATATAAGTCTTTTCCTTCTGCATAATAAATGGAGCTGTCCTTTACTCTTCCGCCTGGCCCATGTTTTGTTTTCACTCCCCGCAGCATCTTTTTCACTCTCCGGTGGCCACGCCACTGGCGGCAAGTGGCAGCAAGTGGCAGCAGTTTGTGAACTTGAACTCAGTGAGACAAATGCTAAATAGGAACGGAGTAAAATTTAGAGCCTACTCTCCAGTGACCTAGGTGGTGATGGGGAGAAGGTGCCCTAGAGGTGCTGGGAGAAGTGTTTGTACATTTGTTTGTTCTTGCTAATCTCTGAGATAAATGTCATTTCATAAAAGCTATCCAATGTTAAGCAGGTAAATGCAACTGGAGTACTAGTCCCTGGCTCCCCCAAAATGGAGAGAACCTAACTGATTACCTGAAGCTAATGGCAGAGAAAAAAGATGCTCCAAATCCTCAGGGTTACTTCCTGTAATCTTTGCCTACTTGGCTCTGGAACTGAGGGCTATATGCTACATATTAATACCTCTTGGCTCAACAGAAGACTATATGGGAACTTAACATTGGGGGAAGGCCTAATCCTCTTCCTTATTTAAATTCTATGTAAACCAAACTAGCCACCTGTGTTCCCTATTGCCCTCACTCTAGTATCCTGCAGTGAGGTGGCACAGTGGATAGAGCCCCAGCCTTGGAGTCAGCAGGACTTGAGTTCAAATCTGGTCTCTGACACTTACTAGTTGGGCAAGTCACTCAACCCTATTGCCTCACAAAAGAAAAAGTCAAATTTTTATGACTGTGATACAGCCTGACAGGAGGATTTTAATAGTGGAGGGTAGAAATCCTAAAGATAAATATGTAAAGAATTTTTTAATGGACAATTCCTATTCTACATCTATTTGTAAACAAAAGCAAAATGTCTGGAAATCATTCTTCTATAAATAGAGATTACCTTTTCGTAGCATTTAAAAAAAGGATCAATTATTAAATGCCTGCTATTTGTGAGGTAGGTATCTAGGTGGTGCAGTGATTAGAGTGCCTGGCCTGGAGTCAGGTAGATTAATCTTCCTAAGTTCAAATCTGGACTCAGACTAGCTGTGTGACCATGGACACATCATTTAACCCTGTTTGCCTCAGTTTCCTCATTTGTCAAATGAGCTGGAGAAGGAAATGGCAAACCACCTCAATATCTTTGCTAAGAAAATCCCAAATGGAGTCACAAAGAGTCCAACACGACAGTACACAAGTAAATTAAAGGCATTCATCACAAAGTCACTATGATTGACCAGAAATATTGTAATATAATGCAAGAATCAGGGACCAGAAACAGCTTAAGGAAATAGAGAAAGTTGTACATAAAGCACCTGCCAACTAATGGCTACTGAGGGAAGGAGAGTTAGAAGGGAGGGAGAGTTGGAAGGAATTGACCTTTCATGGTCACACAGTTACAGACAGCAGCCTCTAGTCTCAGAATTTGAATGGCAGAGATCTTAAGAGGCTTCTCTTTCTAATGATCCATCATCACTGCTCCTTCTCTGTTTCTATCTGTCACAGTACCAGAATTCCAATGCTCTAGAATCTACATGCATGGTCACAATATATAACCAAACAAGTACAAAATTCCAAAAATAGCAAGTGGACCTCTATAGCAAGAGGCAGCTAAGAGATAGAAAGATAGAAGTCTAGACTTGGGGTCAGGACATCCTGAGTTTGCATCCTGCCTTAGACACTTACTAGCCATGCCACCCTGGGCAAGCCATTTAACCTCTTAGCACTTCATTTGCCTCATATGTAAAATGAAAGGTTGAGCTTGATGGCCCCATTCTCCCAGAGAGAGGCTGGTTACATATCCCCTTCTTGGTTCTAAGGGTACCCCTGAGAGGTTGGGGGTATCTCTCTTTAATACTATTGATTTGAAACCTCCGTTCATTTGTGGTTCTCTCCCCACCCACACCCCTAGCTTCCAGTGACAAGATCCCAGTTCCATTTAACAAATTAGCATAGATGAGCTTTTATGGAGGTGTATTTCCTTTGAAGCTACAACAAGAACAGAAGCACACACATTTCCACTACTCCCTCTCCAACACCTGGGGAGCCCATTCTCCCCTGTATCACCTTAGTCACTGGGGACAGCAGGGTTAGACTTCATGCGGTTTCAACACAGCCTTGGTCCTGCCTAGTTCATGTTCAAATGCAGCACGCTGCTGAATGAACTTTTATTTCATCACTTGCTCAGCTGAGTCATTCCTCTATCCTCAGGTTCTCAAAGCCAAATTCGATGCCTGCAAACCCTGATCCCCTCCTGACCTTTCAAAACTCTCGGGCGTGTAGCCTCCAAGCTCCAAGCCTCCCAGGTGAGGTATGTGATACATCCATCACTCAGTCAACAAGCATTTAGTAAGCCTCTACTACATTCCAGGCACTGTACTTAGTGCTGAGAATACAAAGGAAAAAATCAAATGGTCCCCAATGTCAAGGAATCTACATCCTCTTGGAGGAGACAAGACATAAATGTGTAAACATACACAAGAAAGATACATAATCATTATAAGATAATTGGAAGGAAAAGGCATTAGGGCTGATCGGGATCAGCTGAGGGGATTGGAAAGATTTCACGTAAGAGAAGGGTTTTGAACTGAGCTCTGAAGAAAACAAAGAGTTCTGAGAGGGTAAGAGGGAAAATATTCCTGGTATTTCCCAAGATTAAGAGGATGGGGGCTGTCTCCAGTTGTCTTGATCTAGATCTGGCCACTGGATCCAGATGGCTCTAGAGGAGAAAGTAAATCTGGTGACCTTGCACAGCCCTCCCTCATTTAAATCCAGTTCACTTGTGTTTTAACAATTCAGCTAGCAGCTGCTGTGGGGGTGAAAGACCAACACAAGCCCAACAACAAGAATGCTGCCAGCACAGGTTCTTTTGATCTGCTTTACTAAGGAAAATAGCGTTAGGGGGTTTCTTATTTCAATCCAACATACAAATATCATTCATTTAGTTCAGGGGAAAAAGCCAACACCCTGAAATTCAGAGCAAATATAAACAAATTACAAACATACATTACAAACAGACCAAATACAATTCATAGTTACCAAGAAACTATCAACATCTGGGTGAGCCAGGAGGCTCTTAGAGTGGCTGCCCAGAGTCCTGTGCCTCCAGGAGTGAGAGCCTCGAGCAAATAGCTCTGTTCTCTCTTTTTATATACTCTTTAGCCATCATCAAACATCATCTGAGTGACTCCTACTATTGGCTCTGGTCTTAGCAACTCCCCTTAAGACCCTGAGGGCTTCATGCCCATATAGGTTTAGCACCTAGTAGACAGGGATTTGGGCCTGGGCCTTTGCACCTAGTGAGGCTCAATAAAAGACACTTAATTTATCATCCTAAAACAGTAAAAAAAAAGTCCCAACTTAATTGATATTACAACTTGCAAGTCATGGCATAGTCTTCCTGATGCCATAGTCCTCAAGTAATAGGCTGGGGAAATGAGCAAATGGGGAAAAAAATCAGACTGTAGGATTTTACTTTGGTGACAAGGAAGACCAAAACATACAACCAGAAGAAGATGACAAAGTCACAGTTCCTGCATCCAAAGCCCCCCCAAAAAATGTAAATTGGTCTCAGGCCGTAGAAGAACCCAAAAAGGATTTTGAAAATCAAGTAAGAGAAGTAGAGGAAAAATTGGGAAGAGAAATGAGATTGATGCAAGAAAACCATGAAAAACAAGTCAACAGCTTGCTAAAGGAGACCCAAAAAATCCTGAAGAAAATAACATTTTAAAAAATAGACTAACCTAAATAGCAAAAGAGGTCCAAAAAGCCAATGAGGAGAAGAATGCCTTAAAAAGCCGAATTGGCCAAATGGGAAAGGAGGTTCAAGAGCTCACTGAAGAAAATAATTCCTTAAAAAATAAAATAGAGTGAATGGAAGCTAATGACTCTTTGAGAAATCAAGAAATCATAAAACAAAACCAAAAGAATGAAAAAATACAAGACAATGTGAAATATCTTGTTGGAAAAACAACTGATCTGGAAAATAGATCTAAGAGAGATAATTTAAAAATTGTTGGACTACCTGAAAGTCATGATCCAAAAAAAGAGCCTAGACACCATCTTTCAAGAAATTATCAAGGAAAACTGCCCAGATATTCTAGCACCAGAGAGTAAAACAGAAATTGAAAGAATCTACCAATCACCTCCTGAAAGAGATCCCAAAAGGAAAACTCCTAGGAATATTATAGCCAAATTCCAGGGTTCTCAGGTCAAGGAGAAAATATTGCAAGCAGCCAGAAAGAAATAATTCAAGTATTGTGGACACACAATCAGGATAACCCAAGATTTAGCAGCTTCTACATTAAGGGATTGGAGGGTTTGGAATATGATATTCTGGAGGTCAAAAGAGCTAGGAGTAAAACCAAGAATCACCTACCCAGCAAAAGTGAGTATAATCCTTCGGGGGAAAAATGGATATTCAATGAAATAGAGGACTTTCAATCATTCTTGATGAAAAGACCAGAACTGAATAGAAAATTTGATTTTCAAACACAAGAATCAAGAGAAGCATGAAAAGGTAAACAGGAAAGAGAAATCATAAAGGACTTAATAAAGTTGAGCTCTTTGCATTCCTACATGGAAAGATGATATTTGTAATTCATAAGACCTTCCTCAATATTAGGGTAGTTGGAGGGTATATATATATATATATGTATATGTATATGTATATGTATGTATGTATGTATGTATGTATGTATGTATGTATGTATAAACAGAGGGGCACAGGTTGAGTTGAGTATGAAGGGATGATATCTGAAAAATAAAATTAAGGGGTGATAGAGTGGATGTATTGGGACAAGGAGAAAGGGAGAGGTAGAATGGGATAAATTATCTCACATAAAAGAGGCAAGAAAAAACTTTTACAATGGAGGGGAAGAGGGGGGAGGTGAGAGGGAATGAGTGAACCTTACTCTCCTTAGATTTGGCTTAAGGAAGGAATAATATACACACTCAGTTGGGTATGGGAATCTATCTTATCCTACAGGAAACTAGGGAGAAAGGGGATAAGAGAGGTGGAATGATAGAAGAGAGGACAAATGGGAAGAGGGGGTAATCAGAAGCAAACACTTGTGAGGAGGGATGGGGTCAAAGGAGAGAATAGAATAAATGGGGGGGCAGGATAGGATGGAGGGAAATATAATTGGTCTTTCACAACATGACTGTTAGGAAAGTGTTTTACGTGACTACACATGTATAACCTATATTGAATTGCTTGCTTTCTCAATGAGGGTGGGTGGTGAAGGAAGGGAGAGAATGTGGAACTCAAAGTTTTAAAAACTAATGTTAAAAATTGTTTTTACATGCAACTGGGAAATAAGATATACAGGCAATGGGGTATAGAAATCTATCTTGCCCTACAGGAAAATAGGAGGGAAGGGAATAAGAGAAAGGGTGGGGTGATAGAAGGGAGGGCAGATTGGGGGAAGGGGTAATCAGAATGCACACTATCTTGGGGTGGGGGGAGGGGAGAGATGGAGAGAAATTTTGCAGCTCAAAATCTTGTGGAAGTGAATGTTGAAAACTAAAAATTAATTAATTAATAAAAAGAAAAAAAACAAAATTTAAAAAAAGAGTAAGAAGGACAGTATCTTTTTATGATGAGCTTTTGGGAACTTAGCTCTGATGAAAGACTCATAGTCTGTTACAAGGCTCAGAACCAAAGCCTTGCTCCAACTTGCTTGAATCTGCTAGAAGATGTGCTCTCTTGGCATAACCCTACAGAAACCAGCATCACTTCCACTTTGTGAGAAAACATCAGAAGACCAAGGCAACCACTTCTCTTCCTCCTGGCTTCCTTCAAGTCATAGCTAATAATAATGCTATAATAAGCTATAGCTTGTTTGTACAGTTGTTTTGCAACTGGTGAAACTGGAAATAACTGATGAATTTGGGAAACTCTGCCTCACTTAAATCCAGTTCTCCCACAAATCAAGACATCACCCCATGATGTCATTGGTCCTCTTTGAAAATGAAGGATGAACAACAACTGAGAAAACAAAGGTTCGAACTTCCAAGCATATCAGTTTATTAAACAATACACGCCAATTGCATAACAAATCTGGACAAGGCCTCCTCAGCTTGGCAATGGATCCTAAAATACAAGGGGAGACAGATTTTCACACATGAAAAGAAAACAATTAATAGGATATAAACCAGGGTACAAGATTAGGTCAACTGATTTCTAATTGGATAAAAGATTAGGGGCTGAATTGAGAGAAGGATGAATGAGTCTCAATAGTTGGGGGTGGGGAGTGAATGGGTGCCATTCCCTGAAATCAGTTAAAGAGGTGTCCCATTCCTCCCAAATGTCTATATTCAATCAGAGGAACAAGGAAGCAGTAACTGATTGAGGCCAGTTTTCAGATAAGGCATATGGGTTACTTGAGACATACAATTATGAGAAAATGCCTTGCATCAATGTTTGCATCTGCCTGGATTTCTCTGGTCAGCATAACCTAGGTTTTTAGTTAAAGGTCTCTAAGCAGCAGGTAGGGGTGGTCCAGCTTCCCAGCCATCCAGGGCTAGGTTCAAACAATGCAAGAAAGTTTTCACACAATTCCCAAAATTGAATAAAATTTCCCAACAAGACAGAAATTGGAGTAGATCCATCATTGGATAGAAAGGGAAGTGAGCTGGCTCCAGAATGGAGTCACAAGATAGAGTCAATGCGGTTCATTCAATTCCCAGTTTGCATATTGGCTTCCCACATTAGATTGTGGGGAGCAAAGACTGTCTTTTGCCCTTCTTTGTATCCCCAGGAGCTTAGCACAGTCCCTAGCACATGATAGGTACTTAATAAATGTTTATACACTGATTGACCTTTCTCTTGGAAGTGATTTTTCATGCCGCTGAATAGAAGGGATTCTTTTTTCCTTTGTCTTACAGATTTCCATCATCTCTTTTCTTAAGAGCAGTATTGAGAAAGACATGCTGTGCCTGACATTTATCTCTATGTCTGGTTTTCTTTAATTAACCTAAATATTGACATGTTGCCCAGCAGGGATCACTGTGGCTGGTTCAGAGCATGACATTCTCTTGAGGTCTTTATTCCTATTACCTCTCCCTAGTGGATGGAGGAAAAATATCTCAAAGGTCCCTGGCACAAATCCATCAGAATGCTTGGCGATAATAAGATTAGCTCATGAGAGTCTGAGTCTATGGAGAGTGTACCAATTCCATCCGACTTCCCTTCTCTACAAAGTAAACAAAATAAAAATGCCAACTGCAAATATGATTCTTAAAATATTTGAGCCCTCAGGCAATCTCTCAATTGTCAAACTAGGCAGGTGAACTTCAGTCAATTAATAAACATTTATTAGCCACCCAGCTAAGTGCTGGGGCTACAAAAAGAGGCCAAAGACCACCCCAGCTCTCAAGGAGCTTATGCCTCAATCAAATATCAGTTATTCTTGGGTTTTCCTTTCCATAGCAAGACACAAACTCTAGATGCCACTAAAATGATCTGTTCTTTATCAAGCCACTCTTAGAAAAAGCAAACAGCAGGCACAATATTGAAGGATCTCTAGTGATTAACCTTATCACTTATTACTTCAGGCAACAACACAAGGGGAGTAGATTCACCCCAATTCAGTCAGGAATTCAATCTGTCTCTGCTGAATTCTCTTACATTGGGCTGGGGCTACAAGCTTGGGCGAGAAGTGACTCCATTCAGACTTTTAAGAGGCTTCCAAGCCTCTAGGAAGAGTACTATGACTACATTGTCTATCTACTCTCTCCTCCACTTCTCCTTTCCAGACCTTTTCAAAATTTCCATTGGCTTCCAGACCTTTTCAAAACTTCCACATGCCCTGTACTACTACCACCACTGTTGACGATTAGGGGTTCTCGGGACCCCAAAATACCACCACTACAGGTCCCGCCTGAATGAATTCAACCCAAGCCTTATTTTAGCTAAAGAAAAACAAAGTTTATTAAAAATCTGCCATATTGGGTAGACTATTAAGGAACCTGATCATTGTATAGACTCTTAAGGAATCTAACATTTGTGACTCCTGTATTGACAAGCTGGCCAGATTTAATCTGAGTTAGATTGAATCTGAGCACTTTCATGGAGGTAAAATGGATCTTATATACAGAAAGACTGTGGGATGTATCTAGGGGTGACCAAGTGGCCTGGGGTTGATGGGATTTAGACTGTGGGAGCCCCCTTGAACTCTCCTTGAATCTTCCCACTTGATAAGGCATTTGCCTGAGGCCATAAGCTTTTCATTATTGCTAGGCCCAAATCTTTATGTTACTCTTAACCTAGCCTAGCCCTCTATTGTCCAGCTGTTTCCCACCCTTTATCCTATCAAAGTGCCTCTGCTCAAACTGGTTGCTCTTAAACTAGTCTATCCCTACATTGTCTGTTATCTCCAGGTAGCCTTCAGCTACTTCCCACCCTTAATACCATTCTCTTGGTTCCTGGAGTCTGACCTCGCCCGAGTCCCATCAAGATCCTTCTCAGACTCCTCCCTAAATACCCCCCTCCCATCACCCCAGGACCACCGTAGATCCCTCCCACGATCTTTCTGTATATAAACTCCATCTTGCCTCCATGAAGGTGCTCAGATTGAATCTAGCTCAGTAGCATCACAAATGGTGAGATTTCTTAAGACTACTCATTATGGCGAATCTTTAATAAACTTTGTTTTTCTTTGGCTGAGAAGGCTGAGGTCGAATTCATTCAAGCAGGACCTGGTATGTTGGTCTTTTGGGGTCTCAAAAACCCCTAAAAACATATGGTTCCCTAATCTCATCAGGGCGATGGGAGGAGGGGCCCAGGGAGGATCTGGAGGAGGAGTCTAAGGAGGATCTTGATGGGACTGTGGTGACTAGAGGTCACCACAAGAAAACCAAGAGATTGGGATTAAGGGTGAGAAGTAGCTAAAGGCTACCTGGACAAATAACAGACAATGGAGGGCTAGACTAGAGTTTTGGGCATAGCAATAATGGAAGGCTTGTGGCCTCAGGCAAGCACCAGATCAAGTGGAAAGATTAAAGGAGAGTTCAAGGGGATTCCCACAGCCCGAACCTCATTACCACCCCCACCCCCACCACATACACACACACACACACACACACACACACACACACACACACACACACACACGGCAATACCACCTTCTTAGGGGACCCCTCTACCTCTCCGGTAGAACCTTCACAAATGTCAGAATCCTGTAAGGATTTTTTGTTGTTGTTGTTAAGATTTCTTCTGCTTTTTTTCTATTAAACTAGTCTTATCAAATGCAATTCAAATCAATCTATCATTGCTTCTTTCTTAAAGGCATATTTCACTAATAGTCACTAACAATTAATACAGAGATTCCTTGTTGAATATTGAACTAATGAAACATTAGAAACTATACTCACTGTGATGGTACAAGCCCTGGGGACCCCGCCCCACCCCCAACACCACCTTGAATTTTCCTTGAACTTTCCCACGTGGTGAAATCTCTGGCATTTGCCTGAGGCATTGACCCATCCCAGTAATCCTTTCAATTGGCCTTTCCTTGTGGCTCACACCCAAATCTACAATTCTCTATTACCCCTAACGTAGCCCAGCCCTTCATTGTCTGGATGGCCCCAGGCCACTTCCCAGCCTTAATTCCTTGTAGACCCCTTCTCCCAGTTTCTCCAGCCATCTTTTTTCTATAAAAAGTGTTAGTCTAGTCCACCACAGGGCAGATTCTTAAAATCTCATCCTCCCCAACCAGTGTTCTATTAAACCTTGTCTTTGGCTGAAAGAAAGCTTGGATCAAATTCATTCAAGGCATGGCCTACATTACTTGCCCTTGAATTTCAGGATCCCAGCACCCCAAGACCTCAATATCTGTGGGTCTGGATGCATTGAAATCTTCATAATTTGAGTTTGAATTATTATTATTAATTATCAAATTATTACTAAAATTATCAAAGTATTAAGATAAGAAACAGTAGGATGGAGGAGTGGATAGAAAGTTGGCCTCAGAATCCAGAAGACCTAGGTTCAAGTCTTACCTCTGACACATACTGGTTGATGACTCTGGATAAATCACAACCTCTAGATGCTCCATGTAACTCTGAGACTATAAATTTAAAGGTAGTTGCTAATTTGCAATGATAGAGAGAGTTTTCTCACCAGGAATTCCGTACTCTGACAAAAAAAAAATCATTTATTTGTGTGTGTGTATACACACACACACACACACACACACATATATATATATATATACATGTATTATACACTTATTATGAGACAGACACAGTCAGTGCTAAGTACTGGGAATACAAATATAGGCAGCAAAACAATCTCTGCCCTCAGGGAGATTATATTCTAACAGGGGAAGATAACATGAAAAAGGAAGCTGAATGAAGATATGGTTGGCCTAAGCATTCTCTTTAAAATGGTGGTTCAGGGAGGAACTAGATAATCAGAGGCAGAGGCTTCTTCCAATGGAGTATTTCCAGTGTGAGAAGTGTGTGTGTGTGTGTGTGTGTGCTTCTCTTAAAATCCCTCAGTAGTCTTTCATTAGACATTAATTCCTTGTCTTAGTGATGGGTGTTGAACCTGAAAGTTAGTTGAAGGAAACAACAGACTAGGTGATAGAAAAATTCATATTACTTATCCATTTATTTATTTATTCCCTTTAAACTTAGCAGATACACTCACGCATGGGGCCCAGACTAAGTCTGACTCCCCAAACAAAGAAAATGAGAAAGCTTAAATACATTTTTTGGTCCTAACACAGCAGCCTGCATTACACCAATTTTACGACTCCTATGTATGTTAATTATGACACAAGACAAGGATTTTCCTTAATGGAATAGATTGTAAATATGATAAGTCAGATAGCTGACAAAATGTCAATTGAAATTACAACCCAGGATCTCTGTGTTTAATTTGCCATTAACATTCCATAACATAGTATATGCCCATAAAATATTAAGATAAGAAAAAGTCACATAATTCAACATGGTGTCTGGGGTCAAGGTTTTCACCCTTAATGGCCATGGACAGAGAAAGGAATGCTCTGAGTGTGTTGACATAAGAAGAGGCTTACTCAGAGCTTACTCAGAGAACAAAGAGACTATTAGGTCCAGATTCTTCTTCTGGTTAATTAGTTCAGGCTCTGAGTCTTATTGAAATTACAAAAATGATATAAAATGGTATAAAATGTTCCACATTTCCTCCTTTTGGTTAAAGGCAAACTGAAAGTTTTGCCTGAAGACCAATTAAGGTATGGAAAAACTTCTATCTTCCTCAGAGGTGAAGTTCTAAAAATCCTTACCTAGGTGGTTTCAGGTTTTTTTTTTCCTTCTTGTGGTTGGACATCCCCAGAGACGGGCAGTAATTGTAACTAATTGTAAACAAATACAAGAAGCAAGTTGCAAGGGGCATGAGGATAGGGAGCATAATGGCTAAAGATACCAAAGACATAGGCAAACAGTCTTGGGAATGCAAGGGACTCAGAAAAGGAGCTGTTTTTCCTGCAGGTTTGGTTCCCGGCTCTTGGGAGGGCTGCCTGCGTCTAATTGTTAGAGTCCGTTTACTTGCGAATGGAAAGAGACCAGGGACAACAGGAAGAGGCAATCACCTAGAGCTCTTTATTACTGGCATGCCAGGGCCTCCATCCTAATGATGAAGACCCCGACTCCAGGTTTAAGGCAGAATTTATAGGGTACAGAAACAAAGAGGCAGTTAATTAAGGTACAGAGGCAATTAGTGCACACAGCTAAGTCAGCATTCCGTTCTTATCAGTTCCTGGGGTCCGGTCCTTGTCGGTTCCTGGGCCCGGACATCCTGACGCCTCCAGTTTG
>CM053622.1:788362908-788392823 GCA_028646595.1 Phalanger gymnotis
AAGACCCCGACTCCAGGTTTAAGGCAGAATTTATAGGGTACAGAAACAAAGAGGCAGTTAATTAAGGTACAGAGGCAATTAGTGCACACAGCTAAGTCAGCATTCCGTTCTTATCAGTTCCTGGGGTCCGGTCCTTGTCGGTTCCTGGGCCCGGACATCCTGACGCCTCCAGTTTGTCTTCTTCTTATCTGTAGAGACCAATCCCATCTGGAGGTAGTAACTCTTTCTGGGGCAATCAGACCTTCTCGGGAAGTAGTTAATCTTATAGGGTCTCATCCCAAGGTAACAACTCTTGGAGCGCTAATGGTCACTCTGTGCATCCTGTATTCTCAACTATTTTCTTGTTGAAACTATTAACCCTTTCCTAGGTCCCTACATAATGTCATCCAATTGGGAGCAGGGGCAGTCCTCAGATGTGACAGAAAGATCAAGGAGTCCATATCCACAAGTTGGCAGCTATAGGAGTAGTCAGACCTGACAGGAGCTCCCAGAACATGTATGATTTGATAATTGAGAGAAAAACAGTACAATATAGGTCCTTGACTAAAGGCACATAAACACACTTCAGTTTCCCAGCCACGCAGGGCTGAGTTTAAACAAATACAATAAAGCTTTTCTCACAATTCACAAAATTGTACAATTACATTGTCAGGTATAGACCAAACCACTTAGATGGCTCACAATAGACCAGTATGGGGGGGGGGAATTTGCATGTCACATGTTTTACATTTACACATTAGATAATCAACTTAAACATGAACCATACAAAGTAATGCGATCATTATTTTTTTTTATTCGAGATCATATACAAAATGTTTCCAGACCCAAGAGGGTTTAATCCTCCTCCTCTTCCTCCTCTTCATCCTGGTTGATCTGGAAGTACCGTAATTCGTAACTCTCCTTGCTATTGGCCACCACCCGAAGCCAATCTCGAAGATTGTTCTTCTTTAAGTATTTCTTTGTCAGGTACTTCAAATACCTTTTAGAAAACAGCACCTCTGACGTCAAGGTGATCTTGCTCTTGCTTCTCTCAATGGTCACAACTCTGCCCCAGAGGTTGCCAGCCTTTCCATTCACTTTGATTCGTTCTTGTAAAAACTGCTCGAAATTAGCTAAATCCATAATCCCATCTTCCACAGGATGGGTACAATCCAGGGTAAATTTGAGGACTTGCTTCTTTTTTTTGCCACCCTTCATCACAGATTTCTTCACGGACACCATGGCAATGGAGGAGCCAGAAAGGGTAATGCAATCATTATTAACAATGTTGACTAACATTAAATTCCTTGTATCCCAGTAACACAGTACATGTAACATCATAAACTTTTAGTCATGCCATGTCTCTTTGATGGCATTTACAAACCAAACCACAAGCCATTCTTCTTTTAACATTATTAATTGTAACAAAGCTTTAGACAGGCATGGTATTAACAAAATAATATTCTCACAAGCCCTTGACCTAATTGTCTTCATGCCGTTACCAGGAATTAAAGACCCTAACATACAGGAATACTAGTTCCAGTTCTATAGTAATATAAGATGTTCCATAATCAATTATTTTAATAGATTTGTTGCTGTACTTAGAAAATCTTCTGATTATAGAAATTTGCCTCTAAGACATTAGGGACTTAGAGTAAAGGGACAATATTTTCCCCAGTTTCCTGTCAACTCTAGGAAGAAGTTGTGTCAAATTGCAAGCTGCATTGAGCCAGGCTGCCAGGTTTAAATCATACCTGCAGTTCACACCTAAACTTCATGAGATGATACAGTCTTCTTAAAGACAGCTAGATATTCCGCTTCTAGTTCTTGCTTCATTTTTGCAAATTCTTCTTTTGTCATAGAGCCTTCACCTTCCCCCAGCTTCTGCATCTTCTCTCAAAGGGCTGCTGGCATCTTGGGTCAGCCTTCCTTGATATTCGCACCTGGATTTTGACTCAGGAAAAATAGTCAGTTAACAGCCCCATTAAGTCTTTGAATGGCAAGTTCCAATGATCAGTTAAGATGTGATCATAATCTTGCACTGTTGAAGGAACATCCTCAAGACTAATTTTAAATAGCTTGCATAATGTTTCTGATTTAAGTCCAGCAATTAATTGCACAATGTGTATTAATACCCAATTTGCTCTTATATCACTTCGAAGGACCTTGTTCCACATAGATACAAAGTGACTTTAAATCCCAGCCTTAGTCTATGGGATAATGATTCAACCTTACATTTGTATTTTTGTCACAGACTTCTTTTTCCTTTGTCCAAATTATTCCCATTAATATTTAGAAACAATATTATCTTTCATATGACTATACAAGAGTGCCAATTTACCCAATCATTTGATTATTCCCAGATAATTCTTGCTTAATATAACTTAGTACACTCACTTAAATTTGGTTTTCCATTTTTGAAACTTCAGAAAATTTCAGTTTATATATCATCTGCTGTTTCTATCCTTACCTAAGTCTTGTACTTGGTATAAGAAACCTTAAAAATGTGAAGGTCCAACCATAAAATTGAACTCATATTCCTTTTAAAATTATCAGACAGATACTTTATGAAGGAGATATAATTTCACTTGTACTACTATCTTATACAATTTTCTTGTGCAAAAATCCAATATCTTATTACCAAAATACACTTATTAGCATGAATTTCTATGATTGATAAATTTCGGAGCCAATCATACACATCTGTATATAATTATTAGGGGAATCAATCTGATCCTATTGCCTTTCTTGAAATTTACTATCCCCTTTCTTTTTATTAGACATCTATCACATTACATCTTTGTCTTATTACTTTGTCTAATCATTTCCTCCTTTTGGAGGATGTTTATCTCTATATTATTTTAATTTTTATTTGGCCATGAACATAGGTTAAAATTGTTTGAAATTGTAAGCTATTCATCCCTGCATCTTATTATAATAACTCAGAGATATTCCAATATCCATCTATTACCTAATAGATTTAGCATTGTGCTTACAAAACTTCTTGGTAATATATATTTGATTCTTGATAATATAAATTTGCTATGAAAGAAAAGAGGGGCAATGTCATATTTCTTAACAGAAGGAAACAGAAGGAAACTTCCTTAGCTCTGTTGGATTCCAGGCATGAGTCATATCTGATCATATAGTCACTAAGTGCTGAAAGCAGGGCTTAGGAGTAATCAGGTGGGGATTTTCCTTTTCAGAAAGGAAATAGCAGAACTGGGAAATAGTCAAGAAAATCCTACCTAGGCCGTATCCAAGGTTGTCTTCAAAACTTTTTCCCAGGCACAGACATCCCTTTAGAAGTTCTCAGCCTGTAATGCCTGCCATTCTACTATTGGCTTCATGAGACCTATCCCTGTAATCAGAGCTTAACACAATATTAAATTGTAGTCCCATAAAATCTTAAATAGCAAATAAATATCCTTCGGATAGGACTGTCCCAAATTTCATTGAGCTAATAATTATCAAATCAAGCACATAACTTTTCTGTCTTCCAAAATACTTCCTCACACTCTCTCTCAACTTACTTAAATCATCTGAAACTATTATTCTCTTGGAACAGGAGAGGCTTAGCTAACTCCCTTTTGTCCCCAAACTTTCTTATCTGCCTTTCATATTTCCAATCAAACCTTTATTTACCTTTCCAAATCTTTCAAACCCATTATTCAGTCTTCCTTTACATTTCAACCATAAGACAAAGTAGCTCATAAATTAGTGCTTTTTACTGACATAACTGTCTGCTCTGGAATCCCATTCCAGCTGAAACAAAGCAATGAGGTTAATGACTAACCTCACAGTTTGATGGATTCGAGTCCCTGTTTACTCATTCTGGAGGAAAGGGACATTTTAGGAATTAAATCTTATACACATTGATAAGCTCTAACCCTTGTGTAGTCCATGGAATGACTACAAATTCAGAGTAGGCCTTCTGAAAATCACAAAAAGATTTCTTTAAACATATCTTCTAAAAGTGTTTCCCCTTTTTAAAACAGTTTTAAAACTTATCCTGATGTTAAGAGGAATAGTTACTAAACTTTTCTGAAGAAAATTATTTAGAAGGTTTTGAAATGACAGATCTCTTTCGTTCTCCTTAAAGCAAATTAACCGTTAAACACTGGAATTCATTAACTAAGTTGGTGGAAAATGTCCTCATTCTCAAAGTATTTATACAGAATTCCTAGACATTACAAAGTTCCTTAGTTAAAAAGGTATTGTAATGGGGAGGACACTTATTTTCTGTAAGTTAAAAAGAACATACCCAATTAAATTAGCCTTATCACAATAACAAAGTTTACCAGGACTTTAAAACTTACTTCATAGGAATTCCTTTACACAGAAAATGTTACACAAGATGGATAAGAATTCATGGCTAGATAGTTCCAAAAGTCCTTGTTCCAGTTAACAACCTCAATTTCTTAATTAAGTACAATTCCTCATCTAATAACATCTAGATTATAAGAGAAATTTTTTTTTCTCTATCAATATAGGTAATGCAATGTTAACCAATTTGCATAATATAACACATTAAGAAATATAGGCACAGCACAAGTAATTGTCATGTATTTAAAACTTGAAACAGAATCTATTAATTAACAATCAGGTGACTATAACTTAGTTGGATGAGCAAATCAAATCTGAATTAATAATCATTAGTGGTAACATTTTAATTTCTAAGGCCTAATACTCTTAGCATTGTAAAATAAAAGATTATTATCTGTAAAATCACATTTTTTTCAATATTGCTGATACATCTGTTTGCCAAATTACACAATTTAGAAATGTAACAATGCCCTAAACATAATTATGCATTTTAAAACTTGAAACAACCCATTTATCAATTTAGGTGAACTCATTTCTAAATCTCCTTGCACAGAGAATCTTTCACCTCATCATTTGAAATTATAACTTTAAACCACCACATATATTCTCATGACAGAAAAGTTTTCACATGGAAAATCTGTTCTCATAGTAAATATCAGTGTTATTAATTATTTACTTGTTATAAGTTCCAAACCATCAAATTTTATCACATCCCTTTAAAAAACCAATTCACATATATCAAAATCAGATTAAAATGGCTATAATATCGTTTCTTACCACACAATGGTCTTCTCAAATTTCACATTCTAAAAGAATTTTAGAAATACAATGCAATTTTAGAAATATAGAAACAATAAAATTTCAGATGACCTCATTTGCATTTCCAGATTATCACATATAGAAAAATTTTCAACTTGTTACTTTCAGTATTCAAAAACCACCTCAAAAGTTAACAATTACATTAAATTAGAGAGAGATAATAATAATGTTGTGTCTAACATATACCAGATGTTATGTTAAGCACTTTATAGTCATTATCATTTTGATCCCATAACAACCATCATTATTATTTTCCTTTTACAAATCAGGAAACAGGAAACAAATCAGGCTCTGAGTCTTATTGAAATTACAAAAATGATATAAAATGGTATAAAATGTTCCACATGGGGTACAGGCTCTGGGAACTCCCTTGAACTCTCCTTGAATCTTCCCACTTGATCAGGCATTCACCTGAGGCTATAAGCCTTTCATTATCACTAGGCCCAATTCTCTGTTACCCTTTACCTAACCCAGGCATCCATGGTCTGTTATCTTCAGATGCCTTTGGTTACTTCCCACCCTTGATCCTATCTAATACGGCATTTTCTTTGTTCCTCACTTCTGACCTTTAGTCACCCTAGCCTACTGATTGATCACTCCCATCAAGACTTTCCTTAAACCCCTCCTCCAGGCCATTTGGTCAACCCTAGATCCCTCTCACAGTCTTTCTGTATATAAGATCCATCTTGGCCTCCATGAAAGTGCTCAGATTCAATTTGACCTGCTTGCATTAGGGATACAAATGTTCAGATTCCTTAAAGGTCTGGTCAGTATGGTAGATCTTTAATATAACCTTGTTTTTCTTTGGCTGAAAGACTTGGGTTGAATTCATTCTGGCAGGATTCATGTATCACTACTTCAGGGTCCCAGCACCCCTAGATCTCAGCACCTTCGGTAGCTGTTTCTACTCCTTTGCTCCATTTTTTCTGAGAATCATCTAGCTCTAACCCAATGCATAGGTTTGGGGAGGGGCTACAATTTCCTGATATGGTTGCTGCTGATTTACAGTACAATATAATATGACAAAAATTTATTAAGCACCTGTCCTCAAGGAGCTTACAATCTAATGGGAGAAGACAACACACAAAAAGAAGCTGGAAAAGGATGATAAGACATAGGGAGTATTATGTTCTATGGGGTTGAAACCAAAGAGAGCTGCAGTTGGAAGGTAATAAAATTAACTGGAAAGTCCAAATCCTGACCTCTATAAATGAAGGCTTTGGGAGTGGTGCAGCCCTCCAATTAGAGAGGAGAGGAGACTGAGGGAAAATGGGGAAGTGCCGAGTATCAAAAGCTGAGTGGGGATAAAATGAACTACATAGCTATGATTTTTGGAGCCACCCCTCCAAGACTGAACCTAATCTAGGTAATCCCATGACTCTAGAGGGCTGCCTATGAGTTACATTAATATTCATCTACTTCCTTTAATTTTTCAAGTGTGATCGTATATAAGTGATATAATGGTTTCTGATAATTTTCTTTTACAATGTGACTAATATTACTATTTCCATATATAAAGAATAACAGGAAAAGAATTGCTTATAAAAATATGAAACTCTTGTACACAATGCTTTTTAAATAAGCTTTTATTCTCATTGATTTATCAGCTTAAGGTCTTTGAGATTTTTCTTTAGCAACTTCAGTCTTTTTTCACTTTATTTTTCTCTGTCATTGTGGTTTGTGGTTGTGGCTTCCTTAGGTGATGGATCTCCAAGCTTCTATTTTCCTCCCAAGCTGTGTAATTCATCGTTCACCAGCCTAGGTCTCTGTGACCCAATTGAATTTTTGGGTGATCACAATGGACCTCAGTTGAATGCTATGCTCTTTCCCTCAGAGTTAGTGGAATGCTGCACAGCCCTCCTTATCCCTCCCTCGCCCCCTTCACCAAAACACACAGTTTCCTGTCATCATGTCTTGTCTTATTCTCTCTGTTCCTTAGTTCTTTGGTCATCACTGTCATTTTGGAGCTTTGCAGCATTGGTGCCACAAAGTTGTGGCCCCCAGCAGGTTTTTGCTCCTGAGGGGCTGTGGCTATTTGCTTCAGCCAGGGCAAATTTCCAAAGCCTGGATTCAGGGTTTCCATGGAATTGGAAAAAGGGAGAGTGGAACAAGATGTAAGGGTGGGTTTTGTTGCAAGCCTGTAGCTTGTCCTTAAATCTGCTAGTGTAGCCTATGCCCATAGTGTGAGAGGTGGGAGACGGGTCCTGAGTCAATGAAGGTCAATGAATGTCATTTCATGGGCTTTTGGAATTTTTTTTACCTTCTCTAGGATTCTAGGTCACCTAGACAATGGACACAACTAAGGTTGCTTTACCTTTGGCACATAATTTCTGTTTTGGAGAGGTTTGAGAGGTTATGAGGGTCAGAGAAAAAGTGTAGTACTCCATCTTGTTGATGTGACCCAGAAGAAATAAGTTTTTATTGATATGTTTCACTTCATATATCACCATAGAATTTTTCCCAATATTCTTCCCTTTCCCCCTCCCAGTGAACCATCAAATATAACAAGTAGTATCTTTAATATAACACATAGTATTTTAAGATAACAAATAGTATTTTCAATATAATAGTATTTTAGTAATAGTTTAACATTTGTTTGTATTTTTTAATTTTGAGTTCCAAATGCTCTCCCTCTCTCCTCTGTCCCCTTTCAAGACAGTAAGCAATCTGATATGGGTTATACATGTGCAATTATGTAAAACATTTCCATATTTGTCATTTTGTGGGAGAAAACCCAAACAAAAAAATGAAGAGTGGAAAAATAATATGCTTCAGTCTTCATTCAGACTCCATCAGTTCTTTCTCTAGAGGCAGAAAGCATTTTTCATTGTAAGTCCTTTGGAATTGTTTTAGATCATTGTATTGCTGAGAATAGCTAAGTCATTCACAGTTAATCATCATACAATATTGCTATTACCATGGACAATGTTCTCCTGGTTCTGCTCAATTCACTCTGCATCAGTTCATGTAACTCTAATATAAAACAGTATTATACTACTTAATAAAAGTATTTTTTAAATAAAAAAGGAAGAGGAAAAATCAGCACAAGCAATCAATGCATTGAAAAAGTCCAAAAATATGTGCAATGTGCAATACTGTGGACCTTTTACCTCCATGAAAGGATGGGTTAGGAGTTTCCTCTAATATCTTTTCTTTCTAATTATACTTAATCTATAATTTTGCAACATTCATTTTTGGTTCTGTGTGCATGGTTGTTCTTTCTATTTCCATTATTGGTCTCAGCTTGACTGAGGCAGTGCCCATTCAGTGACTAAGGCTAGGTGGAACACTGTATATATTGTTTTCTTGACTCTGCTGACTTCAGGCTGCATCAATTCATGTAGAACTTTCCATGCCTCTCTGTATTTGTCACATACATCATTTCTTACAGCACAGTCACATTCCATTTATATATATGAATGTATAAGTACATATACATATACATGCATACATATATGTATATATGTGTTTGTGCGTGTGTATAATTTGTTTAGCCATTCCCCAATCAATGGATATCAACTCTGTTTCCAAGTCCTGGCTATCACAAAAAGTGCTGCTATAAATATTTTAGTTTATATGGGGACTTTCTTCTTATCAACAGCCTCCTTGGGAAACAAGCCTATATATGATATATTTAACACCGTAGTACCAATGCTGACCTGAATATCTGTATCCCCTTCTGAACTCCAGTTTTGTTCTCTAAAATATAGACATTACTATCACTCTCTCCCATCAGTCTTCTGTCTCCACCCCTCCACCCCCCACCAATATAAGCCCTCTCTTATAGCAAATAAGTTTTGTCAAGTATAATAAATGAACACGTTGGCTGTGTCTGAAAATGCTTGTCTCATTCTGCACCCTTAGTCAAACACACCAGTCTGTCAAGAGTTTGGAAGCATGATTCACCTGATAGTTTTCCTCTCCATTCATTCCCTATTCTCATTTTTCGTTTTGGCAGTTTGGTTTTTCTCTCTTTTGTCACCTTTAATTAGTCAAGGTTTCTATATTTTATCAACTCTTCCTTTTCAAAGTTCTTAGTTTCATTTATCTTCTCAGTAGTCTATTTTCAACTTGGTTTATCTATTCTTTGATTTTCAAAATTTCTACTTCTGTGCTTGTTTGAGAATTGTAACTGATTAATTGCATATGGTTGTTTTAGATGTTTTGTCAATCAACATCTTTTTTTCTTTTGTTCTGAAATACTTCTCCTAAGCATACTGCTTTAACTTTATCACACAATCTTTGACATGTAAACTCATCATTATAGTCTTCTTTAATGTAATTATTTGTTGTTTCCATGACTTGTTCTTGAATCATTCATTCTCTTTTTAAGTTTTTACATAAGAATATTTACTTTAAAAAGTATAATTACAAATATACAAACAGGCCACCAAGATGTGAGAGACATAATCCTCCCCCACTCCCTGTACCACTCCAGTCTCTGAGGAATAGAAGGGGATTAAATTCATAGTTTAGTTCATTTCCCGTAGAGCACAATCCCAATCCCAAGTCTAACCCCAACCCAGCCCCTCCATATTTGAAACCAAGGCACTCTGACTTCTCAGGGATGTACAACCCAATTTATAATTCTGGCTTGAAGGTTGCCATAGATGGAACTCATGTGTCCCATGGGGATCACTTCTGGCACCTGAAACTGAGGAGGACAAGCATCACAAAGCAGAAACAAACATCTCCAAGTCCATTTCTTAGAGCCAGGGATAAAAAAGAAGATATAAGGGAAAGAGGCCTTTCCTTTCTTACTGGTTCAATTAATGGTGTCCTCAATGTGGGTGAATGGGATCTTCAAGCTCTAAATACAACATAGAAGCGTTGCCAAAAATAGAGCAACAGAAAGAGTGGAATCATTCATTCTTTTGGATAACATTATCAATCTATATTTTAGTCTGTGTCTTATGTTCACATTTCTCTTATTAATAATTTCTGTTGTGCTATAGTCAAGAAAGAATGTATTTAGTGTTTCTGTCTTTCTTCATTTATTCTTTAGTTGTTTATGTCTCATCATTTATTCTTTAGTTGTTTATGTCTCATCATATGATCAATTTTTGTGAAGTTGCTATGCAATACTGAAAAATAGGTATATTCCTTAAGATTCCCATTCAACAGTCACAAAATCTAGTTGGTTGGTTGGTTTTAATTATTCTCTTTGCATCTTTAAAATTTCTTAAAAATAAAGGCACTATGTGGCACATAGTAGACAGAGGACAGGACTTGGAATCTGAGTTCAAATCCTGCTTCAAAGCTATGTGACCTTGAGGAAGTCTCTAGGCTTTTCTGTGCTGTAGTTTCTTCATCTGAAAAATAAGAATAATAATAGTATCTATTTCCCAGGGTTGTTGTGAAAATCAAATGAGGTAATATTTGTAAAAAGATTCACAAATTTTAAAGTGCCACATAAATGCTCGATATTATTATTATTAAGTAGTTATCTAGCCTATGACTAAAGTTTTTTAGTGAGGACTCACTACATCCAGAGGCAGACCGCTTCACTTTTGGATAATTTTCCTTGTTAAGTACTTCTTTGTACCTTTCCCCCAACACTCATATTGCTAATACCTAAACAAGGCTAATTCTTCCTCCACAGGACGGATATTCAAATATTTGAAGGCAGCTATCGTGGACTCCCTGAGTCTTCTCTTCTCCAGGATAAACCTCTGCTTCTTCCTCTGATACTCACAGAGAATCTCTCAGCTCCAGGCATTTTCTCTGCCTCTCTCTCATGCTGAGAATACTCTCCCTCTTCTACTTTGAGTACAGACCTCCTTGGCATCAAACTAAAATCCCATCTTCTACAGGAAGCCTTCCCCAATCCCTCTTAATTCCAGTGACTTTCCTTCTTTTATTTCCTATTTATCCTGAATATGGGGGCATATGAAGTATTCAGGGAGTGTGAGAGCTTGCTGAGCCCTTTTCAGAGCTGCTCATCCAACTTTGGTGTGCACCTGGCACTCAACTCTTCCCTGTGGCTCCAAGAAGCTGTAGCATGCTCAGCAGCCATACACCAGTAAACCATCTTGGCAGATAGGCTAAACTAGGTTGAGGGTAACCAAAAAGTTGGGGATGTCTACTCCAAGCATATAAGGACTTCCTCTGGCAGAATTGTTGGATGAGAATAATTTGAAGGTGGCTCAAGCAGGTGCTTAGAGCTTGGTCAGACAGTGAGAATGACAAGGTCATCCACTGCAACCCCAAGGTCATCCATGGCATCCTGGGCCATCATCAGTGATCCTGACTTTTGTCTTATCACTGGACTGGACGAGCAAGTGAGGCTAAAGACTGTGTGTAATTCTTCCTCACTTCAATTCACACACACACACACACACACACACACACACACACACACACACACACACGAGTCAAGACATCACCTGTGATTTCATTGGTCCTCTTCAAAAATGAAGGACCGCCACCACCAACATCCTGATTTAGCTTGCTTTGTGTTTATTTGTTTGTACGTTGTCTCCTCCATTAGATTGTAAGCTGTTTGAGGGCACAAATTGTCTTTTGCCTCATTTTATATCCTTGAGGCTTAATGCCTAGCACATAGTAGGCATTTAATTAATATTTATTGATGCATTATTGATTTTACAGGAGCAAAATCTAAGGCACAGAAGTCTAATTTTTCAATAGAAAGCCCCAGGCTTTTCACACCTTAGACCACTTCCCCATCACCACCACCACTATCACATAGTCTTTAGTCCAGTGATGCTGGCCTCTTGCTCTTCATCAAATACACTCCATCTCCCACCTCCTGACATTTTCACTGCTGGAGACAAGCTAACCTCCATGTCCACCTAGAATTTGTCTTCTGCCCATTCCCCCCTTCTCTTCCTCAAGACACAGGAGATAGTAGTTAGGTACTTGAAAGTTTTATTCATGTTTAAGCCAAAGTAGAGAAACCACCAAATCACCAAAGAGTTCTTTCTAAATTATTCAGTCACAGAGCACTGGAACATTCTCCCAGATAATCTCGCAACTCATTTCATGGGAAGAATCTAATACTTCTGGGCAGAGGGAGCTCAAGGCCTGAGGAGGGGTCCAGGCAGTCAGGGATGGGGGTCACTTCTGAGAAGGTAAATTAACTTGGTTAAAGAGGGATTTCCCAGAGAGGGTAAGCACCCAACTCAGGTAGCCAAAGGACAGGAAGAGAATAAGGTATCTTGGGGAAAGTGTGGTGGTGTGCAATGTGCTCCTTTCTGGCTGTGTGACTTTCCTTTCTGGTCTCCAGAGAATCAGAATGGGGTGTCAACTTTGAAGACAGCTACTCAGTGCCACTCAATGTACAGACAGAGAAATTGGGACTTAGGGAAGCAGCTTGGCCAAAGCAACACAACTAATGTCTTCTAAGGTCTAATCTAGATCTCTTTGCACACCTGGATGTACACACATATGCACACACATGGCACACACACACTCCCTATTACAGTTTTACAATAACTGGAAGTCATAAACTGCATAGAACTCCCATCCAGAGAAAAGGGAAGGAGATTTCTTCATACCATCTGAGGGCCATAGATGCCTGAGGGAGTCACCCCTTTATCCCTAAAGTCTGTCAGTTTGTCTCTTTCATCTGGAAACAGAGAAAACCCTCAAGGTTACTCTCATTCAAAAGGGCTCTGGGAATAGGACTACCCCCATTCCCACCCCTGCCACTACAACCACTACATCACCCTGGGGAAGGGACCAGTTCAAAATCACCATTACTTGAAGGAAACCTGAAATCATAGTGTCAGGACTGGGAGGGGCCTTAGAACAGAAAATATCAGAGCTAGGAGGCATCTTCTAAAATCTACCCCAATCAATTTCTTCATTTTATGGATAAGGAGCCTGAGACCCAAGGTAGAGAAGAGACTGGCCCAAGGTCATACTACAAGTCAGGGCCAGGCTCAGGAATTTAACACAAGTCTCCTGTCATTCTGTGATTAGAACTCCAAGCCCATATCCCTCCAATGCCCTGTGGCATCTCTTAGGAGGGATATGGAGCAGTAGGCAAATCTCCCCCATGCTGAATCTCTCAGCTACCTAGAAAAAGGATCGAATGGTCATAGGATCACAGATCAACTGCTGGAAGGGATCTCAGAGGCCATGCAGTCCAAATATTTCATTTTACAGGTGAGGACACTGACGCCCAGAGAAGTGTCTTGTCCAATGTCATGCATTTAAGAATGGCAAAGCCAAGTTTCTAGCTTAAGTCCAAATCCAGTATTGATTCCACTGTACCTTTCTGCCTTCCATGCTCTGGGCAGAGGGGACTGGAACTCCAATGAACATGGACATGGACAAGGAATTCTAAAGGGGAAAGGAGAACCCAGGGGGATGGATATAATTAGCTAGAACCTTCACCTTTTTGTAGTGGGCTTCACAGTCTTCTTTCTCTTTCTTCTTCTCATTCTTTGGGATAACAAAGAATTTCTCATAGTTGGAGCAGCATCGCTGGGTGTCCATGTTGAAGATGAAGTGGCCACTCCAGGACCTCTCAGGGCTGGGATCTAGGCCACAACACTGGTGGCTGTGGGGGTTGTAAGCCATGTTCCCACAAAGTCTCCATTTTTGGATTAGCCACACCAACTTAAAGTCTGTGAGAGATATGGGGGAGTCTTGTCAGGCCTCAGCTGGACCTGGCCATCTGCGCCCAGAGCCCCTGGTCTCCTCTTCCCCTCTTCCAATTTTTCTAACTCTTCTCCCCCTTAGACTACCATAGAGTTTAGAATGTCAGAGCTAGGATGACCCTTAGAAATCACATTGTTCAGTCTTGTCATTGTACAGATGGAGAAATTGAGGCCCAATAGTACTGATCCTGGCCCCCTGGCAGTCACCTCCTGAATCCTTCCCATACTCCTTACCACCCATCCCACTGACCTGTGTCCTCTGAACTTCCTATGGGAGGCTTATCCTGAGTATCAACCAGCTGCTTCTCCAAGAAAGATGAGAACAAGATGCATCCAGCTAGAAGGGAGAGAGAGAGGAGTGAGTGCCCAGGATGGAGAGGTGCCGGGGTTGGGTATGTCTCGGGAGAGGGATTATTGGGGGAAGCTATGACAATTCTATCACTATTGGCTGTGACTGCTGATGAGCCCCTTCATCTTTCTAATGAAATGTGCAGAAGAAAGAAAGGAAGACAGTCAAGGCAGAGAGACAGGAGAGGAAGATAGACGGATGGAATGGGAAAAGGAAGGGAGGGAGGGAGGAAGGAAAAAAAGAAAGGAGAGAGGGAGAAAGGAAAGAAGGGAGGGAGGGAGGAACAAAGGAAAGGAGGGGGAGAGTTAGGGAAGGAGGGAGGGAGGGCGGAGAAAGGAAGAAAAGGAGAGAGGAGAAAGGAAGGAATGAAAGAGGGAAGGAAAAAATGCCCTAGATATAATTCAGTATCCTTCTTAATAACTAAGTCAGTGGCCACATGGAAAGGCAGAACTGTTGTGGAAAGAGGAGTAGAGACATAGAATCAAATTCCCCTTCTGACCTTATTTGTGAAATTATAAGTAAAGCATTTAATCTTTCTGAGGCTTTCCTTATCTCCAGAATGGGGAAAATAGTACTAGTCTCTGAGATAATGTGGTTCTAGCAGCTTTGCTGATAATATAACTACCAGTCTTTTTCTCTTTCTCTTCACCCTTAGGTGGCAGTAATTATGCCTACAAAACTTGTGGTCAACTATCTACTAGATGGATTTCAAAGTATCCTCCCTGGAGCTATTAATTTTTGATCTTTCAATTGTCAGGATGGAGGTGGGGCAGGGAGACAAGAGAAAGAATGAGAGAAAAAGGAAGATGGAGACAGACAGAGACAGAGCCTTTTTAGGTATGGTTTCAGCCAACTTCCTCTTTTCTACAAGAAGATGAAGAGAAAAAGGATGCTCTCAGGGGAGCCTGGGAGAGGCAGTGAATATAGGAAGGTCAGAGGTGAGGAGGTCTCTAATCAGAGTTAGGTCTCTCCTCCTCTTCCTCTTCCCCCCCTCCTCCTTTTCTTCCTCCTCCTCCCCCAAGTCTGTTCCAATAACTTTCTTCATTGAGTTATGATGTGTGTCAGTAACACATGGCTCATCTCCTCATAAGAGACCTCAGAGACCATCGAGTCTGACTCCCTTCTCATATAGATGACCCAAAGAGGCTTGTTCAAGGCCACATTGGTTATATATGATAGATACAGATTCATAAGATCACACGATCATAGCCTTAGAGTCAGGAGAGAACTCAGAAGCCAACCTATCCATGGTCTCACTTTACAAATGTGGCAACTGACCCCCAGAGAGGCTCAATCTAGCATTCTTTCCACCACACCAACTCACCTCCACCTAGCCCACCACAGCCTCTGCACCTTGATCCCCATCCCAGGGCCACCCAGACAACAACCTTCTGCCCTTCTCTTTCAAATGTTGCGCCACTCCCACCCCCCTCTGTGGAGTGTACTACAACCAGACCCCAGAAAGTCGTTTTCTCCTATACACCTCCCCTACTCTCACCAAGATCCCCCAAGAAACCCAGGTGAGACATTTCAGATGCCCCACTGAACTGCAAAACGAATCATACTGCCCACTACCCAACACCTCCCCATGCCATCTGTAAGTAGCCAATGCCTGCAAGAGATCCATTCTGGCCCCTTATCCCAGACCACCTTAGCTTGCCAAGATTGAGGAAGCCCTGGAATGTGGCCCCACAGACCAGGTTTACCCAGGAAGATAAATGGAAGAGCCATGGAACTGGAAAGAGAATCCACCACTTCAACCTGTAGAAGCACCTTGGATTTGAGACCAGGTCTGAGCATTCTGCCGGCACCACTTGGAGCAATACTTTTTATAGCTTTCTCTTTCTTCTGGGAAATTACGTAATTCCATCAACGCTCTGATGTCATTCCAATCCCTGTTATTCTGGTCTATACTACTCACCTACACATCCTAGATATTTTTAGAAGGAGGAAGAGGAAAGGTTATCAGTGATCTACTAACTGTCTATCTGATGGCTTTTCCTTAATACTTATCCTTCTTGATCTCTCTGGAGTATTTAACACTATTGACCATTTCCTCCTCCGAGACCCCCTTTCTTTCTTGAGTTTGACACTTTCTCCCTCCTATCCAATCTGGCCATTCCTTCTCAGTCACCTTTGGAATGCTTATGAATGGAACACCATTCGTTTCTGACCCCATAATTGTAGGTGGACCCCAGGGTCCAGTCCCAGGCTCTCTTCTTTATCTACGCACTTTCTCAATGATTTTATTACCGCTACACAGAAGACTCCTAGATATTATACCCAGCTCTGATCTTTGACCCATAACATCTACTCTCTTTTAAATGTCCAACTGGAAATCTTGTAGGCATCTCAAGCTCAACATGTCTAGAAAAAACAATTTAATGTTTTCCCCCTACCAAAAAAAAAACCAAAAAAACAAAACACAACTCTACTCCTCCTAACTTCTCTATTTCTGTTGAGGGTATTACCAACCTTTTAGTCACTCATGTTCATAACCACATTCATAACCATTATAAGAATAATACTTGACTGTTACTCACTCAGAACATCTAATCATTTGGCAAATTTGTCAATTCTTCCTTCACTATGTATCTTGCATCCATCCTCTTGATTTCAGTCACTCCATAACAACCCAAGTTCAGACCCTAATTATCTCTAGACTAGGCTATTTCAATAGCCTGCTAATTGGTTTCTCCACTCCAATCCATCCTCCACACAGCCACCATCTTGTTATTCCTAAAGACCAGATAAGATGTCACTCCCCAGTTCAATAAACTTTGGTGGCCCCTGTTCTGCCTCAAGAATGAAATAAAAACCCCTCTGGCTTTTAACCCCCTTCTCATTCTGGCTCCAGTTACCCGGAATCCTATGTTCTAACCAAACTGGCTTGCTTACTCTTCCTCATTTGTATTTCATTTCCTGCCCCCATGACTTTGATGACCTGTGAACAAAAATGGGATAAGGAATATTGCCAAGGAAATAGATGGTCAAAAAGTGAGGTAAGCCTGTCATATTTCAAGAGTGAGAGATAACCAGTAAAGAATCAGAGTGCTCTGCTTATACCAACAAAATGTTTAAAAAGAAACTAGAAGAAAGCCAGTATGTTGGGTGGATATTCTCTGCAGGATCTATGGAAAAATGTGAATAAGATGTATAGATTTGGAAAGCAAAGCTAGGTTAGGAGCCACAGCCTAGTGATAACAATCTAAATCCCTCGATGTATTGAAGTACATTCAGAGCTGGTCCATGTTGCTCTCTCTGGTTGGGGCTTGCCACCCAATTGTGTGTGAGATGTATAATTGTGTTTGGGATGTGTAAATCTTGGAAAATATGAAATGTTCCTAAGAGGAAGGTGGCTTAGAAATTCACTTCCATTCAGTCCATCCCCTGAAGTTTGTTCTTAGAACTCTTTCCTGGTGAACTGATTTCTTGTTTACTGAAATAAGAGAGAGAGACAAGTAGTTGCCTTTTCTGGATGACGCCAAGGTCTGAAATAAATGTCTATTCACAGACTAATCATAACTTTTCAGAGCCAAGAGCTAGAAGTAACATGTGTAGATTAATTTCATCAAGAAAATACTTTATGTTTCATCTTCCAGTAAAAGGCAGAACTAGATAATATGATCTTATCAATATGGGCACTTGCCCAACAAAATGGCGCAACTCATCCATGGCTTCTCACGCAAGGTGATACCCATCCCTGACCTCCCACAAATTCTCTCGAGGGGATTCATTTGTGCTGGGAGCCTTATTCTAGGTTTTCTCTCCAATATTACATTGATATCCATGTTACGCATGGCTCCTCTCCATACGTGACCAGCCCTCCTCCAAAAGCAACAGTTAACAACAAGAGTTACGTGGATATATTTAGCAGTGCTTTTACAAAGCATTTTTGTCTCTCCCATTACAATGTAAGCTCCTTTGTTCCAGGCATTGTAGAAAGCAATCAGGAACTATGCCCCCAAAACTATTTAACCAAGCATGCCTTTTGATCCAGTGATACCGTTACTAGATTTGTACCCCAAAGAGATCAAAGAAAGAAGAAAAAGACTCACATGTATAAAACATTTACAGCATCCCTTTTTTTGGGAGCAAAGAATTAGAAACTGAGAGAATGACCATAGGTTGGGGAATGGCTGAACAAGTTGTGCTATGATAGTGATGAAATACTATTGTGCTAGAAGAAATGAGGAAGGCGATGGTTTCAGAGGAATCTAGGAAGACTTGTATAAAGTGATGCAAAGTGAAGTAAGAAGAACTAGGAGAATGATTTACAGAATAACAATGTTGTAAAGAGAGCTCAATCATGAAAGTATATCTGATCAAGATGGTAATGAGCTATAATTGCAAAGGATTCTCAATGAAACACACTATCCCATTCCAGATCGAGAGCTGATAAACTGATAAAGCTGATAAACTCAGGGTGCAGATTGGAGCAGGTTTTTTTTTCTTTCTTTCTTTTTGGACATGGTTAATGTAAGAATCTGTTTTGCATGACTATACATGCTTGTAATGGTTTTTGTACTTTTGATCTCAATGGATGGGAGGGGCGGGTAGGGAGAGAGTGAGAGAGAGAGAAAGAGAGAGAGAGAGAAAGAGAGAGAGAGAGAGAGAGAGAGAGAGAGAGAGAGAGAGAGAGAGAGAGAGAGAATTAGAAACTGAAAATAAAATAAAATTTAATTTAAAAAAAGAATATATAAGGTATTTACAAGTGGGGAGTTATTTCATTCTTTGATTTTGTATCCCCAAAGCCTAGTACAATGCCTGGCACATGGTAGGTACTTAGTCAGTGTTTTTCAATTAATGATTGATTGATTCAACAAAGTCCTATTTCAGGGCATCTTTTTTGGTAATTTTTTTTTATTTTAAACTTAAATACAAAATAAGAAAAGAAAAAGAAGCAAACTTAAGTACAAAATAAGAAAAGATAAAAAACATTGCCATGTGCACAGCAGAACATGAGAAGATTCAGACTATACAACAATAAATTTCCATTTCAAGAGAGCCTATATAATAAATACTACACATTGTGTTCAGAGCTGTCCATCTTTTCTTTGTTTCCTTGTAGGTTTTATTTTGTTCTCTGCTGTGCACTTTTTATTTTGTTCATACACACAAACACACACATATATATATACACACATTCATATATATGTATGTATGTATATATATACATATATATACACATATACACACAAACATATAGCCATACCTACATATACTTACATATACATATATATAAATAATCATAGTCATATATAGATGTATACATTCATATGGATCTATGTAACACCATGCTATACTTGTTTGCACTCTGTTTCTCTGAAGGTGAATAACATCTTCCCTCATAAGTCCAAGTCTTTCCATATTTTTCTAAATCCACCAACTCATCATTTCTTACACCACAGCAATATTCGATAGTGTCTAGTTATTTTAAATAGTCTAAAACAATATTGATTAATATGGCTGACATGTAGTGTAGTTTCCCTACTTTTCTCTTTTGATTAAATCTCTTTTAGCTTTCACGTTGTCTGAAATCATGATTTTTTTTCCCTAATAAATTGTACTCCTGATCTTTATTTTATGGTCGTGTGTCTCTTATTTCCTATCCCTTCTGACTCCTCTACTTTACTTCTACCTGCTACCTTGCCCTATTACTTAACCTACCACTGCTCCAAGGATCCCTCCCTTATCCTCTCCCCCCACCCTTTTCTCTTGCCCTGTTGTTTCTATCTGAATTTAGAAGACTTATAATCTTCCAAATATATATGTTGTTCCCTCTTTATCCTATTCCCTTACCTATTTGTTTCTTTATAAATTTAGAAGACTTTTATTCTCTTTTAAAAGTATACATTGTTCTTTCTTTAACCCAGATCTGATGTGAGTAAGGTTCCATCTAAAAATCTCTCCCCTCTCCCTATCCCCTTAGCCTTTTCTTTCTGAATTTAGAAAATGTTTATGAGTATGTATGTGTGTATGTATGTATGTATGTATGTATGTATGTATGTATGTATGTATGTATGTATTGTTTCCTCCTTAACTCATTCCCAGTGAAAGTTGGGTTCCAGAACTACCAGCCCTCCTCTCCCATCTAATTCTTCTGTGTCAATTCTTTCTCTTGCACCTAACTTGTACACTATAATTACTCTTTTTCACCTTTTCCTAGACAGTATTACTTTTTAGAATCACATCATACTCAACTATACTCCAATCTTTCTTTCAAACTACCCAATCACTAGTTACAATCTTAGACATACAATTTACATTTCCTTGTATAAAAAGTAATCAGTCTGTCTTTATTGAGTCCCTTCTAATTAGTATTTGATGTTTACTTTATAGTTCTCTTGGATCTTATATGTCAAATTTCTATTAAGTTCAGGTGGGTTTTTTTGCAATAAAATCCTGAAAGTCTAGCAATTCATTTAGTGTCTATATTTTTTCTTTCTGAATTATGCTTAACTTTGCTAGGTATGATATTTTTGTTCACAACCCCAGTTCTTTTTCTCTTTGAGATATATTTTTCAAGACCTGTAGTCTTTTAGCGTAGCCACTGCTAGGTCTTCTGATTCCAATTGTGGCTCTGCCATATTTGAATTGGTTTTTCTTTCATGTTGCTCATATTATTTTCTCCTTGAGCTGAGGGTTTCAGAATTTACCTATGATATTCCTGTAGCTTCTCCTTGTAGGATCTCTTTCAGGTGGTGATTGATGGATTTTTTTCTATTTCCACTTTCCCCTCTTGTTCTAACACTTCAGGACAATTTTATTTAATTACTTCTTATATTATTGTATCAAGATTCTTTTTTTGATCAACGCTTTTGGGTAGTCTGATTATTCTTATGTTTTCTCTTCGTGATCTCTTCTCCAAATCAGTTGTTTTTCTTATGTTTCACATTCTCTTCTATTTCATTATTCTTTATATTTTGTTTTGTTATTTCATGGTGTCTTGTAATATTGGTGGCTTCCCCTTGCCCAATTCTAGTTTTCAAGGAGTTGATTCTTCTTTAAGATTCTGGATCTCTTTTTCTAACTAGTTAACTTTCTTTTCTTAATGATCTTATTTTTCTTAGATTGTTCTTATTTTTTAAAATATTTCCTCTTTTTAAAATCTTTTTTAAAGTTCTCCTATGAATTTTTTTTGGGTAAGTGACCATTTGATGTTATTTTCTGGGGTAGGAGAGGCTTTTTTTTTTACTTCAGTCTTTAAAGACAAATCCTGCTCTTTTCTATTCCCATAGTAACTTTCTATGGCTGTACATTTTCTCCTCTACCTGCTCATTTTAAAAAAATTTATAGCAGCTAGTAATCACCACTAGTCCTGGGGTAGGGGGGATGGTGCCTCTGGCCTTGTGTCCTCCTTTAGTTTTCCCCTCTGGCCTGGGACAGAAACCAAGAACTCCACCTTCCCATAAATATCCACAACCAGCTGTATTCCAGCTCCACTGTTTTTGCACTCGCTGGATGTATGCTGGTTCCTTCTCACCTGGGGCTGCATCTCTGCAGCACAGCTGGGCCTGGTGTCCTTTATCAGCAGAGGTTTCCTCAGTCTTCCCCTGCTCACATGCCCAAATCCCCACACTATCCCAGAGAGGAAAGTTCCTGTGTCTGGGGCTCCCAACCCACTTAGCCCCAGAGCTCTCTGCTTGCTGTTTCAGCAGAACTAGCCTTGATGTGTTTACACTTCACAGGCACCAAACCTCCGTCCTGGGATTTTTTTTTCCATTTTTCTTTGATTGTTCCAGGAGGACTACTGTTCTCTCTCAATTCAACTTTATTTTTACTGCTCTGTGTTTGACCAGAGGCAGTATTTTGTCTTGTTTGTGGGGGAAATCTGGAGAGCTTGGAATTTTCTGACCTAACGCCAGCATCTTCCCAAAATCCTATCAGGACACCTCCTTAATGTGAGTGTGACTCAACCTATAGATAAGGAGTGCCTGGACATCGGTAAGGAATGAGAGAGGCCTAAGACTTATATATAGATTATATAAAAGCTTCTCCTGGTAGAGCAAAGACAAGATAGTGAATTAGAAAAAGAGACCCATCCAAACTCTTCCAACATTACCCTCCAAAAAACTTTAAAATAACCCCTCAAATTGAATTCTGGAGTGGCAGAGCCAACAAAAGGTCAAAGTGAGACATTTTTTCTAGCCTCAGACATATTAGGAGGTCTACAGAAGTGGGTTATGACACTAGGATGGGGGCTGGCCCAGAGCACACACAGTGGCAGCACCAGCAGCAGACCTTGGAAGTAGCTGCAATGGAGACTGAAGTTGCTTTGAGAGCTCTAAGCCCAAAAATAGCAAGGGGGTAAAAAAAAACTAGTTAGAAAGAGATTACCAGGAACCCTTCAGAAAATGGACTGGAAAAATGAGCAAACAGCAACAACAAAAATTTGACCATAAAAATATACTACAATGGCAGGGAAGACCAAGATACAAACTCAGAAGAAGACAACAAAGTGGGAATGGCTACAAGCAAGGCTTCAAAGAAAATTGTTAATTGGACATGAGCCCAATAAGAATTTCTGGAAGAGGAAGAGGATTCTGGGAAGATGGTGGAGTAGATCAGAAAATTCTAAGCTCTCAAGATTTTCCCCCACAAAAGAGATAAAATAGCACCTCAGGCCAAACACTGAGCAGTAAAAATAAATAAGAGTAAGGGCAGAACAGTGGTCCTTCTGGGACAATTAGAGAAGATCTAAATAAAAATCCCAGGATGAGATTTGGTTCCTGTGAAACATAACTCTTTCAGACTAGGAACTGATTAAAAAACAACAAGCCTGGGGTTAGCCATGTTGGGGGATTTCCTTGGCCCCAGCTACAGGAATTTTAACCCCCAGGACAGTGAGGACAGTTGGGTATCTGAGTGGGGAAAGATTGAGGGAACCTCTGCTGACAAGGGACACCAGACCAAGCTGTGCTGCAGAGATGCAGCTATGGGCAAGAAGGAGCCAGCACACTCTTCATGAATACAGAAGCAGTGGGGTGGGGACACCATTGTCTATGGGCACTTAGAGGAAGCTGCAGATCTTGGTTAAGGATGGAGGCCAGAGGTAGGAACTGAAGGAGGATCTGAGGCCAGATGAGACCATCCGCCATACCCCAGGACTAGACATGATTACAAAAACTAAGCTACTACAAATAAAAAAGAAATGCACAGACAAAGGAGAAAGAATTCAAACATAGAGAGAACTACAATGGGAATAGAGAAAAGTGGGGTCCATCTTCAGAGGATACTGAAGCAAAGAAATCCTCTTCTACCCCAAAGAGTAATGTCAAATGGTCAAATGGTCAAAAATAATTCATAGAAGAACTTAAAAAAAGACCTTAAAAATCAAATGAGAGAGTTTGGGGAGGAAAATTTTTTAAAAATGACAATCCAAGAAAAACAAGGTTATGAAAAGAAAGTCAACCAATTAGAAAAGGAAATCCAGAATCTTAATGAAGAAAACAACTCCTTGAAAATTAGAATTGGGCAAGGGGAAGCCAGCAAAATTATAAGAGACCAAGAAATAATAAAACAAAATATAAAGAATGAAGAAATTGAAAGAATTCACTGATGACCTCCTGAAAGAGATCTCAAAAAGAAAGCTCCCATGAATTTAATAACCAAATTCCAGAGCTCTCAGGCCAAAAAGAAAATATGTCAGGCAGCTGGAAATAGTTCAAATATTGTGGTGTCACAATTAGCATTGCACAAGATTTTTCAGCTTCTACATTACAAAGGGCTTGGAATATGATATTCTAGAAAGCAAAGAAACTAGGATTGCAATCATGAATAATCTACCCAGAAAAATTGATTGTAATCCTTCAAGGGGAAAATGAATATTTAATGAGGATTTTCAAGCATTCCTGATGAAAAGACCAGAGCTGAACTGAAAATCTGACACTCAAAGACAAGACTCCAGAGAAACACAAACAGGTAAACATGAAAGAGTAATCAAAAGAGTTTCAATAAAGTTAAACAATTTGCATTCCTATATGTGAAGATGATATATGTAACTGCCAAAAACTTTCTCATTACTAAGGTAGTAAAAAGGAGTTTACAAAGACAGAGGGCATGGATGTGAGTTGGTCATGCTGGGATGATCTTCAAAAAAAAATGGAGAAGAGGGAAGGGAAAGGTAGAGTGGGGCAAATTTTCTCATGTAAAGAGGTACATAAGGAATAATTTTTACAGTGAAGGAGAAGATGGGAGGGGAATAGTGGGCAGTGTTTGAACCTCACTCTCATCAGAATTGGTTCAAAGAGGAATCATTTATTTAAAAAAAATCAGTAGTGTATAGAAATGTAACTTATACAATAGAGAAATAGAAGGGTAAAGAAATAAGAGAAGTGGAGGAGGGGTGATAAAAGGGAGAACTGTTTAAGAGAGGCAGTAGTTTGAAGCAAAATAGATTTTTGAGGAGGGACAGGATAAAAAGAGAGAGAGAAGAAGAAGAAGAAAATGGGATGGAGGAAGATACATTGTAATCATAATCGTGAATATGAATGAGATGAGCTCATCCATAAAACAGAAGCAGATATCAGAATGGATTAGAAACCAAAATCCAGCATTATGTTATTTACAAGAGACACACTTGAAACAGGAAAACACACACTGTGTTAAAGGGCTGGAGAAGAATCTAATACCCTTCAACTAAACAAACAACAACAAAAAAAAAGTCAAGAGAAGCAATCTCAGACAAATCCAAAGCGAAAATAGACCTAATAAAGGGGATAATCAGGGAAAACAGACAATGAAGTAATATCAAAAAATTTTATATCCAAATTTTAAATAAACGTCTCATTTCTCAAATATATACTGAATGTAGAAGTGAGTCAAACAAAAATAAGAGCCATTCCTCAATTGATAAATGATTGAAGGATGTAAACAGGCAGTTTTCAGAAGATGAATTCAAAGCTATCAATAGTCATATGAAAAAAAATGCCAAAAATCACTATTGATTGGCTGTTGTTCAGTCATTTAGGCCATGTCTGACTCTTTGTGATACTGTTTGGGGTTTTCTTGGCAAAGATCCTGGAATGGTTTGCCGTTTCCTTCTCCAGCTCATTTTACAGATCAGGAAACTAAGGCAAACAGGATTAAGTGACTTGCCCAGGGTCACTTAGCTAGGAAGACAGGCCAGATTTGAACTTGAGTCTTCCTGACTCCAGGGCTGACACTCTATTCACTGTACTACCTAGCTGCAAAATAACACAATTCTCAGGTACCACATCATATCTATCAGAAACAACAAATGGTGGAGGGGATAAGAACAGTAATGAATTTTTGGTGGAGTAGTAAACTTGTCCAACCATTCTGGAGTACAGTTTGGAACTATACCCAAAGGGCTACAAAGCTGTGAATTCCCTTTGACCCAGTAATATCACTACTAGGGCTATATTCCAAAGAGATCAAAGGAAAAGGGGGAAAAAACTAAACGCACAAAAATATTCATAGCAGCTCTTTTTGTGGTGAGAAAGAATTAGAAATTGAAGAGATGCTCATCAGTGGGGGAATGACTGAGCATATAATTCTGTTGGAGTACTGTTGTGCTACGGGAAATGATGAGGGGAGGAGTGGTTTCAGAAAAAGATCACAAGATCTATATGAACTGATGCAAAGGGAAATGAAAAGATCCAGGAGATCATTGTGCACAATAAAAGCAATGTTGCAATGATGATCGAATGTGAAAAACTTGGTTATTCTGATCAATACAATGATCCAAGACAATTCCAAAGGACTCATGATGAAAAAAATGCTACCTACCTCCAAAGAGAGAACTGATAAACTCTGAGCGCAAATTGAAGTATAATTTTCTCACTTTATTTTTCTTGCTTTTTAAAAAATGGCTAATACAGAAATATGTTTTGCATGATTTCTCATGTATAATTGATATCAGATTACTTGCCTTCTCAATGGGTGGTGGAAGGTGGGAGGAAGGGAGAGAATCTGGAACTCAAAAAAAATTTTATACGAATGTTAAAAATAAATAATATGTACTTTAAAGCCTCTCCTCTATAAGTCATGAATTCATTCTTTTAAGAAAAAAAACAGGAAGAAAATAAACACAATAAGTGCTAAATATATATATTTACATATATGTATGTGTATGTGCGTGTGCATATATATACATATATGTATGTGTGTACACACATAAATGTATATAAAGACCTATCTCTATATGCATATATACGTATACACATACAAATACACATACATATGCATATGCATATACATATACATAAGAACAAAGTACAATTGGTTATATTTCGACAGACAGGAAACAACTCATTACTGATGGGTGTTGTTCTTGAATCAGCTATCTATATACACGGGCCAAATGACTGGTTTGTTAGAGCAAAGATAAAAATTAACACAAAATTAGAAGAATGAAAATGATAAAAAGATACAATATTGTGTTGTTAAGCAAAATTGTCTCCTTAGTATGCTTTTGTTTACTTTGAGTGAAAGTACTTTCAGCTGTTAAGTGCTAAGCCCCAGGCCCAAAGCCCTATCAGGTGTGAAACCTGTGTGGGTGTAGATTGATGACTTAAGAGGGGCCAACTCAGGAACCAATGGTCTCTGGTCGTTGAGGTGGGGCTTGAGAACACCAGAAGCTCGGCTGCAAGGAAAGGTGAGCCCAGAGACAACTACAGCGGAAGAGGAAGCTGTGGAAGCAGGAAGCTGCGGAAGCAGAGCTGACCTGTGTGTAGACCTAGGAGTGCGAGCAAGGACTTAAGGCCAGTAAAAATGATTTGGCTAAATACTATCTTGTTTTTCTGTGGCCTCCTGGTTACTCTTGTGAGGTGGGCTTTCTGGGCCTGGAGTCTTTTTGTCAAGATGTTGGAATGAGGAGGCTGGTTCACAGATCTGCTGCGGTGGGGCCTAAATAAATTTTTTGTTGTTTTCTACTTAGAGAATCTCTCATACCTTGCAATTTCGAACCATTCAAACATATACATGATTATATTTCAGATTACAAATTTGGCCTTCCTACTACAGATATACAGTTGAAACAGCTCCAAACTGACTTATCAGTAGCACGTGAACAAAATCAGAATATGTAAAATATTCAAATAGTTCAAAGGCTGGAAAACTACAGGCCAAAACCAACCTACCAACTGCTTTTGTATGACCCCCCAAGCTAAAAATGGTTTTTACATTTCTAAGTAAAGGCCTTCTAAATGATGTATGTACTCAATTAAAAGCATATGCTTGTGGATTGATATCTGTATTTGATACTCTCTTTGTGTGAAAAGACATTTTCAAAGATGAAATTTGTAAAAATAGAACAGATCAGTATTAATGGATGGTTCTTTGCAATCAATTTTGATGATAGGGAATACTAACTTTGAGACCTAATTAAGCTAAACATCACCCCTCAAGAAAAATTCCATTCTTCTCATTAATAGACATGTATAATACATATCTATTATATACATATAATACATATATATTAAAAAGTTTTCAATTATTAAGACAAGAGAAAGAGATTAAAGGCATAAAAATAGGTAAAGAGATTAAAATTATTCCTATTTGTTGATGATATGATGGTTTATTCCTGTAACCTGAGCCCCAAATCCTGTCGGTATGGGACCTTTTCCTCACTGGTAGGGATAGATTACTCAGAGCAGGTGGAGTCAGTGGAAGTTGGAGAGAAGAGAGCTCCAGGTTCTTCAGTCTCTTCAGGTTCTTCTGGCTTCCATCTCTGAGAGTCAAGGTCAACAATGACCATTTCTCATATGTGTCAAAATATTTATAGCATCACTTTTGTGGTAGCAAAGAATTGGGAAAAAAAAAGTAGATGCCCATTGATTGGGGAATGGCTAATCAAATAGTGATACGTGAATGTAATGGAAGATTATTGTACTGTAAGACATAATGAATGCTATTAATACAGAGAAGCATGGAAAGATCTCTATGAACTGATTCAGAGGGAAGAAAGCAGAGCTAAGAAAACAATACGCACAATGACTATGACAATATAACAGAAAAGAATGATCACAAAAAAAATCAAAAGTGAACATTGCAAAATTATTTTCTAAAAAAGCATATTTCTAAAGAAGAGTTATAAGAAGACACTTCCATCCCCACCCCTTTGCAGAGGTGTGAGGCCAATGAGTTTTGCACATTGTACCTATTTTCAGACTTTTTTGATGTATTGATCAGTAATATAAACTTTTTTCCTCTTCTTTTTCTCTTTTTCGTCTTTAAAAACTATTATTTATTATATGGTATATCTCTATGAAAAAGGAAGGGAGAAGAGATCCTGAGGAAAATTATGGTAATGTAAAAAAAGACATCAATAAAAACTTAATTTTTATTCTTTAAATTTAATATTATTAATTTTGTGTTACATTTCAAATGCTGAACTGTCTTTTCCCTTCCTCCTCACCCCTTCTAGAAAAGGCCACCATTTGATAGACAGACAGATAGATAGATAGATAGATAGATAGATAGATAGATAGATAGACAGACAGATATAGATAGATAGATAGATAGATAGATAGATAGATAGATAGATAGATAGATCTGATAGATAGAAATACAGATAGGTAGAGAGACAGAAAGATGATAGATAGATGTATAGATGGATGGATGATGGATAGATGGATAGAAAGAAAGAAAGAAAGAAAGAAAGAAAGAAAGAAAGATAGATAGATAGATAGATAGATAGATAGATAGATAGATAGATCTGATAGATAGAAATACAGATAGGTAGATGTAAAAACTATGCTATGGATACTTCTATCTATCAGTTCTTTCTCTGGAAGTAGATAGTATCTTCCTTAATAAGTCCTTTGTAGTTGATTCGAGGATTTATAATACTCAGAATAACTTAGTCCTTCAGTTTTTCTTTGAACAATATTGCTACTACTATACCCAACATTCTCTTGGTTTTGCTCTTTTCACTATTCATTATTCTACGTAAGTCTTTCCATGTTTTTCTAAAACCAACCAGCTCATCATTTCTTACAACACAGTAGTATTCCGTCACAATCATTTACCATGACTTGTTTAGCCAGTCCCCAACTAGTGGGCATCCCCTTAATTTTTAGTTCTTTGCCACCACAAAGAGAGCTGCTATAAATATTTTAGAATACATAGATTCTTTCCCTTTTTCCCTGATCACCTTGAGAAACAGACCTAATGGTAGTATTACTGGGCCAAAGGGTATGCACAGTTTTATAACTCTTTGGGCATAATTCCAGATTGCTCTCCAAAATGGTTGGGTCAGTCAGTTTGCAATTCTACCAACATTGTATTAGTGTCCTAATTTTTCAAAAACTTATTTTAAACAAAAAGTACAAATAAATCCAAAGTAATTTGAGAGGAGGACACTAGCAGCGAGGGGCTCTTCATATAGAGGATAGGACTTGAATGATGCATCCTGAACAAAGAAGAGTATTTGATGAGGTGGAGGTAGGGAGAGAATAGATTCTAAGTGTCAACTGGACTGTAAGTGGCTGGAGCCAAACAGAGCAAACCAGAGACAGGAGAGTTAGATCAAATAAAAGTTTAATTTCAAAGTGATGGAAATGGCTTGCAAGCAAGGAAGCAGATTAGATACTTGTGCTGGGGGAAGGCATGACTCTAGTGGGGGGACCAAAGGCAGTGTGGGGAAATCTCCATACTTTTTTTTTAGTTTAAATGTATTTATTTAATATATTTAGTTTTCAGCATTGATTTTCACAAGAGTTTGAATTACAAATTTTCTCCCCATTTCTACCCTCCCACCCCCTCCAAGATGGCGTATATTCTGGTTTTCCCATTCCCCAGTCAGCCCTCCCTTCTGTCACCCCATTCCCCTCCCATCCCCTTTTCCC
>CM053622.1:788393323-788434199 GCA_028646595.1 Phalanger gymnotis
CAGAGCCCAGTTATCTATAGATCACCTTTACCCAACCAAAGAAAGTAGCTCACCTCACTCCCTCTCTTACTCCCAAACTCAGACCTCCACTCCAAAGCCCTCCAATCTACCCCATTATAAACCTCAAAGACCAACACTATCACCTTTCCAAGTGTGCTCAAGATTAATAAACTAATTTCACTAACAAAAAAAAAAATAGTGAGTACAAATGTAACCTGAGTTCCCTACCCTACCTCTCACACAAGTGTGGAGCATTGATCTCCATCAATGAAGAATGGGCTTTGGACTCTGAATTCTTGATCCTCACATGCTATTGAAAGTGGAGAGTACTGATAAGAACAACCTAGTCCATGTAAAGAGGCAAGTCCTGTTCTGGATATAAAGAAGGGCCAGAAGCCTCCAGCCTTAGGTTGCCTAAGAAATCTAGCTGATAAATCCTAAGAAATCATGAGAGGTTTCATAGATTAAAATTTATATTCCAATGAGCAAGTGAGGCTTGGGCTAGAATCTATTATTGGCCAATGAGTGAAAGGCAGAATGATTTGGATTTAAAGGTATAGTCAAGTATCTCCATTTGAATCCCAATGGGCTTTTTCAAAGCCTGGTTTTTCAGAGATATAATTCAAGAAACATAAATGAAAAACTACATGAGATAAAAGAGTTAATTGTCCCAGGTTAAAAAAAGAACTCGCACTATTTGAAGTTATGATTAAATAAAATATGATCTTTTGTTCCAGCCCAATGGAGCTAATTTGAATGATTGCAACCCAGCTGGGGGTTAAAAGGAGATGCTGAACTACAGAGAGCAGATATTATGGAAAGCATTCAAGCTATTAAGATATTTTGGCTCACTACAAGGGTGAGACACAGCCCCAGAAGGTCATTAAGAGATTTAATGCTAATTTGTAAGAAGTAGAAAACAAGCAGAAATAAGATGCAAAACTCCTCAGGTCCATATGAATTATTCAGGTCAACGAGGTTTATAAGGCTGCACGGGCTTGGGGTTTCAGATTGAGCTGTCAAGAGAAGGGGGCAAGGATAAAGGAATACCATCAGTGTGGTAAGCTGATTTGATACCATGCTCATCTTCACTGAAGGTGTTTGACAACATGGCTAAAGAGCATGGGAGCAAGCAGACAGCCTTGTTTCACTCTATTGGTGATTGGGAAAGTGCCAGAGCATAGTCCATTATCCAGAACCCGGCAAACATGCCATCATGAAATTGATGTATGATAGTGACAAACTTCTCTAAGCAACCAAATTTTGACACCATTTTCCGTAAGCCCTTCTGACTGGATAGACAAATGCATACAGACCTTTGTTCTGTTCCTGGTGTTTCTCTTTGAGTTGTCAGGTAGCAAACACCATATTGACCGTTCCTCAGCCCTTTCTGAAGACATGCTGGTTCTCATGTAGATAACCATCTTCCAGGTGAAGGATCAGCCTATTAAGAAGGACTCTGGAAATAATCTTGCCAGCAATGACTAAGAGAGACAGAGACTCTTGTGATTGCCACAATGCAACCTATTTCCTTTACCTTTATAGAGATGAACAATGGAGGCATCCTTGAACTCTTGGGGGATAACCTCCTCTTGTTACACAACCAGGAAAACTGCAATCAGCTTTTGTATGAGCAGTGGACCCGCCCTTCACTGCCTTCCACCATGTAAATCTCATCTGGAATAGAATCAGCACCAGGTGCTTTGTCACACAAAAGGAGCCTAATGGTATTCAAAATCTCTTTTTCAGTTGGAACTTCAGCTAGGGAGGAATTCACTTCAACCAGAGGTAAACAGTCAGTGACTTCAGTGTTGATTGATGACAGTCTGTTAAGAATACTATGGAAGTGTTCAGCCCGTCTCTCTAGGCTCATGTCCTTATCATGTTCTTATAATCAATGTGGCTCTGTCAGCACTGAGTAGTTGAGATGCACCATAGGTCTTTGGCCCATAAATCTCCTTTGGGGCATCATAAAAGCATTTTAGATTGTTACTATCAGTAAAAACTGAATTTCATCTGCCTTCTTACTGAGGCAAGAATCTTACATCTCTCTAAGCTTCACTTGTACTTTATTTTTGATAGAATTAAATGCTGCCTTCTTAGCGATCAATGAACTATCCTGCTGGTAAACCCTGTGGGGTTTTTGTTTTTTATTTAGCAGCTTCTGAATTTGCCCATCATTTTCATCAAGCCAGTCTTGGCGTTTGCGAGTGTTCTGACCCAGATGAGCAAATGCAGTGCTATACACCAAATCCCTTAAAGCGGCCTACTCCTTTTCTGCTCCACTGGTGCCAACTGTGTATTGTCTCAACTTTCCTTCCAAGTTAGCAACAAACTGTTCCCTCTCAGAGAAGAGCTCTAATCTGTTGACATTAATTCGTCTGGTAGTCGTTTTGCCTTGGCTTGCCACAGCTTTTGTTGAATTCAAATATTTAACTTGATGAGGATGTCTATGATCAGTCCATCAGTCTGTACCACCCATTGCCTTGGTCACTGTCACATCCTATCTGTCTCTTCTTCTTACAATCACATAGTCTATTAAATGCCAATGTTTGCTGTGAAGGTGCATCAACAAAGTTTTATTGCATTTAAGTAAATAGAAGACAGTGCTGGTGACAAGGTTGTATGATGCACAAGTCTTCACTAGGAACTAACCATTGCATTTACTGCTTCAAACTCCATTCCTCCTAAGGACTCCCTGCCATATCTGGTAGTCTGAGCCTACTCTAGCATTAAAGCCACCCAGAATTATAAGCTTGTTCTCTTTTGGCACATTGATGATGAGGGTTTCCGGGTCTTCATAAAAATTTTTCTTTGACCTCATCAGGGTTCATCATGACAGGAGCATAGGCACTGATGATGGTGGCATGGAATTTTTCTACAAGTGGCAATTGCATTGTCATGAGCCTGTCGTTCACTCCTTTTGGCAGCATAAAAGCTTGTTAACTAGATTAGTGTTGATTGCAAAACCTACACCAGCTTCACATTGCTCCCCTTCACTGTAGCCACTTCAGAAAAAACATGTATCCATCTCTGACTTTGGTAAGCTGGCCTTCATTTGCCAGCCTTGTTTCACTCAGGGCTGCTAGATGTGATACCTGCTGAGTCCTCGCACAACAAGAGCTGTTGGTCTTTCAAGTCACCTGGATTTTACGTTGTCTATAAGTTTGCACACGTTCCATGTACCAATGGTGAGTAGAATCATCTTTGCAGAAGTTATTGTAAAATTTTGTGTGTGTTTCAACCACAGGGTGAGATGCCTACCTTGTGCAGTAATCAGGGTTGGGTAAGCAGACAATTTTTAGGGTACCTTTACTAGCCCCTTCCTCATACCAGGAGGTGAACAGTGCAATCTTTAAAAGACTGCTCAGACATCCAGGTAGCTGCCTAATCCCACTGCTGCTTCCAGTGAGAAGATAAACCTATGGCCAGGGTCACCTGTGTGCAGGGTTGTGACTACAGCTCCCAGTGTTTCTGCACCTGCTGCTTCATCACTTCCTTGTGGCCACAGGACTTTGAGATAGGTAAAAACAGTAAAATGGTATGGGTGACATCTTTTGATTTGTGTACAAACTGGATTTAAGTGAGGCAGAGTTACACAAAGTTGTTGGTCTCACTCTCTCTTCAGAGTCATCACAATCCAGCAGCAGGACAGAGTTAGGACAATTGGTGATGGCTCAAGATACAGTGGATGACCTTGACATTTTCAGTGTCTGACCAAGCTCTACACCAAACTCCACAGCACCTGCTTCAGTTGCCTTCATGGCCATTGGAACAAATTGTTCTCATCTGCCCATTCCACCAGAGGAAGTCTTCACATGCTTGGGGTAGACACCACCTCCCCTACTTACCAATGGGTTTGAGACCATTTGGTTGCCCTCAACCTGGTTTAGCCTGTCTGCCAAAATGGTTACCAGGGTGTGGCTGTGTATCAGTAAGGCAAGATTCATGACCTTGAGGATGACCATGAACATGCTGATATGGTTCAGAATCGCAAAGTATGAAAAACTCTCTAGGTAGAAGACAGAGGAAATATAACATTTATTGAGACACCAGAGGAGCCAATCTCAAGACCAATGACTCCAATTCGATATAGCAGTAATTACATTCCAAAACCAGTAAACCCACCTCAATGTAGTAACAAGGAAATTATAACACAGTATTATAGCAAGGAACTAAGTCATCCTGTAATCTTCCCCCCATGCTAGGGCCTTCCCTTAAACACTTACTCACGAATCCTAACTGTCTGCTTGCCTGCATTCTCTCCTCCCTCAGTTCTCTAGTCTCCCTGGTTTCCACTCTCCAATCAGCACACACTTCTGTAGCTCTGTTGACTCAGAGTTTTTACTCCTTTTCCTTTGGCCAAATTCTGAAATCTGGCTTCTTTTCTAACTTCTGAATTCTGAATTCTCAGTTCTCAATGGCTATCTTCTGGGCGTCTATACTCTTTTTGGGGTTCTGAGGGCTTCATGCCCAATCAGCAAAAGGATGTGGACCTGAGGCTAGTGCCTAGTAAGTAAAGGGATGTCTGCTTGCCTCTAACCTAGCCTCCTTTTGTTGGCCCCATCTGAGGCCTATCGAATGGGTGGGGAAAGATCTTTTACTTACTCCTTGGCCTCACAGGCTGCTGTGCGTGGGACAACCTCTTGGAGCCACAGGTGAGAGTTAGATGAATCAGGTGAACACCAAAAGTGGAAACAGCCCTGAAAAGGCTTGGCAGCCCAGCCATCAGAGGTACTAGTCCTCCCAGAACACATCACACACCACCTTGTTCCCTTGTACCTACCTGGTATAGACCAACACTGTTGAATCAGATTTAGAACTGCTTGAACTGTGATATGATGGATAACCCATGAGAAACATGCCTCATGCATGGCAATTAAAAATGAAGATGTATTTCATAGTTGGTTGTGCTCAGAAAGACTCATCTTCCTGAATTCAAATCTGGCCTCAGACATTTACTTGCTGTGTCACCCTGGGTAAGTCACTTAACCCTGTTTGCCTCAGTTTCCTCATCTGTAAAATGAGCTGGAGAGGAAACGGCAAAACAGTCCAGTATCTTTGCCAAGAAAACTCCAAATGGGGTCATCAAAAGTCAGACACGACTGAAACAATTGAACAACACAGGGAGAAGAAGCTGATTCAGGCTCATGTCTAACCTCTGACATGTATACCCTGGCCTCTCATGCATCTTGTGTGACATTGGAAGAGTCAATTAATCTGCAGGCCTCAATTTCCCCATTTGTAAAATGGACCAGCCGACCCCAGAGGCCCCTCTCAACTCTAGAGTCATGGCTGTGTTCTCCTAAGTTCTCAGACATTGCTGGAATTATGTATGAATAAAGAGGAACATAGTAGGCCAGGATACTTTTTAAACCCTCTCTTTCTGTGTGCTTAGCACCATTACTTTCCTCTGTGTTCCTAAGTTGTTAAAAGGATCTGTCTCTGTCTCCAAAAGAGTTATGACCTTATCAACAACAGACATCTGGGCAGGAAGGAAGCCATTTTGTGCCCCTCTCTGTCCCAACTTGGTGAATACAAAGATAAAAGGGTCTCAGAGACCCCAGCCCAGGGTTTTGAGTAGATAAGAGTCAGATACCCCAGCCATATGTCTGGTGTCTTAGCCAATCATGACCCTCTAAGAAGCAGGAAAACTGAGGAGGCATCATTGACATATGTCAGCCACAGGGTGGGGGTGGGTGTCCCTCTGTAGAAGAAGAAAAGAAAAATGATCCTTTTGGTGCTCCTTCCATCTCATGAACTGGTCCATGAGTGCTGACAGAAACATAGCCCCTGACTGGTAGTGGGAGATTTATGCTATAGTCAGCTAGGTAGCATGGGTGGATAGAGCCCCAGGCCTGGAGTCAGGAAGTTGTTGTTAAGTCATGTCTGACTCTTCATGACCCCATGCACTTTATCAATGGATTTTTATTGGCAGAGATACTGGATTGGTTTGCCATCTCCTTCTCCAGTATGTCCCTATTTTACAGATGAGAAAGCTGAGGTAAAGAGGGGTTAAGTGATTTTCTCAGAGTCACACAGCTAGTAAGTGTCCGAGGCCAGGAACTGAACTCAGATCATCTCAACTCCAGGCCCAGTGTTCCATCCAACTCACCACCTAGCTGTCCCTGGACTCAGGAAGACCTGAGTTTGAATATGGCCCCAGTTACTTACTAGCTATGTGACCCTGGGCAAGTCATAACCTCTGACTACCTCAGTTTCTTCAACTGTAAAAGGCAGATAATAATAGCACCCATCTTGAGGCAGTATGGTGCTGGTGTAGTAGAAAGGATGCTAACCCCAGTGTCAGAGAACTAGAGTTCAAGTCATGGTCTTTCTTCTTCTAGCTGTGTGGCCTTGGGAAATTCACTTCCCTTGGATTCAGTTTCCTCATGTGTAAAATTGGGGGTTGGAATAGATGGCCTCTGAAGTCAATTTCATGTCTAAATCCATGATATTAAGATCCTTGCGAAAGCCTGTCCCAGCCTAATCCAGGGCAGTATTCTTTTGTAGGGAACAGTGGGACGTAGTAAGAGCAGCTAGGTGGCGCCATAGTGGATAGAGTGTCTGGCCTGAAGTCAGGAAGACTCATCTCCCAGAGTTCAAATCTAGCCTTAGACACTTCCTAGCTGTGTGACCTTGAGCAAGTGACTTAACTTTGTTTGCCTCTGTTTCCTCATCCATAAAGGAGCTGGAGAATGAAATGGCAAACCACTCCAGCATCTCTGCCAAGAAATCTTCGAACAGGATCAGGGTGGACACAACTGAACAACAACAACAACGCGATGTAGTAGATCAAATTCTCAGGTCGGGCTTGGTCTCAAAACATCATGGTTATGTGACCTTGGGCATGTCATTTAACTTTAGTTTTCCTGAACAGTGATATTAAATTCAAATAGAAACAGTGGCCACTAACCCCTCCTCTTAAACATAAGGATCCCTGTAGGCTACATACTGACTCAATTTGTTTGTTTGGTCATTTAGTGGTGTTTGACTCATTGTGACCTCATGGACTATGTCCACAGAGTTTTCTTGGCAATGACACTAGAGTGGTTTGCCATTTCCTTCTTCAACATATTGACTTAGAAAACCATATTAAGATTACTTCTATTTTATTGTATTTTTAATTTATTTTGTTAAATATTTCCTCATTACATTGCTGTCTGGTTTGGACAGCACTCCAGTGTTGGAGCCTCATGCAGCCTGATGACCACATGTCTGACATTTCTCTCCTAGGTAACTCCTTGAAGATTGTAATTTGTAGAGATGGTGCCAATTTGTGTGAGTAAAAGCCTTTTTTCTTTTCTAGAGTGGTTCCCTGGTCTTATTCTCTATTCTCTATTCCTCTAAGCCAAGGGTCCTGTGGTTTTCCTTACAGAAGCAAGCTTCAAGGTCTTTACCGTTGACAGTGGTGAAGCAGTTTAGAGACAGGAAATTGGCATTGTTTTCGGCTCTCTTTTGTAACTTCACTATTCGGCCCTACATTCTGAAACTGTTGGGAGGATATCTCCCTGTTTCTAAAATGGTGACAATCATCAGCTCACCCTAAAGTGACTGAGTCTTTGTAGCAGCTGAGTTTGTATAGATAGGATATTTTATATCCTAAGCAGACACAAGATGGATGGGCAAGTCTCTCCCCATCGCCTCCTCCCTGTCCTCCCCATCCCATTCAACCTTAGACTCCCTGGAAACTAGAAAGCCCTGAAGCCTCTCTAAGGTGCATAACAAGACTATTATGTGTCATATAGACACAGAGGGGCTTCCCCTTCCACATGTAAGGGAAGTCCAGAGAAGGCTCCCATTGGTGGCTTGTAGAGTAATAATGTCTTTCCCTAATAGCTGACTTTTATATAATTGTAAAAGGTTTGCAAAGCACTTTACACATGGTATGTCATGTTTTATAAGGCTCTTTGTAGGGGGCAAAAGGAAGTTACCTAGGTGTACACCTGATATGGTCATCATATGGTGTCATCCTTCATTTTTGAAGAGGACCAGTGATGTCACAGGGTGATGTCTTGACTTGCACGTGAATTGGCTTTAAGTGAAACAGAGCTGGGCAAAGTCATCGGCCTCACTCTCTCTTCTTGAGTCATCAAAGTTCAGTGGCAGAACAAAAGTCAAGACCACTAGTGATGGCTGGTGATGCAGTAGATGACCTTGGCATCTTCTATGTCTGACCAAGCTCTTACTGTTCCACAGTGCCTGCTTCAGTCCACTTCGTGGTTGTTGGAACAAACTATTCTCATCTGCCTATCTCACTCAGGGAAATCTTTGCATGCTTGGGATAGACATCCCCCTGATTCACTGACAGGTTTGAAGCCTGTCAATTACGCTCAACCTTGGTTAGCCTGTCTGCCAAGAGGTTTTCCAGGGTATGGCTGCTGTACAAGGTGCAGCTTCTTGGAGTCACATGTGAGAGTTGGGAGTCAGGTGGGCACCAAAGGTGGATGAACAGCCCTTAAAGAGTCTCAGTAAGTCCTCCCACCAGAAGTGCTAGTGCTCTGAAAACTGCATACACCTCGCACCTGATATAAAACCCCATCAAAGCCCTGCTCTCTCATAAAAAATACCTTCTTTGTTTATTACATTAGGGATCGTTTCATTTTTTTTCTCATCTGGTTCCTGGTCTCCCTTGGTTCATGATCTGCTTATCTCCTGAGCTGTGGAAGGCAAACTGTAGCAGTCATTAACCCAGCTCCATGACTCTTAGCCAGGAAATGTAACTGTTTCTCTGCAGTGTTTTCCATTTTGCACCTCAGGCTTGGTTCTGGAGGTATCAAATTGGGCTTTTATCCAGAACCATCTGGTTTTCCAAACTCTATCATTGGACTGCCATCAGACATGAGACAAGGGTTAGCAGCTACTGATTTCTTTGTTATAGAGGGAAACAAGTCAAATATTAAACATTTGTTGAGTGCCTACTGTGTGCCAGGCCCTCAGCCAAGCCTTAGGGATACAAAGAAAGGGAAAAATCAGCCTCTGCCCTAGAAGAGCTCATGGCCTACTGGGGAAGACAACAATGTTGCAAACAACTGAACACAAAGAAACAAAATAGATGTGAGACAATGAACAGAGGGAAGGCACTAAGATTAAGGAGGATGAGGAAAGGCTTCTTAGAGAAGGTAGGATTTTAGCTGGTACTTGAAGGAAGCCAGGGAAGCCAGGAGCTGGAGGTGAGACAAAGAGGACAGCCAGAGAAAATGCAGGAGAAGCAGAGGAGTGACATAGGTATAGCCAGCATCTTTTTTTCTCCAGGCTTTTTAAAAGCAGGTGAGCTCATAGCCAGCTGCATTCAACTATGGTTAAATTAGTTCTTCTGAAGAAGATCTGGGGTTCTGGGTGAACCACAAATTCGATATGAGTAGGCAATATGATGTAGCAGATATACACACACATATACACATACATACATACATACATACATATGTGTGTGTGTGTGTATAAATATGTGTGTGAAACAATCCTGAGCTGCATTAAGAGGAATAGAACTTACAGGAATAGGGAAATGATCATCCCACTGTACTCTGCTATCATAAGACCTCATGGCATCAAGACAGAGAGAGACCCCAAGGATGCTCCTGCTTTTCACCCTCTTGACCCTGATGAGGTTCACCCCCCACATTCTTCAATAATCCCTGACACTCCTTGATGATCCCATTGACATCCCACAATGTCAGTAGCTGGTGGCATTTTGGGTAAGTGTCAGCATTTCCATGGGGATTCTGGTGGAATGGGCAGATGAAAATAATTTGTTCCAATGACCATGAAGGCAGCTGAAGAAGGAGCTGTGGAGGACTTAAAGCCTGGTCAGCCACTGAAGACCCCAAGGTCATCCACTGCATCTGGAGCCATCACCAGTCATTTTGACTCCGTCCTGCCGCTGAACTGGCATGACTCTGGAAGAGTGAGGCCAACGATGATTTTCTTTCATGATTTCATGATTTTCTGTTTGCACTCAATGCAGCCTCTGAAGCTGAGATCTAATAAAGTATGGATTGATTCTCTGCTGCTTGTGCTAATTTTGGCCCAACAATTAACATTAAGAAAACACAGGTGCTCCATCAGCCAGCACTACACCATCCATATGTGGAAGCAGCGGTTACAGAAAATGGAGAAGTTTTGAGTGCTGTGGATAAGTTCACTTATCTTGGCAGTATATTTTCCAGAATTGTACACATTTTTTCCCTTAATAGTATTTTATTTTTTCCATTTACATATAAAGACAGTTTTCAACATTCACTTTTATAAGATTTTGAGTTCCAAATTTTTTCCTCCTTTCCTTCCCTGCCTTTCCATGTACAATCATATTAAACATATTTCCATATTAGTCATGTTGTGAAAGAAGAATCAGAACAAGAGGGGAAAACCATGAGAAAGAAAAAAAGAGAGAAAATAGTATGCTTCAGTCTGCATTCTGACTCCATAGTTCTTTCTCTGGATGTGGATAGCATTTTCCATCACGAGTCTTTGCTGAGAAAAGCTAAGTCTATCAGAGTTGGTTGTCGCACAGTGTTTCTATTACTATATACAATGTTCTCCTGGTTCTGCTCACTTCACTCAGCACCAGTACATGTAAGTCTTTCCAGGTTTTTCTGAAATTTACCTGTTCATCATTTCCTATAGCATAATTGTATTCCATTACATTCATATACCACAGCTTGTTCAGCCATTCCCCAGTTGATGGGCATCCCCTCAATTTCCAAGTCTTTTCCACCACAAAAAGAACTGCTACAAATATTTTTTTGTATATGTATTCCTTTCCAGGGATTACACATTGATAATGAGGTTGACACATGCATTGCCAGAGCTAGCTCAGCGTTTCGGAGGCTCTGAAGGAAAGCGTGGGAGAGAAGAGGTATCAGAGTGACTACCAAGCTAAAGGTCCACAGAGCCTTGTGCTGACCTCATTGTTGTATGCCTATGAAATCTGAACAATCTACCATTGCTGTGCCAGAAAACTGAATCATTTCCTTTTGAAATGTCTTGGGAAGATTCTGAAGATCACCTGGCAGGATAAGATGTCAGACACTGAGGTCCTTTCTTTTTTTTTAAGAGTATTTTTAGTAGTTTATTTTTAACTTAAATACTAAAACTTAATATACAACAAGAAAAGAAAAAGAAACATATTATAAACTTAAATAGTAAGACTAATAGAAAATGAGAAAAGAAAAAACACATTGCCATGTGCATAGCAGAACATAAAACAAGGATTCAAATTATACAACAATAAATTTCCATTTCAAGAAAGCCTATATAATAAATACTATACATTGTGTTCTGAGCTGTCCATCTTATCTTTGTTTCCTTGTAAGTTTTCTTTTGTTCTCTGCTGTGCACTTTTTAAATTTGTTCTTTTATTCCCCTTTCTCCCCCCACCCGAGAAAGCTACAATTAAGCTTGGATATATTTGTACATATGTATGTGTATATGTGTGTATGTATATGTGTGTGTGTATTTGATAGTTTTTTATTTTATTTTACCAGAACACAAATACAAATAGAAAAAGGAAACAAAAACATATCATAAACTTAAATATAAAGTAAGAAAGAAAAAAAGCATGTCATGCATAGCAGAACATAGGCAAGGATTCAAAATATGTAACAAATAATTTTCATTTCAAGAAAGCCTGTATGATAAATAATACAGCTTGTGTTGAGAATTGTCCATCTTTTCTTTGCTTCCTTGTGTTGTGCTGTGCACTTTTTAACTTTCTTTTTTTTCCCTTTCTCCCCCCACCCAAGAAAGCTACAATTAAGCTTGGATATATTTGTATGTATGTATGTGTATATATGTGTGTGTGTGTATATATATATATATATATACACACTCACATACATATATACACATATATACATGCACATACATATACACATATATGCACAAATATATTTAGATATCTACAATCATACTCATATATAGATATATACATTTGTGGAATTATGATTTTTATATTAATCTATATGATATATGCAATGAATATACTAATAATTTAGAATTCTCAAGAATTGCCTTTTCCAGCTTGAGAGTCAGAACTCCCAATGCAGCTTAAAATTAAGATCAATCAAACTTTGACAAGCCTCATAATCCCTGGCATCCTCGAGCCTGCATATCTGAAATGAAGTGAATCAAGGACTGTGGAACCTGTTCCTGTCACAGAACTCTGGTCCCTAACTAAGAACCATTGTTTGTAATCCACCTTCTCCCCTCCCTTCCCACTTGTGATTTATTTATATAATCTCTATCTTCATTCACTTCACATCATTCTGATCAGGAGAATTCCCAATCTGCAACTCTGTTCCTCACAATGAAACCAATTAATTAAATGGCTACCTGATTACTAGCACTTTGTCTCTAGCCTGCTGTTTCATTCTCAGGTTAGAGACTGGCTCAGTAAAATCCTATTAACACATTCAGATGCATCTGTGTAAGACCTTACATATTTGTCCTCTGCTTCTCAGAGGGTGGATAATGTATTCCTTCTTAGGTCCAAATATTTCCTTATTTTTCTAAGTCCATCAACTCGTTTCCTATACCATAGCAATATTACACCTTATACTGTTTAATCATTTTAGATAGTCTACAATAATATTGATTAGTATGGCTGACATATAATGAAGTTTCCTTATTTTTCTCTTCTCATTAAATCTATTTTAGTTTTAACTTTGTCTGAGATGATGATTACTACCTCTGCCTTTTTTCCTGAATAAATTCTACTCCAGATCTTTATTTTATGTTTCTGTGTATCTCCTATTTCCTATCCCTCCTGACTCCTCTCCTTTACTTCTACCCACTACCTTGCCCTCCTATTGCTTAACTTACCTCTCCACCAAAGATAACTCCCTTATTCTCTCCCTTGAAACCTAAAATCCCTCCTTTATCTTCTCCTCCTCCCTATCCCCTAAGCCTTTTATTTGTTTCTGAATTTATAAAACTTTTATGCCCATCTAGATATACGTGTATAGTTCCCTCTTTAACCCATTCCTGATGAGAGCCAGGTTCCAGAACTACCAGCCCTCCTCCTCCATCCAATTCCTCTCTGTCTATTCTTCCTCTCACACCTCATTTCTATAAGATAGTTACTTTTATCTTTTCCTTGATGATTCCCTTTTTAGTTTCACATCATATTCAACTCTACCCAATGTTTCTTTTGAATTACTCAATTACTAACAACAATCTTAGACATACAATTTACATTTCCTCCTATAAACAGTAAACAGTCTGTGCTTATTGCATCCCTTCTAATTAGTCTTTGATATTTACCTTACATTTCTCCTGGACTTGTATGTCAAATTTTCTACTGATTTCAAGTCTTTTTGCCACAAAATCCTGAAAGTCTGACAATTCATTGAATGTCCTTTTTTTTCATTCAGGATTATACTTAACTTTGCTGAGTATGATATTTTTGGCCATGACCCCAGTTCTTTTGCTCTTCAATATATAGTGTTCCAAGACCTGCAGTCTTTTAATGTAGCCTCTACTAGGTCTTGTGTGATTTTAATTGTGGCTCCACCATATTTCAGTTGTTTTTTTTTTTTCCTGTTGCTCCTAACATTTTCTCCTGGAGTTGGGGTTTTCAGAATCTAGCTATAGTATTACTGTAGGTTTTCCTCATAGGATCTCTTTCAGGTGGTGATTGGTGGATTCTTTCTATTTCTATCCCTGTAACGCTTCAGGATAATTTTCTTTCATTATTTCTTATATTATTGTATTACATTTTTTTTTGATCGTAGCTTTCAGGTAGCCCACTTATTCTTATATTCTCTCTTCTTGATCTGTTCTCTAGATCACTTGTTTTTCTTATGAAATGTTTTACTTTCTCTTCTTTTTTCATGCTTATGTTTTGTTTTGTTGTTTCTTGGTCTCTTGTAACTTCATTGGCTTCCCCTTGCTCATTTCCTATCTTCAATGAGTCATTTTATTCCTTAAGATTCTGGATCTACTCTTCTAATTGGTTGACTTTCTTTTCACAATCTTGTTTTTCTCGGATTGTTCTTATTTTTCTTTTAAAATTTTCCTTGATCTATCTCATTTAATTTTTAAAGTTCTTTGAATTCTATTCAAGAAAGTGACCATTTGATGTTACTCTTTGGGGTAGGAGAGTCTTTTTTTTGCTTCGCTGTCCTCCTCTGAAGACAAACCCCCACTATTCTCTATCCCATAGTAACTTTCTGTAGTTGGGTAAATTTGTAGGAATTTGTTATTGTAATCACCTCCAGTCCTGGGGTATGGGAGAAGGTGTCTCTGCCTCAGATCCTTCTTCAGTTTTCCCCTCTGACCTGAGATGGAAATGAAGAACTCTGCCCTCCTGCAAGTGCCCAAGGCCGGGGGGTCCACACCCCACTGCTTCTGCACTTATTGGGCGTGTGCTGGTTCCTTCTCACCCAGGGTGGTGTCTTGGCAGCACAGCTGGATCTGACATCCCTTATCAGAAGAGGCTCCCTCAGTCTTTCTCCATTCTGACTGCCAAGTCTCCACACTGTCCCAGAGGGAAAGTTCCTGTGTCTGAGGCCAAGATTACCTCCCAACCCAGCTAGCCTCAGGGCTCTCTGCTTGCTGTTGCAGCAAAACTAACCTAGTGGTTGTTTACTCTTCACAGGGACCAAACCTTGGTCCTGGGATTTTTCTTCCAATTGTCCAAGGAAGACCTCTGTTCTGCCCCAACTCTTGTTTATTTTTAACTGCTCTACATTTGCCCTGAGGTGCTGTTTTGTCTTGTTTGTGGGGGAAATCTGGAGAGCTTGGAATTTTCTGACCCATTCCACCATCTTCCCAGAATCCTCTCCTGGTCCTTTCTCAAGCTAAGCTGCCAAGCATTCAAACTCTACTGCAGGGAACACAACTCTGAGGGGCTGGCCATGTTGTTTGAATGCCAGATGTAAGCTTGCCAAAAAGACTTTTTATGGAGAACTCACACAGGGCAAGTGTTCCCATGGTGGTCAGAAGCAGTGATACAAGAACACTCCCAAGGTCTCGCTTAAGAACTTTGGGATTGATTGTGTTACATGAGAGATACTGGCACAAGACCACCCAGCATGGCTTGCCCACATCACAGAATGTGCTGTGCTCTCTGAGCAAAGCAGAGTGGAAGTAGCTCAAAAGAAACTGGAGATGCACAAATTTAGAGAATCCACCCCAAATGTTCACATGGACTATTTGTGCCTGACCTGTGGCAGAGCATTCTGAGCTCATATTGGTCTGATCAGTCACAGTCTGACACAGTGCAACTTGATTCTAACGTAGTGATGTCATTTTGGTCCTCTTCAAGAAGGAAGGACAACAGCCAACCAACAAGGGACAATTAACTTGCATCTTTTTTTCTGCATAGGAGAGCAAGCATATGGGTGATACAGAAGATAAAGCATTGGGCCTGGAGTCCAAAAGACCTAAGTCCAAATGCTGCCTCAAATATTTCCTAGCTGTATGACCCAGGGCAAGTCACTTAACCTCTGTCTGCCAGAGTTCCCTCAATTGTAAAATGGGGGTAATAATAGCACCTACCTGCGGTCATTGTGAGGATCAAATGAGATCATATTTGTCAAGTGCTTAGCATAGTGTCTGGCACATAGTAGGTGCTATATAAATGCTTATCCCTGTTTTCCCTAAAGAGAAAGATGAGAGAAAAAGAGCAACTGAGCCAACAGATTATTACAGCCTTCCTCTTCTCATTTGGGATCTCCCCCAACTTGGATGGTCATGTGGGTTCTTTGTTCACACAACAGCTGATGCAGAGTTAGCTGGTGAGGATAATATTCCAGACGGTAATGAGCAAACAGGCACCTAAGAGCTTCCTAGCTACAAGTTGAAAGGGAAAAGAATGCATGCACATGCACACACACACAAGCATATGTACACACACAGATACACACATGCATACACAGAGATACATACGCACATGTATACACACATACACACATACATACACATACACACATACATACACATACACACATACATACACATACACACATACATACATACGTAGAGCAAGGGCTAGACCTTGAGTCAGAAAAACATGGATTCAAGGCTCCCCTTCTGGTTCACAGTGACTGTGTCACCTTAAACAAATGCCTTCACTTCTCAATGCCTTAGGAAACATTCTAAGAGCTACCTATTGGTGAGATCTCAAGTCTGCCTTTAGCAAAGGGAATGCCCACACTTTCCTGTATGTGTGTGTGTGTGTGTGTGTGTGTGTATTGTTGATCTGAGAAGTTTGGTTAAAAGAGGCAGACAGAGCTAGGTGACAGAAAAATTCATACTACTTATTTATTCCCTTAAGCATAGCAGTCATGCATGCATGGAGTCTCTGACTGCCTGAATAAAGAGATGAGAAAGCTTATAGACATTTTTCTTTAACAGACTCAGCATGTCTGTATTACTCACCTTTTATGATCCCCATGTATGTTTAATCATGATATAAGACAACGACTTTCCTTAATGGAATATGTTGTAAATACAATAAGTCAGAAAAGTTGACAAAGTGTCAATTGGAATTATAACCCAAGATCTCTGTGTTTAATTTACCATTACCATTCCATAACATAGCATATTCCCATAAAATATTAAGATAAGAAAAAGTCACATAATTCAAGATAGTGTCTGGGGTCAAGGTTCTCACCTTTAATAGTTAACAGAGGAAAGAATGTTCTCAAGTCAGCCCAATCTAGCCCGCTGACACAGGAAGGGGCACTCTCTGAGAAAATTGAGAGAACAAAGAAGCCCAGGTCCAAGATGTTCTTCCCGTTGATTATTAATCAGGCCCTGGCCCCTACTGAAAGTTACAAAAATGATATAAAATGGTATTAAATGATCCATAATATATATATATATACATATGTATGTTATTTATTTATTTATACATATTTACAAACTGTGTGTGTGTGTGTGTGTATACGTGAGTGGAGAAGGAAGGAAGGAAAGAAGAAAAAAGAAGAAAAGGGAAGGAAAGAAGAGAGGGAGGAAGGGAGGACTAGTATCAGTGAGTATAAGTTGGCAAGGCACATTTCTGTTCAGTGTAAGGAAAAACTCCCCAGTGATTACCGCATTCTGAGATATCCCTTTTAGAGTGCACTCATTACTTCTGACTTGACAGAAGATGCTCTCCCTGGGGGGATCCCTGGGCTTAAATACAGGTGCCCTGGATCTGCCATCAACTATTCCATACTGAGGGATCCACAATACATGGCTTTATCCTCTCCTCAAATTCACTTCTCCATCTCCTCTCTTCTCTATTTCTACTAACAGCCTCCCAACCCTCCCCATTACCCAGGCTTGAAGCTGCAGTGTCCCTTGATTCATCTTTCACTCTGCACCCCAAATGAAGGAGTCCCCAGAGGTTCTGTCCTCAACCTCAAATGTTTCCATCCCTGCTCTGTCTCCCACAGAGAAACCTTTCCAGGGTTTCAATCCAACAAAGAATGATTAAATGCCTACCTTGTACAAGGCTTCAGCAAGCACTTCTGTCCACTACTGAGGCAGCAGAATATAATGCTGTGGTGTCAAACTCAAATGGAAATGGATCCCTACAGGCAGTATATTGATTTCTTAGAAAACTACACATTAGCATCATCTATGTTGTATTGTATTTTTATTTATTTTGTTAAACATTTCCCAATTATATGTTAATCTGGTTTAGGCTGAGTCAGGATAGTTGGCAAAGTGTCAATTGGAATTACAACCCAGGATCTCTGTGTTTAATTTACCATTAACATTCCATAACATAGTATATGCCCATAAAATATTAAGATAAGAAAAAGTCACATTATTCAAGATAGTTTTCTCAGGTTAAGGGTATCCTCCTTAATGGCCTTAGAGAAAAGGATGTTCTTAAGTCAGCCTGATCTGGCCTTGTTGACATGGGAAGAGTTTACTCAGAGAACAAAGAGGTTGTTTGTTTGAGCTGGTTAATCAGTTCGGGTTCTTCCTCTGGTTAATAAACTCAGACTCTGGCCCTTATTGAAATTACAAAAATGATATTAAATGATACTAATGATCATCACAAGAAAACCCCGGATGAAGAGTCAGACATGACTGAGACATGACTGAACAACAAAATTAAGGCTGGGGTGGGGGGCACAAGACACATTCCACTACACCAGGTGACAAAGAAAGTGTCCTGAGCCCCCTGTTCCTTGGTGGAGCCAGAACAAGGTGCTGTCATCTCCCACTGTCAGTGCCTCAGGCCCAGACTTTCTCCAAGCAGTATTTTGTTTAACATGCTAAGTAAGAGAAAACTGGGGAAGATTTATATGAACTTATCTGAAGTGAACAGAAGCAAGAGAGCAATTTATCCAGGGCTAACAATATGATCAAGAAAGATAATTTTGAAAGACTTCAGAACTCTGATCAAGGAAATGACCCACCAAGATTCCAGAGGCCCAGGGTGGAAGCACCATCTACTTTCTGACAAAGAGGTGAGAGTCTCAAGGGGCAGATTGAGATAGACCTATTCAGACATTGTCAGTGTGAGATGGTTGTACTTATTTGCTATAGCTTTTAAAATTGGGAGGTAAGAATTGTGGGGATTAAAATGTCCAACCTACAATAAAAGAGACTGAAGCATAGCTCTGAGCCCATGGGCTTGAGTCCATGGTCCTCTCTAATGAAGTGAACCCTAGATCTTCCTCATGATCTGAAATGCCCCCATCTTTCAGAGTCTCATTTTTATAAGACTTGATGCCATATTTGATACCTCAACATTCTAAAGAGATTAAATAAAGTGCAGAATCCCATTGGTTGATAGATTTTGCTTTGCGGGCCAAAAAAAATGATGCATCAGCCAGAAATGGCACATCAGCAGGGTTGTCTTGGTTTGGGTGAAGCATGGGGCATCTCCACTGACCAAGTGATCATAAGACCTGCCCATGTTGGACAAGAAAGAGTGGTCCCAAGGTACAAAAGCAAGTTGGAGGATTTTCCATGTAATTGAGTCACATCTGCCACACTGGCCTTGGTCACTGTAAGAAGAGATAGTATGGTATCTGGTTTTGCTCCCACAGAAGCTATCCATACAGCTGAGTTAAAGTTTACCTACCAAGACAATGGCCTCGTGTTCGGGGAAGCTAGAGAGGCTAAACTGGTTGAACCAGTCCAAGCTTATCATGTCAGTTCAAGAGTTAGGTCCTGGTCAAGTGTCTAGATCTACTAATCTGCATAATTTGCATATGTTAAAGAGGGAAGGTAGGGAAGTAAAGAATGTAGACTAATCCTTAGAAAAGAAAGATAGAACTAATTAACTTCACTTTTGCTTCTGTATTCTTATGTTTCAACAATCCAGCTAGCAGCTGCTGTAGGGGGTATAAAACCAGCAACAACCAGTTCACAGAACGCTGCAAAAGCCCCGGTTCTTTTGATCTGCTTTACTAAGGAAAGCAACGTTAAATGTTAACAAGCTTACTTTAATTCAGCATACAAATACCATTCACTTAGTTCAGGGGGAAAAGCCAGCACCCTGAACTTCAGAGCAAATACAAACAAATTACAAACATCGACAGACAGGCCAAATACAATTTATAGTTACCAACATCTAAGTTCAGCCTGGGAGCTCATAACAAGGGCTGGCCCAGAGTCACACCCACCACCACAGCTGTGGGTCAGCACTCCAAAGAGAAAGCCAACCCCTGGTTTTATATCTTTTTCAGGGTCAAGGATGAGTCACACATGCGACTCACCCACGTGACCTAAAATGGTCACAAAGAGGCGACTTAAACCCACATGGTCTAAAAGCCTCTGATGTCACAAACATGTCACTCAAACCCATGTAAACTAGGCTTTCCCTTGGGGCAAGGAGATTATCAAGGACTCCTAATTTAATCAAGGAAATAAAGGCCAAACTCTTCCAAGGCACTTGGTTGAACTAAGTGCTAAGAGCCCTTTTTGACGGCCAACACACCTCACTATCCTACCTATGTAAACTGTATAACTTAAGAAAAATATGTTAAAAAAGTAAAGAATGTAAACTAACCATAACTCAAACAATTTGTACCTAAATATAGTAGTTACCTGATCTTGCTGCCTTAAGATACCCAGAATGCCAGCACTGCAAGAGGCTTTAGAACACAAAATATGAGAGCTGAGAGGGCCCTTAGAACATGGAATATCAGGTCTGGGCAGGGCTTTAGGACAGGGTATGCCAGGGCTAAGGGGGCCTTAGAACAGGGAATGTCAGAGCTGAGAAGGGCTTTAGAACAGGGAAGGTCAGGGCTGGGAGGGGCCTTAGAACAGGGAAGGTCAGGGCTGGGAGGGGCTTTAGAACAGGGAATGTCAGGGTTGGAATGGCCCTCAGACCAAATCATTCCCTACTCAAAAATCTTCAGAGGTTCCCTATTACCTCTAGGATAGAAACAAATTCTTTATTATTCCATTTTGGGGCCATTCCATGCAGACTCGGTATCTGTTGCCAGACTTATTTTCAATTACTGCCCCTCATTCCCTCTGAGTTCCAGACATGAAGGATAACTGACCCCCATCGAGGACATTCTCCAGGTCTGCTTGGGCGTGAGGGCCTTCCTACTTGTCTTCTTGCTCCACCCAGACCATTTCTTCTCCATGACATTGTCAGCCATTTGGTACTGGCCTCTAACCTATGGGTGGCTGGAGCCAAACAGAGCAGGCCAGAGACAGGAGAGTCAGTTTAATTTCAAAGTGAGAGAAATGGCTTGCAAGCAGGGAGGGAGACTAGACACGTGTGCTGGGGCCCCACCCCTATGGGAAGATCTCAGTACACCAATGGTGGGGCAGTGGGCTGTAATGCTGGCAATGAGGGGTGACAGCAACAATGACACAAGTTTGATTCCTAGCAGGGCTTCAGGACCAAAACATGGGTAATTAATTGTCAGAGCATGTCTGGTGCTGGTCCAAGCCCAGAGAACACCTTGTGCAGATCAAGGCAAAAGAATAATTACATGATTTTGCCAGAGAGTGGGCACAAAGAGTCCTTGTTATGCCAAGCTCAGGGCACAACTTGCTTGCTGAGCCTTAGCTCTGGAAAACAGGTGTTTTCTAATATCTTGGCAAAGTCTTCTCTGATTCCCCCAGCTGAAAGCATTCTCTTCCCTGTTTGGGTTTTACCAGAATGTCTTAGGAACAACTTCTTTTCCCTTAGCCGCTTCATGCTTGGCCTTATGTGGTACTGGTCTGTGCATGTGGTCAGTCCGTCCCCCTTCACCCCCAGCAGGACAGAGCCTCCCTACTGACTGGCTTGGGGCCCATGTTTACCTTCACATCACTGGACACTAAAATAATATTTTGCATAGTAGGCACTTAGTGTTGAGCTAAAGACCACTTAGCCCCAACTTCCCAATTTTACATCCAATTAAAATGAATCACCAAGAGAGGAAGTGGTTCAAACATGAAGCTGCCAACAAGTGGGCCCCCTCCCCAGGCCAGCCTCTCAGCTCCTTGATCCCATCAGCTTCTCTCCTGGGGCTTGCCAGCCAGCTCTGATCCCACTTCTAGGATAGGACCTATTGCCCCAAGGCACTGTCTCCCAAACCAGTATCTATCCTCAGTTTCCCTTTCTGATCCAGGACCCCATATTCTCCTTGCAGTGCCTGTTGCTGTCATCCCTGAATCTCTGGAAATTCAAGTGCTATATGTAGTAGGTCTTGTGAGGGGTAGGAAGAGGCTCATGGCTCTTCTCCCTTTCTTGAGGCTACCAAGTCAGCTCAAGGGGGTGGGTAAGAGAAACCTGATATTAGCAAAGAATTGTTTCCTCTCCTCCTCTTCCTCCCATGTTTCCTCCCTTCCTTTTCCCTCTTCTCCTCTCTACTTTCCCTTTTTTCCTAGCTTCTTCCCATCTCCACTATTCTATTTCCATAGGACCTGATGAGTCTCTACTAGTAAAACAAAGACTCCACCTACCACAAACACTAATAAAAGCCCAGGATCCCAGAGATAAGAGCATCTCTGCTATCAAACACTCAGGCAATTGGCAGTTATGGTGCTGGTACCAAGTCCTCCAGACTCTACTCAGACAGAACTCATGGCATCAGGAAACTACATCACAGGTAAGAGGGTTCATGGAGATCCTTCATCTCCTAGACCCCTGGGCTACAGCCCCACTATGTACCTATCAACTTCCCAGCCCTCACCTTGGTCCCAACCCCAGTGTTAATTTTGCCCCTCCTACTTCCCAGCTGGCACCCCATTCTTATCTTCCCCCTAACTTCAGCCCTGACCTACAATCTCTAACACTCATCTCAATTCCAACCAACCCCCACAAAGAGTACCTTGTTGCCTTCCCAATTCAACCCAGACCTGGACCCTGGCCTTCTCTGGGACTCAACTCCTCACTTGTAAAATCAGAGGGTTGGACTAAAAATCCCTTCTGGTGCCTTCAAACCATGATGCTGTGACAGTCCCTCAAACATCATTCTAGCTCTTATCATCTTCCCATTCTGACTATAGCCTAACCCTCATTCTGATTCTCATCTTCAAGCACTGACCTGAACCCTAAAGCTATCTCTGGTCCTAATCCAAAACCCTCCATCACCTACACTTCTGATTTAGACTCTAATCTCACTCTGACCCCAGATCTCCCCAGCTTTCCCCCAGCTTCTCACAAAATCCTTCTGAGAAAACAAAGAGGAAGCAATCCCTTAGACCTGCTTATTCTAAGGATCGAATGTCTCCATCCCACCCCCACCACATTCATAGACTCATGGATTCAGAGCTGGGAGAAAACCAGGTGGTCATCTGCTCTAGCTTACTCGTTCGAAAGAGGATGAAACTGAGGACCAGGCAGTTAAGTCTTTTGTCCAAAGTTTTAAAAAAAAGTCCTAAGAACTAGACTGTGAAACTAGGTTCCCAAATTCCAGATCTGGAGACCACAGAGAAGCACCTGCATTTGTCCACAGGGTGAGTTATGAACCTGACCTGAGCCCTAATCCCAAATCTGCTTAGTCCCAAACCCAACCTGACCTTAAAAAGCTAAGGCTGCCATTTACACCCAGCCCTGAGAAAATCATGGACCCAGCACACAGCAGGTTCTCTAGCCTCTAGCCCAGGCCAGTCCTAGTTCCCAACCGTTTCTAATTGCTAGATCCCAGGAGACAGGAGAGCACAGCAGGAAGTGCCCTGGAGTTGAAGTCTTGGGATCCTATTCTGGTCCTTCCAGTTACCAGCTGTGTGTCCTCCATCCAGTCCCTTCTCTGGGCTCCATCATTCCTGCAAAATGAAGGGATTGGACCCTTCCCATTTGGATAGTTATGAAAAGAACTTAGTGCCACCAAGTGCCACCTTCCTTCTTTCCTTCTGTCATTTTACAGCTGGAGTAGCCAAGGTTCAAGGACAAAGACTTTCCTAGGGAAGCCTGTGCCTCCATTTCCCCAGCCTAGGGCTCTTTCTCCTATTCCCTGCCACCTCCTCTCAGTCTCCTAATATAGCCAATCCTGATGCCCACAAATCTTCACAGTTGCCTAGGCCTTCTGCCTCCTGACCTCAAACCTAACCTGAAGGAACCCTAACCCTAACTCTCCAAGAGAGGCTAGAAATGCAAAGTTCAGCCCCAATGCTATCTCCATCCTGAGCCTAAAACAATAACATCCAAAAGCCCAGGCTCACCTCACCTCTTTCTCTTTCTCCTCCAGCAATCATTGTCTCCATCTTCATCATGGTTATCCTGTCCTCCTTGGGTGCTCCAGGTAAGGAAGGGAAGGCAAAGCAGGGAGGAAAGTTGTGGAGGAGAGAGAAAGAGCCATGGGGGAGGAGGGAGGGAAAGATGGGGAGCAGGCATTGGAGCACTTCTGGAAGCATTTCCTCCTGAGCTTGGGGAGCTAATCATCTGTATCATTCACCCTGCATGCAGTGACCCCCCCCCCAGACCCTCAGGTGTTCATGTGCCAGCCCTGGATTCTGTGTGGTATGGTGGCCTACAGCCCCCAGGACAGTCAATGCTGTGAGGATAGCAGTGTCCAGTCCTTGCCTCCAAAGTGTGGTCATGAAGACAAGTTTAATCCCTGCTCTCAGTATTGCTGCCCCAACTCTGTCAAGAACACATTTACTGTGGTTAATAAGACCAGGGAAGGGACTGAGAGAAGCGACTATAAAATGGTGAGCTCCAATTAAGAGCTGACATCAGGTAAGGATCCTCTCTCTCTCACCCCTTGAGTCTCCTGTCAAATAATGAGATTGTAATGAAATATTATTGTGCTAGAATTGACGAGCAGGATGATCTCAAAAAAACCTGGAAAGACTCACGTAAACTGATGCAGAGTGAAGTGAAGAGAACCAGGAGAACACTGTACACAGTAACAGCAACATTGGAAGATGAAGAGGTGTGAATGACTTACTTATTCTCAATACAATGATCCATGACAATCCCAAAAGACTAATGATAAAGCATACTATCCACCTCCAGAGAAAGAACTGACACTGATCAAATATAGACTGGAGCATGCCACTTTTCACTTTCTTTCTTATTTTTTTTCCTTTTATTCAAGTTGTCTCATACAAAATGACTAATGTGGAAATGTTTTACATAATTGCACATATATAACCTATATCTGATTGCTTACCATCTCAGGAAGGGAAGGGAGAGAGAGACAGAATTGGAAACTTGAAACTTTAAATAAAAATATTAAAATTGGGGGCAAAAAAGAAGAAAAATGACTCCTCCTATCTTCAAATGCAGTTCCCAGACCTCAAGAGATCAGGGGACTATGATGTTGATCAAAAGCCTGGGGGTTCTTCAGTGGATGGGCCTTGGGGGGCAGGGGGAGGGAGAGAGGAGGGAGAAGACTCTTGGGCAGGGACCCTTAGCTGCACTGTTCTCCTCCTCCATTGTGGATCTGCCTATAAGAAGGCCATCCATATGCCTTTCCTAGACATGGGCATAGGGACTTGGGGGGTGGGGTAAGTGTGCCCTCACTTTCTATCTTAATTCCTTTTTAGGTTAGGAAGGCCAGTATCAGTCACACAATCCACTGGGTGCTGAGCCCTCTCTTCTTATTATATGAGTATTAACAAATAATAATAATCACCTCCTTATATAAAGCCATATCACCCATTCCCTTTATACATTCACCAGAGCCTCTCACAAACAACCTCATGAGGGAGATGGTGCAGTGTTGGCCTGATTTTTACAGATAGGGAAACTGAGTCTCAGAAAGGGATCAGGACTTGCCCAAGGTCACACAGTGTGTCAAGACTGGGATTGTGGCCCAGATCTCCTTATGCACAGCCACCTCAATGCACATACAGATAGAGAAACACAAATATCCACATTCACCTGCAGATCTTCCTGGTTTCTCTCCCTCTTCGGGCCCCGGCTCATAGCTTGGTTAATGCCAAGTGCTGGATTTGGGAGGGGGGCAGCAAATTGAACTGTGAAGATGGAGACCCTGGGCAGCACTGGATATGCACAATGAGAAGGAATAGAGGAGCAGAGAGCCTGAAGAGCCCAGATCCCAGTCTGGTTCTGCTCTGGGCAGGGAGGGAAGGGGACTTAATGAGGGGTAGGAGGAAGACAGAAATAAAACTACTGCCTTGGGTTTTCAAATTTGGCCTGCTTGTGTCACCTTTGTTGCCAACAACGGGGAGGAACTGGAGCCAGGCCACGAGTGGGAAAGGATTTCCCTTCTTGACCTGAACCCCATCCAACAGCCCTCACCCTGGCTGGGAGCCTGGGAGCAACATCAGCCAGTGTAAAGTGAGCACAGAGCTCCCTCTTGTGGGCACAAAGGGAAGGAGCGATCTCTGGTCACTCAGGGATGTTGAAATGGACTTGGGAAATTCACAGTCATTGGAAATAAGAGTCGATGAGAAGAGCTAACATTTACAGAGACTTTCATATTTGCAAGTGCATTCAATAACAAATTGTCTTATTTTCTGGTAGATCTAGAGCTGGGACGCACCTTAGAGGTTGTCTAGCCCAGCCTCTTTACAGAAAAGAAAGCCAAGGTTCAAATGGGGGATTTGAACCCATGACTTCTCAAGCTAGCTCTCCTCCTACTGCACCACACCACCTCCCTCCAGGGAAAATGAGGCTCAGGTATGGGGAGGCCCAAAGTACCAAGTGAATCAGGGGTCAGAACCAGGACCTGAGCCCTGGTCTCCTGTTACAAATGACTGGACAGCCTGACTTGCTGAATCGCTGACATATGGCCAGGAAACTGTCTAGGGAAGACAAAGTCAGGAGGGCTGGTGAGGTTCCCAGGAGCCACCGAAGTGGATGGACAAAGGAGAAGTCATCCTCTTTTTGTCTACCAGCCACTTCTCTCTAGTGCTGTCCCCTGAAGCCAAGCAGTCAGTCAGTCAACAAACATTTAAAAGTCTACTATGTGTCAGGCACTGTGCTAATTCCTGAAGCTACAAAGAAACAAAAAAAAAACTGTCCCTGATCTCCAGGAGTTCACAGTCTAATGGAGGAGAAAGCATACGAACAGCTATGAACATAGCTTGTTAGCGAGCAATAGCATAAATTGAAAATAATCAGCAGAGGCAGAGGCAAGAGAATTACTGGAGATCAGGTAAGGCTTCCTGTGGAAGGTGGGATTTTAGGGGAGACTGAAGGAAACCAAGGAAGCATGTGGAGATGAGGAGAGAAAGAATTCCAGGAATGAGAACAGCCAGAGAAAATACCTGAAGTCTGCAGATGGAATTTCTTCTGGGGGGGGGGGAACAGCAAGGGAGCCAGTGTTACTGGAAGGCAGAATACTCCATGGGACATAAAGTATAAGAAGCCTGGAAAGGTGGGAGTGGGGCAAGTTATTGAGGGCTTCCCACGCCCAACAGAGGATTTTATATTTGATCCTGGAGGTGACAGGGAGCCACTGGAGTTGAGTAGGGTTAGACGTGACCAGATCTATATTTTAGGAAAATTACTTTGGTGCGTGAATAGAGAGGATGGACTGGAATGGGGAGAAATTTGTGGCAAGGAGACCAACCGGGAGGCTATAGCAATAGTCTAGGTGTGAGATGATGGGGACCTGCAGCAGGCTGGGAGCTAGAGCCAGAGAGAGAAGGGGGCATATGTAAGAGATACAGCAAAGGTGAAATCAACAGGGCTTGGATATGGGAGAATAGGGGGAGGGGGGAGGGAGGGGGAGATGGAGATGGTGGGGAGTGGAGGAGAGGAGAGGGGAGGACAGGAGAAGAGAGGGGAGGGGAGGAGAGGGAAGAGGAGCAGAGGGGAGGGGAAGAGAGGGGAGGGGAATGGAGGAGAGGACAGAGGAGGGGAGAACAAGGGAGGGGTGGTCAGGGGAGGGGAGGAGAGAGTGGGTGGAAGATGACATCTACACTGGGAACCTGGTAGACTGAGAAGATAGTGGTACCCTTAGTAGTAGTGGGAGAAGAGACTGAGTTCAGTTTTGACAATGTTGCATCTAAGATGTCTAAGGGACATTCAAGAAATAGGCAGTTGGAGACCTGAGGAGGCAGCTAGGCGACTCAACGGATAGATTGCCCACCTTGGAATCAGGAGGACCTGAGTTTGAATCTGACCTCAGAGTAGCTGTTTGACCCTGGGCAAGTCACTTAAACCTGTCTGCCTGTTTCCTCATCTGTCCTGAGGTGGAGAAGGAACTAGCAAACCACTCCAGTATCTTTGCCAAGAAACTCCCAAATGGAGTCATGAAGGGTCAGACAAGACTTGAAGAACAATAGTGGAGATATGAGACTGAGGGTCAGCAGAGAGTTTAAGGCCAGGTAAGTAGTTCTGAGAATCATCAGTACTGATATGAGCTGAGAAGACCACCAAGGGAAATATTATAGAGTGAAAAGAGAAGCAGAAAAGGTCCATTCCTTCTTCCACAGGACGGCCTTTGGAATACAGTCAGCATCCCTCTACCCCCACCCCTCTCCTCTACAGGCCCAGGGGCCTCTAGTTTTCCCAGCTGATCCTCATAAGGCCCGATCCCGAGGCTCTCCACCATCTTGGTTGCCCATCCCAGGCCCATCTCCAGCTTCCCCGCTGCCATCCTAAAAGGCGGTGCTGAGAACTGATCAGGACATTCTAGCTGTGGTCTGAACAGGACTCAGCTTCCTTCCTCCTGGGCTCTGCCCCTTTCCTAACACAGCCCAAGATCACATTCTTTTATTTTTGTAACTTGCTATGTGACTCTGCTGACTTTGTATGGGGTGTCGACCCTCACCAATTGTGAAAAGGAATTAATTTTTAATAGAGAGACATCTTAGGTGGGAACAGAAATCAAATTTTATTCAGTTCTTGGGAGAAAAAGGCATCTTCTGCCCGAACGGGACTAACTAGCAGGAGGAGGCAAAGACCAAGGAACGAAGCTCCAGTAATTATACCCCTAACCCAAGAAAATCCCACCCACCTCTATGCCTCCTCACCATTGGCTGGGAGGCAGGCTTCCAATCTGAGCATGAAAAGCTAGACAAGAACCGGGAAACCAAGCACAAACACTCTAACCCCCACTTTCTCTAGTTAATAATTGTTGCTAAGGTGTCATCTATAAATCTAAAGCAAAAGAATAAGGTAAGGGGAAGGGGAGACTCTCCGCTTTTCCTTGCAATAAAAGAAAAAACAGGTCATGCTGACCTTATTCTCATTGGGTAAATCTTTAAACCAGAACCAGAAAATATTGGGACTTTGGGGAAGAAAGGCATTCCTGAAGGCTGAGTAATCAAGTTCTCATAGGGTCAAACTTACCCCATTGCCCTTTTTTCTGTATATTGATTCTCAAACATTTTAGATGTAGATATATGTATGTATATAGTGTATTCCCCGTGAAGTCTTCACACTTTATTCTCTCACCATCTCACTCAACCTGTTTGGAGGTTGCAGCCCACTGATACTCGTAGCTCTCTCTGTGATGTCTAACCATGACACCTCTACCTTTTACTTGGGAAGTTGATCTTTTTTAACTAGCTGAAGACTTTCTACAATTTGCTAAGTCTGCTTGGATGGGTGGTTGGGTGACGAGGAGGAGTGTGAGGGTTGTCAAGTCCTGGAAGTTCATTTTTGTCCCCCGGGGCCCTCTAAGTGGTAAGGGAGGTGAAAGGTCACAAAGTCAAATTGGTAGATCACCTACTCAGGAGAGCAAACACCAAGCAGAGAAGGCAGCAAGGGGCCCAGTTCAAACTTAATTCCTTAGGTCCTTGTTCCCTGTGACCGGAACCCATCCCCCATCCTGATAGGGTCTAGGGACAGCTCACCACTTCCTGGCATGATTCAAACCCAGAATGAAAGAGGGAAATGGAGGAGCTTGTTGTTTGATCTGGTAAATTCATTGAGTCATGAGCTCTTCTAGCTCAGCAATCAATCAGGGGACTCCTGATCACCTCAAAGATCTGGGCCATGAGCCATGTATGGTCAGAGGCTGGCCCTAAAGCCTCACAGGGATCTGAGGAAACCAGGAAGGGCAATTCTGAGCATGCTCCATGTCAGCACATCTCAAACTTATTGGCCTTAGGACATCTTCACACTTAAAAATTATTGGGGACCCTCAAAAGTTTGTTTATGTGGGTTATATCTATTAATATTTACCTCATTAGGAATCAGAATGTCTTAGTATTATTATGAAAATTGGAAGCTCTAAGATGGTTTTGGGAAGCCCTAGGAGTCCTTGGATCACACTTTGAGAATTGCTGCCCTATGGGATGCCCTCATTACACTTGGAAACAGCCACAGACACTGAATTCAATGTTACCTGGTACAAGGAGACATAATTATGCAAAACACAGTAGGGAAAGTAAGCAAGTCTGTCAATCCACAAAATATTCTGCACCCATAGTGGCTACCTTTTAGATGTGATCTCTGAGGACATAATGCCTCCCCGGACTTGGGGTTTGATTTGCGATTGCTAAAGTTTTTCAAGCTTTGCTCCAGATACTAGCATCACGGTGGATTTAGAAACTTAGCTGGTATCAACCTGGAGATTTGAACAATCTCAATTCTGGATTTATTTGGGCTTTGATAAATTCATTGGAGGGCAATTGTCATTTGGGGCATAATTGAGCTGTGCTCTGGCAACAACACCCTGGTACTGTGAAATTAAAAGTGGCATCGACTCTATTTTCATTTCTGAATTCATCTAGCATAAGAGCTTGCATTGAATGCTTCTGCTTTCTGTGTCTTTGAGACCCATTCAATGGGATCTTTCTTATTAAATTGGCAATGAATTTTGTTTCAAGTTTTATATTTTAAATTCATGAAATTATATTTTATACTAATGCTATGCTTATAAGTTTCTTGCATTATTAGTTTAGGAAATCTTATAGGCATACATCAGTTCTTTTATTCTTTGAGAATAACACGCGAGTGGGATGTGTTTGTAACATCAAGACTTTCAATTCACTTTGATCTGAATATAGTGATTGACATACTAGTGCTATCACAAAGTAGGCACATTTGTCTGGGAAACATAGTGCCCTTCCTCTGGTTAATGGTTGTGTTAAGTATGGAAATTTATATTTTTCACTATGTCAAGATTTTGTTTGGGTTTCGTAAATAGCACAGTAAACATCAGGCAGTTAGAAATCCTATTATTAAGCAGAGTTTGAAAATAGTAATGTTTCCAGCTAGGTGGCTCGGGACAGCTGGGTGGAGCCATAGTGAATAGAGTGCTGGGCCTCGAATCAGGAAGACTCATCTCCCTGAGTTCAAATCTGGCCTCAGACACTTACTATGTGACCCTGGGCAAGTCACTTAAGCCGGTTTGCCTCAGTTTGCCAAGAAAACCCCAGATGGAGTCACAGAGAGTCTAACAAGACTGAACAACAGCAGCAGCAACAAAAATGTTCCCAAAGACAAGGATATAACCAAAAGGTGGAATAGGCTGTCTCTGCTGTATTTAAATGATAATTGTGGTGATTCCTAAGAATCTGAACCACACTTCTGTCACCTAGCCAAGTGACTTTCCTATATTGTCTTTAGCCCACAAAGTCACAACCTAATCTGACCCTCCTTCACTTAGGAGCAGTAGGGAACAAATGGAAAGAGAACAGAGACCCATATTCACAGGCTGCATCTTGGTCTGGGTGTAGATAGCAAGGTCCGAGACCTCTCTCCCTGCCCCAACACCAACCGGATTGGCATGCAAATTATCACTGTTTATAACTGCACTATTCTTTACAGTGATATCACTTGCTGCACTTTCTAAAGTAGATAGAGCTGTGGTTCTGGGTACTGATGATCTGAGTGGGCTGGGAGCATATTGCCTTCTAATTTCAGAAGGTAAAACAGGGAAAGAAGATGGATATTTGTAAATGCGGTGCTAGGCATTCCTTAACAATCTGTTGTTCCCCAAGATTCTCAGTGCTCTGAGGGCATAGCTGTCTGACTGACACAACCCTGGCTGGGAATAGAGAGTCATTATTGCCTAGAAAAGGCAAGCAAGATTGAATAGGGTACCCTGAATTAGTGGGAAGAGCCTAAGAATCAGGAAGAAATATGGCAGAGCTCTCCAACACAACACCACCATGGTGATGTAGAAAATGCACCACATCAAGTTCTGATTGGGAAATCTAAGGGAAAAAATCACAGTGGATTATATTTCCAGCCCAGGTCAGTATAGGGAAGTAGACAGACCTGCAGACACTGGGGGTAGTGTCTGGCCAGGGATGTACCTTACAGCATTCTAACACACAGAAACTTAAAGAGGATTGATTGTACCAGGGCAAGGAGAGATCCCAGATCCATACAGGAGGACCTTGACTTTGTGCAAGATGCAAAAACTGGCAGCTCTGTCTCACTTTTTATAGGTGGAGAAACTGAGGCCCAGAAAAGGGTCAGGACTTGTCCAGGGTCACGCAGTGGGTAAAGACTGAAATTGGAACCCAGGTATCCTCATGGAAAACCACATATACTTAAATATACAGATCTGGAACACAAATACACACTCTCAGTCAAAGATCCTATCTCCCTAACCCTGGTTAAGAGCTTGGAAAATGTCCAGTCCTATTATTGGGAGTGAGGTGGGAAGAAGTAAAAGTAAAATTCCTGCTCTGGGTTTTCAGATTCTGGCTTCTCGTGTTAACTCTACTGCCTGGGGTGGGAGGGGACTGGAGCCCTTGAGGAAGGGAATTGAGGGGAAGCCTCTATGGGGTTCCTTTCTCTACTGGAATGTTACCCTGTGGCCCTAACACTGGCTGAGATTGTGTTTGAGGGGCTGGGATAGAGTGAGCACAGAGCTCCCACAGCAATCCCAACAGTTCATGCAGTCATGTTCAGACATTTTCCAGTCATATCAGATCCTTCATGATCCCATTTATGGTTTTCTTGGCAGAGAATGGTTTGCCATTTCCTTCTGCAGCCCATTTGACAGATAAGGAAACTGAGGCAAGCAGAGTTAAGTGCTCAGGGTCCTGGAGCTAGTAAGTGTCTGAGGCCAGATTTGAACTCAGGAAAATGAGTCTTCCTGACTCCAGGACTGGTGCTCTATGTGCTATGGTGCCGCCTAGCGGTCCTTTAATGTCAGGTAGAAAATATGAATTGAGCAAACTTCAAAAGAACTGAGTATGTTTGACCTGAAGCAGAGAAGACTGGGGAAAGAGTGAAAGTCTATTAGTGGTCATCAATGATTAGGAACCATTTGCTGGGACAGTTTCAGAACTTAGTGTGGACAGAGGCAGATCAGTGGATGAGCAAAGGATCCATCCATCTCTATTGAGCCAAGGTCACCAATAGATGACCACATTCTGAAGCCAAAGTCAGGATGGTGCCTGGGTCGAATTCTCCCTGAGCAGGAAGGAAAAGCCAATTTATAGGCAGCTATTATAATGTACAGCAGACAGAGCACGGGACCCAGAATCAGGAAGACCTTAGTTCAAATCTGGGGTCTCATACTTGCTAACTGTCTGCCTGGGGTATATTATTAAACCTCGCTAAGCCTCAGTTTCCTCTTCAGCAAAATGGGAGTAATAATAGCACGTACCTCACAGGGTTGTTGTGAGGTTAAAACAAGATCGTATTTATAAAGCATTTTGAAAACCTTAAATATATGTGTATATATATATATATGCATGTATTTGTGTGTATGATATATTAGCTTAAATGCCAGCCATCCTTACCAGTATGATTATTACCCACTCAGTCATCAGAGCTTCCCTGTCCTTTCCTCCCAGGACTCTTTGTTACCTCTAAGGAAATCTCATTAAAACCATGGCAGTCAGGGTGAGAGACAGGTTAACCAAATTAAACCCTTAATTGCAATTGCAAGACTTGTTCTGCTTGGCCTCCAAAGGTCAGACCAGAAGCTATGGGTGGGAGTTGCTAAAAGATCCACTTAGGTTTGGGTCAGCAGGGGCAGCCTAAATATTGGAGCTGTCCAAAAGCCCTTCAAATGGCTGCCCTGGGACTCATAGTTTTCCCCTCCTAGAAGATCTTCACAGAGAGGCTGTATGACCACCTCTCAGGATCTTATAGTGGTGGTTTGGGAGAAGAGGTAGGAATAGTTTGGGGTTATGGGCAGATACCTGTGGCAGTGGGATAGAGTGCCAGGCCTCAAATTGGGAAGACCTGAGCTCAAATCTAGCCTCAGACACTTACTAGCTCTGTGACCCTGGGCAAGTCACTTAACCCTATTTGCCTCAGTTTCCTCATCTGTAAAGTAAGCCGGAGAAGCAGATGGCAAAACACTCCAGTATTTGTGCCAAGAAATCCCCAAATGGGGTCACAGAGAGTCAGACACCACTGAAAAACGACTGAATATCAACAATAAAACTGGCTGCTAAGCCTTTCAACTCTGAGATTCTGTGAACTCCAGAGGAGGCCGGAGGGAACATAGGAAAGATAGTCCAGGCTGGGAGACAAGAGATCTGGGTTCTAGAGCTGGACTTGGCTTGACTTGGCCAAGTCTATTCCCCAGACTCAGTTTCCCTCTCTGTAAAATTAGGATCTTGATTCATGGAACCCGCTTTTTTTCTGTTTCACTGGAATATAAAATAACCATTTTATTTAAGTTCAGAATTTCTAATTATAATATCTTAATCTGTATTATTAATCATTAATTAATAAAAATTAATATTTTTATTTTTAATGAGGGACTTGAACAGGATACAACAGATAGGGAGGGAAAAATTGCTGGCTGGATCATTGGAGGGAAGGGAGAGCTGTGTACTATGGCCAGGTGATCAACCTGTTCAGACCCAGCTCCACTCCTCACCTCCCCCACTCCGCCCTGGCCCCCCAGGACTCCCATTGCCTCAAGGTCCACACTCGGAGCTCTCCAGCTCTCCAGTCATCTGACAGTGAGTCTGTTGGGAGCAGTGAAGGAATTTAGTCTTATCTCTTCCCCTGTAGGCTCCCCAGCCCTCAGTTTCCACCAGGCATTCCACCGGCCACAAATGCAACAGTCTCAAAGGAGCCAGAACCCAGACAACCACTTTCTCTCTTACCCCCAGAGCACCACAGGGTTTGAGCTTGGCCTCAGCTGTGCAGGGGAGGAATTGATAGTGAGGATGGATCGCCCCCTTGATGTGAAAGAAGGCAGGCACAGGGAAGAGCTGCTGGGAGTTCAGAGGGCTGGTATTTGCTGGGTCCACTCCGTGCTGTGCACCCCCAGTCTGCCTCAGCTCTCCAGTGACACTCCCCCAGGGACATCAGAGATGTAGGACTGGAAAGGATTTAGGTCAGCTATTCCACCTCTTCCAACTCCCAATGTACAGAGGTAGCATGCTTATAGAAAGGGATGATGGACTCACCCCAGTGCTCAGCACAGTGCCTGGCACATAGTAGGTGCTTAGTAAATGCTTATTGACTGACTGACACATCACCCAGCTTCAGTCTGTCACTCAATTCATTGCAAGATATTTAATTTTATCGTTCTGAGCTCTATGGAAATCTAGGAGTATGTTGAATAATTTATTTCTCATTAACAAATTTGCAGTCACTATACCATTAATTAGCTCAAACCAAACCCTCCCCCACTGCACTTCATTAAATCTTAATTATTTAATGAAATCTCCTTGCCCATTAATAATTAATTTTATTTCTCTATAGTTAAGTTAGTATCAAAATTAATCAATATAATCCATTTATTTAATAAATAGAATTGATAATAAACATAAAGGCATTGATACGTAGTTACATATTTTGACTATGACCAAAGTCACAGGCCAAGATACCTCTAGTCCCCAATATCTGCAGTTGACTTCTTTTTTCTTGTCTGAAAACTCAACCTCAAATCACTCAACTCATCTCAGACAATGATTAAAATATTTTAATAATCTTGGTAATATTTCTCCTCCAAGATAGCCCCTTTTTCGTTTTTCTTGTTTTCTATAAGCACAGGAAATAGTCTTTCAGTTTCCCTCAAGATCTTGAAAGAATTTTCTTTATAAATGTCTCTTTATAGGATTTCCTCAAAAATAATGCTGAAAGTTCTCACAGAGAAGCTTCTCCTCACCTTTATTAAATTTTTATTTTTATCAACTTTATTTTTTTCAAATTTTTTTCCTCTTAACAATTATATTATTATTTAGTATTTTAGTTTTCAATATTGATTTCCACAAGATTTCGAGTTACAAATTTTCTCCCCATTTATACCCTCTCCCCACTCCAAGATGGCATATATTCTGATTGCCCCATTCCCCAATCAGTCCTCCCTTCTGTCACCCCACTCCCCCCATCCACTTCCCCTTATTTTCTTGTAGGGCAAGATAGATTTCTATGCCCCATTACCTATGTGTCTTATTTCTCAGTTGCATGCAAAAACAAGGTTTTTTTGAGCATCTGCTTTTAAAACTTTGAATTCCAAATTCTCTCCCCTCTTCCTTTCCCACTCACCCTCCCTAAGAAGGCAAGCAATTCAACATAGGCAACACATGTATTATTATGTAAAACACTTCCACAATACTCATGTTGTGAAAGACTAACTATATTTCTCTCCATCCTATCCTGTCCCCCTTTATTCAATTTTCTCCCTTGACCTTGTCCCTTTTCAAAAGTATTTGCTTTTGATTACCTCCTCCCCCTATCTGCCCTCCCTTCAATCATCCCCCCTTTTTTATCCCCTTCCCCCACTTTCCTGTGGGGTAAGATACCCAACTGAGTGTGTATGTTATTCCCTCCTCAGGTCAAATCTGATGAGAGCAAGATTCACTCATTTCCTCTCACCTGCCCCCTCTTCCCTTCCAACAGAACTGCTTTTTCTTGCCACTTTTATGAGAGACAATTTACCCCATTCTATCTCTCCCTTTCTCCCTGTCTCAATATATTCTTCTCTCATCCCTTAATTTGATTTTATTTTTTTAGATATCACCCCTTCATATTCAACTCACCCTGTGCCCTCTGTCTATATATGCATATTCCCTTCAACTACCCTAATATTGAGAAAGGTCTCATTAATTACACGTATCTTTCTACGTAGGAATGTAAACAAAACAGTTCAACTTTAGTAAGTCCCTTATGATTTCTCTTTCTTGTTTACTTTTTCATGCTTCTCTTGATTCTTGTGTTTGAAAATCAAATTTTCTATTCAGCTCTGGTCTTTCACTGAGAAAGCTTGAAAGTCCTCTATTTTTTTTGAAAATCCATATTTTGCCTTGGAACATTATACTCAGTTTTGCTGGGTAGGTGATTCTTGGTTTTAATCCTCCAGAATATCATATTCCAAGCCCTTCAATCCCTTAACGTACAAGCTGCTAGATCTTGTGTTATTCTGATTGTGTTTCCACAATACTCAAATCGTTTCTTTCTGGCTGCTTGCAGTATTTTCTTCTTGATCTGGGAGCTCTGAAATTTGGCAACAATATTCCTAGGTGTTATCTTTTGGGGATCTTTGTCAGGAGGTGATCTGTGGATTCTTTCAATTTCTATTTTGCCCTGTGGCTCTAGAATGCCAGGGCAGTTTTTTGATCATGGCTTTCAGGTAGTCCAATAATTTTTAAATTATCTCTCCTGGATCTATTCTCCAGGTCAGTGGTTTTTCCAATCATATATTTCACACTGAATTCCATTTTTTCATTCCTTTGGTTCTGTTTTATAGTATCTTGATTTCTCATAAAGTCACTAGCTTCTACTTCCTCCAATCTAATTTTTAAGGTGGTATTTTCTTCAATGGTCTTTTGCACCTCTTTTTCCATTTGGCCTATTCTGCCTTTCAAGACATTCTTCTCCTCATTGGCTTTTTGGAGCTCTTTTGCCGTTTGAGTTAGTCTATTTTTTAAGTTGTTATTTTTTTCAGTATTTTTTTGGTTCTCCTTTAGTAAGTCATTGACTTGTTTTTCATGGTTTTCTCATATCACTCTCATTTCTCTTCCCAATTTTTCCTCTACTTCTCTTACTTGCTTTTCCAAATCCTTTTTGAGCTCTTCCATGGCCTGAGCCCAATTCATACTTTTCTTAGAGGCTTTTGATGTAGGCTCTTTGACTTTGTTGACTTCTTCTGGCTGTATGTTTTGATCTTCTTTGTCACCAAAAAAATATTTTAGAGTCTGAGTCTGAGTCTGAGTCTGTGTCCTTTTTCATTGCCTGGCCATGTTCCCAGTCAACTATTTGACCTTTGAGCTTTTTGTCCGGGTATGACTGTTTGTAGAGTAGACAGTGCTTTGTCCCAAGTTTTAGGGGCTGCACTACTATTTTCAGAGCTACTTCTACTCCACTGTCACCACATGCTCTGCCACAGCAGCACTCCTCTTCCCCCAAGAACCACCAACCAGGATTGTGACACAGATCCAAGCAGGGCAAAGCAAGTGCTGCACTCCTGCTCTGGTCTGCCGCTTGATTCCTCCCACCATGTGAGCCAGGGATTCTAGAAGCAGCTGGCTGGAGCTCCACCACCCCACCATCTCCACCATACCCGAGGCTGGTGGCCAGAACACTCTCTAACCTGATCTAGCAGTTTACCCACTAACCTGCTCCATAGTCTTTGGTGTTTGCGGGTTGAAAAGTCTGGTAACTACCACAGCTCAATGATTCATGGCCCTAAGGCCTGCTTTGGGCCAACTCCCAATCTGATCTGTCCTGGTGTGGCCCACGCTGGGCTGTGCTCCACTCCCAGCAACATGCGATTGACCCTTCCCAGTGACCATCCAGGCTGCACCATGGTGGAGACCCGCTTCCCTCTGCTATTTTGTGGGCTCTGAAGTTCTAGAATTTGTTCAGAGCCATTTTTTACAGGTGTTTGGAGGGATTTGGGGGAGAGCTTAAGCAAATCCCTGCTTTCCAGCTGCCATCTTGTCTCTGCCCCCTCTCCTCACCTTTTCTCTTTCTGTTACACAGATTCTTCATGGTCCTCATGAATAACAGACAACACACATCTTTTTCCTGACTCTATAGGGAGAGGCATTTCATATTAAACCATTTTCTCAACTGTCCTCATAGTAAGACCTTTCTCAATTATCATTTTTTTTTAAAGTCACCACACAAAACTGCTTTTTTCCCCCAACTTTCTATTTGAGTTCTTAAAGCTAGGTGGCCCAGTAGCTAGAGCTCCAGGCCTGTAATCAGGAAGACCTGAGTTCAAATCCAGCCTCAGACACTCAATAGCAGGGTGACCCTGGGCAAGTCACTTAACCCTATTTGCCTCAGTTTCCTCAACTGTAAAATGAATCAGTGAAGGAAATGGCAAACCACTACTCTATCATTGCCAAGAAAACCTCAAATAGGGTCATGAAGAATTAGATATGCCTGAAAAAGGACTCAACAACAACAAAAATATATCTCCAGTCTCTTTGAGAGATACATTTAAAACAAGGGTTACACAAGGTGAGACTGCTAATTAAGGAAAAAAAACAGAATAGGTGGGAAGTAGAACACAGACATAATGAGAGATTATTAACTTTCCTGTCCATTCCAGAAGTCACCCATTGGAGTATGCTGAAGCAAACTCCTCTTGTCTGGGTAACTTTGGCCTCTTCCTGCCTCTTGAATTGAGAAAGGGCCAATCAGAATGGCCTTTAGAAAGCCAAACTGAAGTAACAGCTACTAGAAGATGCTCTGGTTGGCCCATTCTCATTTTATGACAAAGTCAGTATGGGAAAGGGGAGGTGGAAAGGTACTTGAAAAGACAGAGAGCAGTGCCTGGCATATAATAAAGGATTATGTGCTTGTTAATTGTCTTTGTGCCATCTCTAGAATTTTATAACTTGGTTTAAGAACACACACACACACACACACACACACACACGATAGTGGGAGGTGTCAAAGACTGCAAGGTTGGTATTCATACCTCATCTGCATCTCAGCTATCCTCTGCTCCTGTTTGGGGGGCTGGAGGGCAGAGCAAAGTGCTCCCCCCAAAGCTTCCATTTAAAAATGGCCCTCAAACAGGCCACCTCTTTCCTCTCCCAACCACTTAAACTCCTTGGAGTGAACTCCACCACGCGCCAGTGCTAGGTACCCTCTCTCTGCCTGGGCACCTTCTTGCCCACACCCTTCCCCTCACTTCCCCACACAAACACAGTGTTTCTGCTTCTTTTTGTGTGTTGTCTTCCTGTTTGACTGTAAGCAGCTTGAGGGCAGGGGCTGTCTTCTGCTTTTCTTTGTATCCTCAATGCTTAGCACAGTGCCCTAGGCACACAGTAGGCACTTAATAAATGTTTATTGACTGTCAGCTCCAGAGATGCAGGGCCATTGACTCTTACCTTGAACAAACTCCCAGATCAGGCAGGACCAGTGCTCACACACTCATCAGTACTTTGGTTTCAATCGGCTCAGCCTTCCAGTGGAAATCTGAGTTCAGTTATTAGGGATGCTGCTTGGGGTCATTTATAAAACTAAACTGTAACAGGAGCCGCCAGCAATGTCTTTTAACCTTCCACCCCAGAGCTGAATTGTCCTAGCACAGAGAGGGGGTGAAATGATACACAGCTGGTCAGAGCTGCCAAGACCAGGCAGATTACTCCTTCAGCGGATCACAGAGGCAGAAGACGCTTGTTATGTTCAGTCCGAGTGGCAACATCCTTCCCTTGCAATCCACTCCCCCGGCAGCTCCCAGCCCCCCGAATCCTCCGAAGACCTCAAAATTTTCCCAAGCTTCCCAACACTGACTTCCCTCCCCTACCCAACACCCCAAAGCAGCTCTTTTCTCCCATGGCCATTCAGCCCCTTCTTCCATCTAAAATAACTACACTTCCCATCATCCCTTCAGCCTACACTAGACAACAGAAGCCCACTTCTGTCTATGACACCCCATCTGCAGGTCGGTTCTCCCTGACTTTCATCCCCTGACACACCGGGCTAACCAGAGGGCGGAGCTTCCAACCTGCCCCGCGCCGCCCCTAACGGACCCTCCTTCTGCTGCCACCTCCCTACGCGGTCTCTCCCGGTAAGAGTCTCTCTGTCTCTCCGTCAGTATCCCACCGGCCAAATTCTTGTGGCCGTAATCTACTGACCTTCAGGTCACTGGCCCTGCTTGACAAGGAAGGCAGTAACCTGGCTTCACGGTCTTCTCTTCCACAGCAATATCGCCCTCAAACTTGGGGAAATAACAGTAAAAATAATACAATCCAATAATACGATAACAGTAATAATATCCTGGGCAAATCGCTTCACTCCTGTCTGCCTCGGTTTCCCCAACTGTAAAATGGGGATAATCATAGCGCCTAACTCCCAGGGTTGTTGTGAGGATCAAACGAGAGAATGTAAAGTGCTTAGCACAGTGCCTGGCACATAGGATGCCATGCTATGTAAATGCTTCCTGTTAATAATAATAAACAATAGTGATAAAACAACGAATATGTCTAAGAGTGATGTCAGGTTTGCAAAGTGCTGTGTTATCTCATTTGATATCTATGATTATATTACATATATCTTATCTCATTCAATCTTCACAACAGCCCTAGGAGGTGGGTACTAAATGATCCCTATTTTACAGATGGGGGGAAATGAAACTGAGAAGGCTTAAGTGATTTGCCTGGGGTCTGGCATATAGCTAGGAAGCCTCTGAGGCAGAATTAGAACTCAGATCTTCTTAGCTTCAGGTCCAACACTCTATCTACTTCCCCACCAAATCACCTACTTCAATATACATGT
>CM053622.1:788450025-788472506 GCA_028646595.1 Phalanger gymnotis
ATAGATATAGATATAGATATAGATATAGATATAGATATAGATATAGATATAGATATAGATATAGATATAGATATAGATATAGATATAGATATAGATATAGATATAGATATAGATATAGATATAGATATAGATATAGATATAGATATAGATATAGATATAGATATAGATATAGATATAGATATAGATGTAGATGTAGATGTAGATGTAGATATAGACATGGATATCTCCTGAGCTGTATTAAGAGGAATATGACTTATAGAAGCAGAAAAATGATCATCCCACTATACTCTGCCATCCTAAGACCTCGTGGCATCAAGACAGAGACCAACCCCAAGTACGCTCTGTCTTTTCACCCTCTTGACCCAGCTGTCTATCCCCTCCACCCCCACATACTTCATGAATAATCCTGGACACTCCCTGACAATCCCAGTGACATCCCATGATGTCAGTGCCTGGAGGAATCTTAGGCAAATGTCAGCATTTCCATGGTGATTCTGGTCCAGGTTTACCTGTGCTCTAGGGATGAGACTCTTGTGGTATAAAAGGAAAGGCTTGGAGGGAGTCTGGCTCTGCTACTCTTCACCTTTCCCTCACCCAATAAGTCATCTTTGGTAGCCATGTACAAGTTTTGAGATGCTTCCTTCCCCCTCAGCCCCAAGTCACCAGTTGATGTGAGATAGAAGAACTTGGCATTGACCAGATAGCTGATGAAAAGCATCCTTCTCTGCAATCCCTAGGAGTTACCATCCACCCCCTTCCCCACTAGCCTCTTGGGGAGATACTGGATTTCCTCCTATCTTTGCCCCCTTCCCTTAACAGCTTGATCTGAAACCCCAAACCCCTGCAGTCTCATAAACCTGATTGGCTTGAACAATCCACATGGACCTGAGGAGCCTTGCAACTTACTTCCCTTGTTCTCTACTTTTTACAGATCAGCAATAAATCTCTTAATGAATTCCTGGGGCTGTCTCAGCCTTGTAGCAGAGCCAAGAGATCTTAATAGCTTGAATACTTTCCATAATCTCTGGTCTCTGTAGTTCTCCTTTAAACAGAACAGCTGTGTCTCAATTATACAGAATATTCCATCCTGCTGAAACAAAAGACCATATTTTCTATCAGGGCTGTACAACCTTAGGTTTTTATTGAAATAATAGATAATATATTCTGATGTGCCATTTTAGTGAGAGCTCTGTGGTAGCTCAGCTTCCTTTACTAAAGCATTTGTATAAATTTCTATGCTTGTAGGTGGGGCACATAAATCTCCCTGGAGGCCACCGCATTTTGGACAGCCATTTTATATAATCATAACTTCATATAGTGTGATTTCGAATAGGTGCAACCACATCTGGGATTCAATACTCACAGTCATTTTTCAGTCCTGTCCAACTCTTCTTGTAGAGATGGTCTGTGGTAAGAGAGGTAAATGACAGGTTTTCCTTTAAGCCTAAGCCTGTTCTAGCTACCCTTGAGGATGTGCAGAATGGCATGTGGAGATCCAACTATATCTTGGTAAGCCTCCTAGGTCTGTGCAAGGCAAGACTGTACTAGACAAGAGGTCATGGGTCTAGAACCACCCTCACAGCTGTGATGCACATGGGAAAGAATAGAAATGTTTCAAGTATGGGTATCTGCATGGGAATGATCAGGAATGCTGCAATATAGTGAGCATGGTGTATCTAAGCTACATGGGCTACGTGAGACACGTGGCGGGAAGTCCCAGTAAAGTATCAAAGATGTCCCAGTAAAGTAACAAAGCGATGCATTAGGTAATGGTTCAGAAGCATTAGGTAATGGTTAAGAAACACTATAAAAGTCTGTTGCTTGCTTGAATAAAGTTGAGTTCTGATTCAGACTCCACCCAACTTGTGTCATTGCATTTCTCCATGGAGCACCTGAAGCTGCTGGGCGGCTTCATCTGGCGCCCAAACAGGGACACCCCCCCCCCCCCCGCCCCAGACAGTGAGGGCCGGTCTTTCCGTGGGAGAAACCCGGTAGCAGCAGCAGCAGGAGGCCTCCACGTTCATTCAGCATTCATTCAGGATTCATTTAGCATTCATTCAGGATGGGGAAAAGGTGAGGACCACCCCAACTCATCAGGCATATACAAACAGGGATAGCATATAGCAATACAGCAATGGGACGAGTATCATCAAGATAATCGAGTGACCATTGTCAGGAGAGCTATTCTAGGGTGTTGAAAAGACTGACCAAAAAGAAAGGGCTGTATTGCACATCTAGGCAAATAAATAATTTTTAGAAGCATTTTCTTTGTACAATGTAATCAAGATCTGCATGCAAAACCTGAAGAAAATAGAAAGGTTCAGAGTTTTTCACAGAGCTGTCAAACTGAAAGTAAAATGCTCAAGCAGGACGAGAATAAGAAAGCTATGCTGTTAGAAAAGGATCGAGACTATTATCTAAAGGTTTTGAAAAAGTTGGTTATAGACAGAGGACTCTTGATAACCTCCAGACAATTACAAGAATTCCTGGAAATCATAGAAAAATGTTGTCCTTGTTTCCCCACAGAAGGGACTTTAGATCTGAAGAAGTGGGAGGTTGTAGGAAACCAGATGAGTGAATATTTCAGGGAGGCAGAACCTATAGCATTCCCGATAACTGCCTTTTTGATATGGAACATTTTAAAAACATGCTTGCAAAAGCCTGAAGCAGTACCTCTTGCTACAAAAATTTTAAAGACCGATGGGGTTATGGGAACAGGGCAAGAGGAGGAGCTTGCACACTTGTTAGACTCCAAGTACAAGATACCAGAAAAAAGGTAACTTAGAATATGATCCAGAGGAAAGAATGAAGTCTCCTTCAGCCACTCCTCCACCTCCTCAATATAAATCCAGTCCATGCATTTGGGAACGTAAAATATATTATATGAAAGTTCTGAAGAAGCTAGTAAGGGAAAGATGTCTCTTAAACAACTGGAAGAGACCAACTGGGGATCTGCCCCAGATCATCTTAAAAGCAGGGTCTCCAAGACCCCAATAAAGCATAGCACCTGGCCTCCATTACATCAGAGGGTCAAGCAATTTGTGTAAAGGATTCAAAAAATCCTGTGTTTCCTGTCTCTGTGTCTGCTTTCTGTATCTGCGTTTCTGTGTGGAGTGTGTAATCTGACACCCTGAAATGTCCATCATCTCTAGAGAGAAAAATGGCTTCTTGTTTAACAGTTTTTTTCTTTTTATGGTTTTTTTTTGATGGAAAAGGCAAGTCAGAGAGGGTAAGAGAAGTGTCAGGTCAGAACAAGAAAGAAATAAGGTATGTGCAGTTTTAAAAGGGGCTTTAATCAAAGTCCACCAGAAAGGAAAGGCAAGAAAGTTAAGCATGTAAGAAAGAGGAGGATATATAGAAAGTTTAAGGAAAGCATAATATATTTTGCATAAACAATGTGATTAGAGGTGTTGAAAGTAATTAGGTTCAGAAACTTTTGGAAAGTTGTTGGAAATAATGCTCTTTCTTTCTCCCTTCATTCCAAATCTGGCCAATTTGGAATATGAAGAGAGATAAGAAAGGAGGCGGGGACCTTTTCCCTGAAATTTAAATGAAATGTGTTATTCTTGATTTGATGCTTAAGATAAAGTCAGAATTTATTATACCATTTGGCACTAAGGCAAATTCAGAAAATGCATAGATCTCAAATAAAGAGACGCTTTGAGTCTCCCAGTACAAGGAAAAGGGACAAGGCACCACTGGAGCTTTTCCAGAGTCCCACTCACCTTTGACTGGCAAATTCAAAGCTCTCACTTAAAAAAAAAAGTTTTTAAGGAGTGAACACAGAAGTAAAATTTACTCGAGTTAAAATTAGAACTATTAAGATCTTTTCAGGGCTGCAATAAATGTTAGAGCAGCTAAAAATTCTTTAGCAGATTCTGTTAACCATAGATAATCTGGTGAAGCATATGAAACCTTTCTCAAAATAATAATACACTTATGAATGTGAAGAAAAATCAGTTTAAATAACAAAAGATTTGGATGTTTTCCATATTCCTCTTCAATCTATCTGTAGACTTCTTGGGGGGTTAAGAATTCCAGTTCACTGTCAGAAGTATATACAAAGATGTTTTAATTCATGTGTGTTTAAGGATCATCAGCATGAGACTAGTATAAATAAAGAATTAGAAAATATTTAATAACATGAAGGTATCAAAGAAATCTATAGAGCTAATAAGTACTTTTTACTATACAGCTACAGAGATCCTTATGTGCAACTCCGTGACCCTCATTCCTATTTGAGTTTGAAACAAGTGGTTTAAAGCATCCAAACAGGGAAACGAAAGCCAAACACGAGAGCCAACCTGAACATATTTTACTCAAAAGACTGTTACAGTATTCCTGAGAAACAAAAATACTTCTTTGGATACAAATTATCTCCATAGATATAACCTGGGCCCCCCAGGTGAAAACATTTCTAGCTTGCTGTGATTTTCCTACATTTGCTACTTGGAAAGTTTAAAAAGTGATTTTGCTGCAAATATACAATAGAGAATTGGCTCCTTTTCAAATAATAGCCCTGTGTACTAGCTGCTTTTTCTTATTTAGGCCCTTTACTCTGATGTGTTTTTCACCTAGAAGTCCTCATATAAATTAAATCATAATAACATAGAAACTGCAGAAATTAAAATATATGTCGCAACAAAGGCTCTGTTCTCCGTTCCCGACTTTGCTACTTTGTTACCCTCTCATACCCCACTGACAACAGCCCTGGACCTCTAGGCACCCTGAAGCCCACACTTCTAGGCAACAGGTGGCAGAGGAACCTCTCCTCTCAAGCCCCCAAGTCCTTGCTACCACATCACCAGAACCTGAAATTTTTGCTCCTAGTTTCCCAAACCCAGCAACCCCTATTAGGAAGTAAAGGTTCCCCAGGGACCCTCCTCAATGACTCCTTAGACCTTTAATTCAGATGCTGGACTCTGCAGCTTCCCAGCACCCTCCAGTCCACAGCCAGGCTCTGCAACTGTGTGGAGAGAAGAAAAGCCTCTACGCTTGGTAAGCCCAATATATGTAATGATTTGGGAATGCAATTAACGTCATCTGAAATTTTTCTGTTTGTACTATTATTGTACTCCTAAATTGTAGTAAAATTCTCCTATGTTGTAAAACTTAAGTGAGTAGAAATGCTGTTAGACAAAGCAATCTTTAATCTGAATTTCGTTGAAACTACAAAATGAAAACAATTGTGTAAAACTGGTTAAGTTACTTTCTCAGCCTTGTTAAGGTCACAGCTAAAACAATCTGGCCAGCATTTATGAAACAGGATTATTGTTAATAGGTTATTTGGGATTACTATTTTAATGTTAAACACCAATAAAGTTTTGGAGAGATACAAGGAATTATGTCCACCTAAAGATATTGGTTATTGTAAGATATTGTTATTATTGTTCAATTAATTATCAAATCCCTCTGCCTAAAGAAGAAAACTGACTGTGGTTAAGCCTCCGGAATGGTAATTAATTGGTTTTGGTTTTAAAGTTTAAATAGATGATAATTGTTTATGATGTTGTTATATCTCTAAAATTTTTCTTATTGCTTGGTAAACAACTGTATCATCTGTGTTGTCAATAATCTAAATGTTATTAGATTAAGAATCGTACTGTAAGAAATGTTTTGTAAAATTCTTTGCATGATGTTTAGAAGGCCTACTAAATTTCTATTTGTGAGCTAATCTGTTGCAGCAATTTGTTATTGATGACAATTATGTCCAAACCTACTGTAAATTTTTAAATTTCATTTAACTTTCATTCCTAGCTTTATTGTGTGTTTGTATCAACCTCGAATAAGTGTGCTCAGAGAAACAGCAAAGGATAGCAAACAGGCCCAAGGTTTTTTCTATTAACCCCTTCCTGGGCACCATGTTACTTCTCCTTATTTTGTAAAATTGCCAAGGCCCCTGGAAACTATCTGCATGGGCAAGGTCATCAGCCCCAGAAAAAGAACTTGTTTGAGTTACATAAATTTTAAACAATGAACTTGGCTTGCTGAGGAATTGCAAGTTTATGTAAAATAGATTGAAAAGACTCTAATGATTGGCTTTTATACCAGGACATGTTCAAATCTGAGAGGAAAAAGATATTAACTGGAATCTCGTATGTACGTGAATCCTGGCAAATCTTTATTGCTTATTACAACTCTATGAGAACAAAAATTACTGTATCTGTCTCTAAGCTGTAATTAGGGAGACTTAGGGCAAAAGGCATTTGGGACCACAACTGATTTTGTTTTGAGTTTAAAATTGGATATAGTTGTCTGCATTAAATCAGTATCTGAGAGAAATGCCACAAGCTACTCAGAGGGAATGTGATCCTGTACTCTTAACAGGTAGAGGTCTGCATTTGGGAAAAGGTTGAGGGGACAATCTTAGTCTCAATCTAGGATGGGAGCCTCCTGGCTCACTTTCCCCTTGTGTTCCTTTGGAAAGGAAAGTTTCCCACCTGACTATTTCTGAGTTTAGCCATGAGGTGGAACAGATACTGCATGAACTGTAACTATATCCTGTCATAATTGGCTATGTCACAATCTGTCCCTGCTTTTTTCCTTTTATAGCAAATTTCTGTGATCAGAACAAGTAGTTAACATACAACTAGTACATGTGCAGCAATTTATACAATCTGCTTAAGACTCCCTTAAGATGTTCACTTTGTTTAAATAAGATTCTAAGAGCAGTAGTAATAAGAAGAATGTTTTGTGGTTTATTTTGTAAATGCCATCAAAGAAACATAAAGATTATAAGTGGTAACTTAAAATTGTGCTAAGGTGACTCTTGTAGGAGAATGGACAGAAAGCTGGTTCCTGCAAAAAGACAAGAAGAAGACGCTGTGCTGGAGACGACTGGAACAGATACCAAGGACCAGAAGATTTCATTGATGATGTCCTCTGCCAGACAGCTGCATATGAAAAGACTTTCTGAATCTTAAAGAGACAATTACATTTTTATTTCTTTTTTGAGTCTATGTATCTATATTCACAAAGGGGACTGCCCCCTTTGATTTGTCAATGCGTCGATCAACCCTTCCCATGTTTACTTACAAGGGATAGTTAAAGGAAAAAATTTGGATGTACATGTAATGGTGAGGTGTCTGCAAAAGAAAAAGGGAGGACTGAGTGGAATACTGAAGTAGCAAAAACAATTATTGATGGTTTCAAAAAATTACTGATATTTTCAAAATGTTTACCCATTTCATAATGTATTCTTGACTATTTTCTGTACAGTACTGTAAGGATCCCCCCAAAACCCTTGGGGACCCCCTGACCCCAATTAGACCAGCTAAAAGGGAAAAACGGGGCAGAAGTCAATAAGCAGATTAACTTTGTTTATTGTACTCCCCAGCTCCCCTTTTATACATGAGAAGCTGGTTTGGTTGGTAATAACAACGTTACCCAAACTAATGTAGCAATAGCAAGTAATAACAAAGATAAGACCAAACACGTATATTAACCTTGTATGAAAACATATCCTCCTGTCCTTCATCATTCTGACGTGGAGAACAACATGACTGGGGCATGTTATCATAGTAACTGATATATCGCAGGACTCATTCTCTTTGGGGCATGGTGTTCTGATGCCTTGTCTCTGGCAATATACCAGAGGGTGCAGTAGTCCAACCATCCCTGAAGGAATGACTCTAACCTGCTATGGATGTTAAGCCTTAAAGGGCCCTAACACAGTACTTTATGTTCTTTGTTTGGTCATAATGTGTTTTTGTCTACCTTATGTCCCTAGAATAATGAATGCTATGTTTAAGCCACTTAAAATTACAAAATAACAAAGGAGGAGATGTAGGGGGCTAGCTCTGAGATGGTCCGTGGTGAGAGAGGTAAATGACAGGTTTTCCTTTAAGCCTGAGCCTGTTCTAGCTACCCTTGAGGATGTGCAGAATGGCATGTGGAGATCCAACTATATCTTGGTAAGCCTCCTAGGTCTGCGCAAGGCAAGACTGTACAAGACAAGAGGTCATGGGTCTAGAACCACCCTCATAGCTGTGATCTACATGGGAAAGAATAGAAATGTTTCAAGTATGGGTGTCTGCATGGGAATGATCAGGAATGCTGCAATATAGTGAGCATGATGTATCTAAGCTACATGGGCTACGTGAGACACGTGACGGGATGTCCCAGTAAAGTATCAAAGATGTCCCAGTAAAGTAACAAAGCAATGCATTAGGTAATGGTTCAGAAGCATTAGGTAATGGTTAAGAAACACTATAAAAGTCTGTTGCTTGCTTGAATAAAGTTGAGTTCTAATTCAGACTCCACCCGACTCGTGTCATTGCATTTCTCCATGGAGCACCTGAAGCTGCTGGTCGGCTTCAACTTCTTGACTGTATTTTGGGGTTTTCTTGGGAAAGATACTGGGATGGTTTGCCATTTCTTCTCCAGTACCTTTTACAGTTGAGAAAACTGAGGAAAACAAGGTTAAGTGACTTGCCCAGGGTCACCCAGCTAGACAGCGTCTGGGTCTGGATTTGAACTCAAGATGTGTCTTCCTGACTCCTGGCTTAGCACTCTACCCACTGTGCCATCTAGGGTGTCCTAAGGAAACCCAGGCCCAGTTAAGAAACTTGCTCCAAACCAGGTGGGTAGTGTCAACATTTCCTGAATTCATTCTAAGAAGACAAACAAAATTAGGCTGCATCCATATGTTTATTTCTCTCAAAGCTTGAGGAATATGCATATAGAGATATGCATGGGTGCTCATTATGCAAATGAACCCAAGGACAGACAGACAAACCTTATATCTTCAGAGTAATTCCCTCTCACCCCTCCATCCCTTTCTTGCTCAGAATGCTTGTATCAGCCCAAATTAGAGTCTCTATATGTGTTCATGATATGAGAAAGGAATTTCTTAATTGGATAGGTTGTCAATACAATAAGATAGGAAAAGTATCAAAGGGTCAATTGAAATTATAGATCCAAATTTGAGATCTTATTACCAACATATGATAAAATTTGTAAGTCAATCATATACATCTGTATATAATTCTTAGAGGAATCAGTCTGATCCTGTTGCTTTTCTCAAAATTTACTATCCTATTTAATTAGACATCTATCCCATTACATCTTTGTTTTATTACTTGGTCTAATCATTTCCTCCTGAGGACAATGTTATCTCTATATTACATTTATTTGGCCATGAATGTAGGTTAAAATTGTAAGCTATTCATTCTTGCATCTGTAGTAGTAATTCAGGTGATGTTGTGTTTATTGCCTTATTGCTATAGCATCCTGTTGTAGTAACTCAGAGATGTTCCATTTTCCACCTACCATTTAATAGATATAGTATTGTATTTACAGACTTTCTTGATTATAGAAATTTGCAAAAGAAAAGGAGGGACAATGTCATATATCATAACAGAAGGAAAGAACTTTCTTAGCTCTGTTTGATTCCAGGCGTGAGTCATATCTGACAGCCAATCATATAGTCACTAAATGCTGAAAGCAGGGCTTAGGAGTAATCAGGTGGGGAATTTTCCTTTTCAGAAAGGAAATAGCAAATTTCAGAAATAGAGTCAGGAAGACCCTACCTAGGCTGTGTCCAAGGTGGTCCTCAAAACTCTTCTTAGGCACAGACAGCCACCTTTAGCAATTCTTAGCCTGCAGCGCATGCCATTCTACTATTAACTTTATGACTCCTATCCCTGTAATCAGAGCTTATAACTATAGTAAATTGCAGTCCCATAAAGTCTTGAATAACGGGTAAGTATGGGCTGGTATCCTTCAGATAGGGCCATCCGAAATTTAATTGAGGAATTAATTATCAAATCAAATTTCATAATTTTTCTGTCTTCTTAAAATACTTCCTCACACTCGCTCATCATACTTAAACCATCTGAAACTGGTACAAAGACATCCAGAGTAACTATCTAGGGAGAGGAGGGGCTTGGATAATCCCCATTTGTCCCCAAACTTTCTTATCTGCTTCCCACATTTCCAATCAAATCTTTATTTATCTTTCCAAATCTCTTGAGTCCATTATTCACATTATTCAGCTTTCTTTTACATTTCAACCATAAGACAAGATAGCTCATAAGTTATTACTCTTTGCTAACATAACTACTGGCATTCTGTTCCTTAAACAAAATAAGAGGTTCCTAACTTTAACCTCACAGGTTGATGGATTTATGTCCTTGTTTCACAAGCATATTTATTCTTCTCTACTTATACTTAGTCTGGAAGAATGAGACACCTCAGGATTTGAATCTTATACATATAATAAGTTCAAACACTAATTTTAACTCTTGCTTAGGCCATGGAATGACTACAAATTCAGATCAAAAGAGCAAGATCTCTTCTGCTTTATAGCTCATTATATTAATTTAGCAATAAATTGTCTTGCAAATGAAAATTTTGTAGGCCTTCTAAAAATTACACAAGATTTTTCAAAACATTTCTTCTAAAAGTATTTCCCCTTCTTTAAAAACAGTTCAATTTTATCCTAATGTTAAGAGGAATAATCACTAAACTTCTATGAAGAAATTAGTTGGACGGTTTAAAAATGATAGATATCTCTTCCTCCTTAAAGAAAAAAAAAATAAAATAAACCTTTAAACACTGGAATTCATTAAAACTAAGTTAGTTTAAAATGTCCTTATTCCCAAAGTATTATACAGAATTCTACATATCCCAAGTTCCTTAGTCAAAAAGGTGTTTGTAATGGAAAGGAGACTTAGTTTTTATAAGCCAAGAAGAATATATCCAATTAAATTAGGCTTATCATAATACCAGGCCTTTCTTTAGATGAAACAGGCTTGAAAATCACACCCCCGTTTTTTTCCAAGGATTCTCATTTCCTCAATAGAAATTCTACAAGACAGAAACTTTTGCACAGAGTTTATAAGAATTTTAGGTGAATGCATTTCTAAATCACCTTGTGTAGAGAATAATTCATCGCATCATTAATGTGTGGAAACTATAACTTTAAGCCACCATAAATATTCTCATAACAGAAGTTTGAAAACTGATTATTTTGGGATTGCTGGAGAAAACTCCTGAGACTGGGGGTAACTCCAAGAACTCACCTGGGCTAAAACACCTTCTCCCAAATCTTGATTGCTCAGCACTCCCCACTCCCTCCCCAGATCAGATTAAGAGAAGAAAATCCAGGAGAATTGTAGGGAAAACTTAAATCACCCATCCCTACCTGGCCAAGGAAGAGGAGGTGTAGCACTCATACATTGGCAGTGACTCTATCGGTCCTGTGCCCCTGGGCACCTTGCAACCCACCCTTCTAGGCCAAGCTTGGAAATGTCACCCAGGTCCTATACATTCTTCCCACCTGCCCCAGAAGCTGCAAATTGCCCCAGGCTCAGTAAATTCTGCAGTTGTCAGCGGAAGTGAGAGGTGGATGGATCAACCTGTGGTGAGCATTCCCTAAGCCCTGCCTCCGAGAATTAGCAGCACTGGGATGCCTCTGCTCTTGGTAAACTCCCCACTTCTCTGTTCCACTTGTGAAATGTAGCAATTTTTGGCAAGCTACTTTCTCTCTGTCTCCCCTGTTTCATAATTTGTAAAGGGAAAATAATAATGGCTGTTGTTATGGGATCAAAATGGTACAATAATTGTAAAATGCTTATCATAATGACTGGCCTATGTTAGATACAACATTATTATTATCTCTCTAATTTAATATAATTGTTCCATACCTGATAACTTCGAAGTGGTTTTTAAATACCAAAAGTAATAAGATGAATAATTTCTATATGTGATAATCTGGAAATGCAAATTGATGTCATCTGAAGTCTATTGTTTGTGTATTTCTAAAATTGTATTATAGTTCTAAAGTTCTCTTAGATTGTGAAATCTGAGAGACCATCGTGAGGTCAAAATGGTGTTAAAGCAATTTTAATATGAATTTTGTTGTATGCAAATTGGTCTTTTAAAAGGGTGTGATAAAAATTTGATAATTTGAAACATATTTGTTTATAAACAAGTAGGAATAATACCGCTGATGTTTACTATGATAGCAGATTTTCCATTTGAAATCTTGTCTATTATGAGAATATTCATGGTGACTTAAAGTTATAGTTTCCACATATTAATGATGAGATGAATTATTCTCTGCACAAGGTGGTTTAGAAATGCAGTTAGACCAAGTCTCACTTGCTCATTGTTTGGGTTTTGATGGTTGAGAGTGAATGTAAATAACGATTGTTTCTGTTCTGGCTAGAAATCCTGAGGGTCTTCCTCTCTCAGACTGGTTCTTTTGAGAAGGCAAACTAAGCCATCTTTTGCCTCAATTCTTACCTAAGCTTTTAATCACTGAATGGGTATTGCCACAGACAAACTGAGACCTAAGAAAAACCTTAGCTTAAAAAGGCCAAGGTCTGACACTGAATCCAGGCCATCTACAGTTACCCTGACCTATGTCTTGCCACTGGACTCTGGAAGAGAAAGTGAGTGAAACCGGAGACTTTGCACAGCTCTCCCTCATTTAAATCCAATTCACTTGCAAGTCTTGGCATCACCCTCCTGATGTCATGGTCCTTTTAGAGAACAGAAGACAACAGCCTGTGAGTAGTATGAGCCGCCACACTGGGGAACCAACTGACCAGTTCCAGTTGGGCAGGGCAGCTCCTTCCTCCTCTCCTTTCCTCTCCTCTCCTCTCCTCTCCATCCACATAGGGTATAATACTCTCACCTGTGGGGGATCAGTCCAAAAGAATATAAATTTTGGTTGCTGAAACCTCTCACTGTTTCTTCAGATTAAAGGCTAGATTTCTTTCCTATAAAGGTAAACAGCAGCAAAAGGAGAAAAGGGGCAACCTAAGGTAGGAGGATTCTGGCCCTTCTTTATGTATGGAACAGGACTTGTCTCTTCACATGGGCTAGGTTGTTCTTATCAGTTCTCTCCACTTTCAATACCATGTGGGGATCAGGGGTTCAGAGTCCAAAGTCCATCACTATGGGACTCTTTCTTCATTGATGGATAGCTATGCTCCACACTTGTGTGAGAGGCAGGGTGAGGAACTTTCCTATCCCTTCTGACTCCCCTACTTTACTTCTACCTGCTAGCTTGCTGTCCTATTACTTAACTTGACCCTTCCCCAAAGATCCCTCCCTTATCTTCTCGCCCCTCCCTATTCCCATACATTTTATTCCTTTCTGAATTTAGAAAACTTTTATATTCTTCTAGGTATATATGTATTGTTCCCTCTTTAACCCATTCCCTATGAGAGTAGGATTCCAGAACTAGCAACCATCCTCTCCCATATAATTCCTCTGTGTCAGTTCTTCCTCTCACACCTAATTTGTACAATTATTCTTTTTATCTTTTCCTAGACAGTTTTATTTTTAGCATCACATTATATTCAACTCTACTCCAATCTTTCTTTCAAACTACCCAGTTACTAAAGACAATCATAGACATGCAATTTACATTTCCTCCTATAAAAGATAAACAGACTGTGCTTATTGAATCCTTTGTAATTAGTCTTTGGTGATTATATTATCAGATCCCATATGCCAAATTTTCTATTAATTTCAAGTCCTTTTCCAACAAATCCTGAAAGTCTGACAATTCATTGAATGTTCATTATTTTTTGCTCAGGATTATACTTAACTTTGCTTGGTATTACATTTTTGGCCACAACTCTTTTGCTTTTCTACAGTGTTCTAAGACCTGTGGTCTTTTGGTGGAGCCACTGCTAGGTCTTGTGTGATTCTAACTGTGGCTCCATCATTTTTGAATTGTTTTTTTTTTCTTGTTGCTCCTAATATTTTCTCCTTGTGATGGGAGTTTTAAGGGGCATATGTAGAAGGTCTTGCTGAGGAATACAAAGAGGCTCATGACTCTTCTCCCTTTCTTGAGGCTACTAGCCACCTCAAGGGGGTGGGTGAATAAGGGAAACAGGAAAAATAGGTTTCCTCTCCTCCTCCCCTTCCCCCCCCTTCTTCTCACCTTTCCTCCCTTCCATTCCCCTCCTCTCCTCTCTACTTTCCTTTTGTTCCTAACTTCTCCCCACCTCCATTGACCTATTTCCACAGTACCTGACAAGTCTCTACTAGTGAAAGGAGAACTCCACCCACTGCAAACACTGATAAAAGCCCAGGATCCCAGGGATAAGAGCATCTCTCCTATCAAACTATCAGGCAGTTGGCAGTTGTGGTGCTGTTACCAAACCCTCTGGACCATCTCAGACAGGACTCATGGCATCAAGAAACTACATCATGGGTAAGAGGGTTTGTGGGGATCCTTCACTTCCTGGACGCTGGGCCCCAGCCCTACTGTGTCCCCATCAGCTCCCCAGGCCTCACCTTGGTCCCAACCCCAGTACTAATTCTGCCCCTGCTACTTCTCAGTTGGCATATCAATTTTATCATGTCTGTAACCTCAGCCCTGACCTACAACCTCTAACATTCATTTCAGTTCCAACCCCACCACAAAGAGTACTGTGTTGCCTTTCCAACTCAACCCAAACCTGTACCCTAACCATTATACCTGGTTACTATCTGTGTAACCTCTCTGGGATTCAACTCCTCACTTGTAAAATCGGAGGATTGGACCAAAAAGCCCTTATTGTGCCTTCTGTGATCCTAAAACAGGCCCCAAATATTATTCTAGCTTTTATCATCTTCCCATTCTGACTGTAGCCTAACCCTCACTCTGATTCTCACCTCAAAACTCTGACCTGGACCCTAAACCTATCTTGGGTCCTAATCCAAAACCCTCCATCACCTACACTTCAGATTTATACTCTAATCTCACTCTGACCCCAGATCTCCCCAGCTTTCCCCCAGCTCCTCACAGAATCCTGCTGAGAAACCAAAGAGGAAGGGATCCCTTAGACCTGCTTATTCTAAAGACCAAACATCTTCATCCCACCCCCCAACTCCACATTCATAGGCTCATGGATTCAGAGCTGGGAGAAACCTGGGTGGTCATCTGTTCTAAGTCACTCATTTGACAGAAGAGGAAATTGAGGACCAGGGTAATTAAATCATTTGTCCAAAGTTTAAAAAAAAAGTCCTAAGAACTAGACTGTGAACCTAGGTTCCCAAATTCCAGATCTGGAGCCCACAGAGAAGCACCTGCATTTCTCCACAAGGTGAGCTATGAACCTGACCCCGAGCCCCAACCCCAAATCTGCTCAGTCCTAAACCCAACCTGACCTTAAAAAGCCAAGGCTGCCATTTACACCCAGCCCTGAGAAAATCATGGACCCAGCACACAGCAGGTTCTTCAGCATCTACCCAGGCCAGTCCTAGTTCCCAACCATTTCTAATTGCCAGACCCCAGGAGACAGGAGAGCTCAGCAGGAAGTGCCCTGCAGTTGAAGTCTTGGGGTTCTATTCTGGTCCTTCCAGTTACTAGCTGTGTGTCCTCCATCTAGCCCCTTTTATGGGCTCCATCGTTCCTACAAAATAAAGGGGTTGGACCCTTCCTGTTTGGATAGTCATGAAAAGATCTTAGTGCCACCAAGTGCCTCCTTCCTTCCTTTTGTCATTTTACAGCTGGGGTAACCCAGGTTCAGAGACAGGTGAAGACTTTCCTAGTTGATCCTGTGCCTCCATTTCCCCAGCCTAGGGCTCTTTCTCCTATACCCTGGAACCTCCTCTCAGTCTGCTGATGTAGCCAACCCTGATGCCCACAGGTGTCTACAATTGCCTAGACCTTCTGCCTCCTGACCTCAAACCTAACCTGAAGGAACCCTAACCCTCCAAGAGGGACTTGAAATGCAAAGTTCAGCCCCAATCCCATCTCCATCCTGGGCCCAAACCAACACCATCCAAAGACCCAGGTTCACTTCACCTCTTTCTCTTTCTCCTCCAGAAATCATTGTCTCCATCTTCATCATGGTTATCCTGTCCTCCTCAGGTGCTCCAGGTAAGGAAGGGAAGGCAAAGCAGGGAGGAAAGCTGTGGAGGAGAAGGAGGAGGGATGGAAAGATGGGGAGCAGGCATTGGGGCACTTCTGGAAGCATTTCCTCCTGAGCTTGGGGAGCTAATCATCTGTATCATTCACCCAGACCCTCAGGTGTTCATGTGCCAGCCCTGGCTCCTGTGTGGTATAGTGGCCTACAACCCCCAGGACAGTCAATGCTGTGAGGATGGCAGTGTCCAGTCCTTGCCTCTGAAGTGTGGTCATGAAGACCAGTTTGATCCCTGCTTTCAGTATTGCTGCCCCAACTCTGTCAAAAACACGTTTACTGTAGTGAATAAGACCAGGGAAGGGACTGAGAGAAGCGACTGTAAAATGGTGAGCTCCAATTAAGAACTGACATCAGGTAAGGATCCTCTCTCTCTCACCCCTTGAGTCTCCTGTCAAATAATGAGATTGTAATGAAATATTATTGTGTTAGAATTGACAAGCAGGATGATCTCAAAAAAACTTGGAAAGACTCACATGAACTGATGCAGAGTGAAGTGAACAGAACCGGGAGAACACTATACACAGTAACAACAACATTGGAAGATGAAGAGTTGTGAATGACTTACTTATTCTCAATACAATGATCCAAAACAATCCCAAAGGACTAATGATAAAGCATACTATCCACCTCCAGAGAAAGAACTGACACTGATCAAACACAGACTGGACCATGCCACTTTTCACTTTCTTATTTTTTTTCCCTTTTATTCAAGTTGTCTTGTACAAAATGACTAATGTGGAAATGTTTTACATAATTGCACATGTATGACCTATATCTGATAGGTATTACCATCTCTGAAAGGGGAGGGAGAGAGAAAGAATTGGAAACTTAAAACTTTAAATAAAAAAGTTAAAATTTGGGGTGGGGGAAGAAGAAAAAAAGACTCCTCCTATCTCCAAAGGCAGTTCCCAGACTTCAAGAGATCAAAGGACTTCGATGTTACCCCAAAGCCTGGGGGTTCTTCAGTGGATGGGCCTTTGGAGGCAGGGGGAGGGAGAGAGGAGGGAGAAGCCTCTTGGGCAGGGACCCATAGCTGCACTGTTCTCCTCCTCCATCGTGGATCTGCCTATAGGAAGGTCATCCATATGCCTTTGCTGGACATGGGCATAGGGACTTGGGAGATGGAGTAAGTGTGCCTTCACAGATAGTCACTTTCTGTCTCATTTCTGTTTAGATCGGGAAGGCCAGTATCAGTCACACAATCCACTGGGTACTGGGCGCTCTCTTCTTATTATATGAGTATTAACAAATAATAATAATCACCTCCTTATATAAAGCCATATCACCCATTCCCTTTACACTTTCACTAGAGCCTCTCACAAACAGCCTCATGAGGGAGATGGTGCAGTGTTGGCCTGCTTTTTACAGATAGGGAAACTAGGGCCCAGAATGGGATCAGAACTTGCCCAAGGTCACACAGTGTGTCAAGACTGGGATTATAGCCCACATCTCCTTATGCACAGCCACCTCAATGCACATACAGATACAGAAACACAAATATCTGCATTCACCTGCAGACCTTCCTAGTTTCTCTCCCTCTTTGGGCCCTGGTCCACAGCTTGGTTAATGCCAAGTGCTGGATTTGGGAGGGGGGCAGCAAATTGAGCTGTGAAGATGGAGACTCCGGGCAGCACTGGATATGCACAATGAGAAGGAATGGAGGAGCAGAGAGCCTGAAGAGCCCAGATCCCAGTCTGGTTCTGCTCTGGGCAGGGAGGGAAGGGGACTTAATGAGGGGTAGGAGGAAGACAGAAATAAAACTACTGCCTTGGGTTTTCAAATTTGGCCTGCTTGTGTCACCTTTGTTGCCAACAACGGGGAGGAACTGGAGCCAGGCCACGGGTAGGAAAGGATTTCCCTTCTTGACCTGAACCCCATCCAACAGCCCTCACCCTGGCTGGGAGCCTGGGAACAACATCAGCCAGGATAAAGTGAGCACAGAGCTCCCTCTTGTGAGCACAGAGGGAAGGAGCGACCCCTGATCACTCAGAGATGTTGAAAGGGACCTGGGAAATTCGCAGTCATTGAAAATGAGTCAATGATAAGAGCTAACATTTATAGAGACTTTCATATTTGCAAGTGCATTCAATAACAAATTGTCTCATTTTCTGGTAGATCTAGAGCTTGGACGTGCCTTAGAGGTTGTCTAGCCCAGCCTCTTTACAGATAAGAAAGCCAAGGTTCAGAGGTAGAAAAAAGCAGAGAGGGGATTTGAACCCATGACTTCTCAAGCTAGCTCTCCTCCTACTGCACCACACCACCTCCCTCCAGGGGAAATGAGGCTCAGGAATGGGAAGGGACTTGCTCAAGGTACCAAGCACATCAGGGGCAGAACCAGGACCTGAGCCCTAGTCTCCTGCTCCAAATGACTAGACAGCCTGACTTGTGGAATCACTGACCCGTGCCAGGAAACTGTCTAGAAAAGACAAAGCCAGGAGGGCTGATAAGGTTCCCAGGAAGCCACCGAAGTGGATGGACAACGAAGAAATTGTCTGCTTTATGTCTACCAGCCACTCCTGCTCTCTAGTGCTGTCCCCTGAAGCCAAGTAGTCAGTCAGTCAATAAACATTTAAAGATCTACTATGTGTCAGTCACTGTGTTAAATCCCGAGGCTACAAAAAAAAACTGTCCCTGATCTCCAGAAGTTCACAATGGAGGAGAGAGCATACAAACAGCTATGGTAGCTTGTTAGTGAGCAATAGCATAAATTGAAAATAAATGGGCAGAGGCAGAGGCAAGAGAATTACTGGGGATAATTCCTGTAGAAAGTAGGATTTTAGGGGAGACTGAAGGAAACCAAGGAAGCACGTGGAGATGAGGAGAGAAAGAATTCCAGGAATGAGAACAGCCAGAGAAAATACCTGAAGTCTGGAGATGGAATGTCTTGTGGGGGGAACGGCAAGAGAGCCAATGTTACTGGAAGGTAGAGTACTCCATGTGAGGTAAAGTATTAGAAGACTGGAAAGGTGGGAGGGGGTGTAGTAGCAATTTTGATTTGAAGATCTTTCCCACCCATTAATAGGCCATGTGACCTGCTTATGTCACATGACACCTAAGTTACATGGTGGGAGGAGCTTCCTGGCAGGAAAAGGAAGTTATAACACAGAAAATGCTGAAAGAGAGAAAATATGGCTGCTGCTGGCTGCTAATGGCCACCTTTGTGATATTTAGAGCTGAACAGGCTGACTTAGCTGTACTGTGAGTTTGTTTTGGGGAAGACCCCAGTTGGGGGGGGGGGGTCAGAGAGGTTTCAGGATGTTGAGGCTTCATGTTGTCATTTTCTGTATTGAATGTTTTGGGTTCCTTGCTGTTATGATGAAGTGGACTGACTGGGTGTGGGAGTTGAGCATTTGGTTATGGGATATGGTTCTCTGGTTTCTGAATAAATGGTTTACTTCTTCTATCTTCTATGTGGAGAGTCTCATACACTTTGCGATGCAGAGCTAGATAGGCATTTTGACGATTATCATCTACATTGTTATTATTGCCTTATTGTTTCAGTGAGGCAAGTTATGAAGGGCTTCCAATGCCCAACAGAGGATTTTATATTTGATCCTGGAGGTGATAGGGGACCACTGCAGTTGATTGAGTAGGGGTGACATGACTAGATCTATACTTTAGGAAAATCCCTTTGGTGCCTGAATAGAGGATGAACTGGAATGGGGAGAAATTTGTGGGAAGGAGACCAACCAGTAGGCTATAGCAATAGTCCAGGTGTGAGATGATGAGGACCTACAACAGGGTGGGGACAAGATCCAGAGAGAGAAGGGGGTGTATGGAAGAGATGCTGCTAAGGTGAAATGAACATGGTTTGGATATGGGCGAGGAGGGGGTGAGGGGAGGGGAGAGGAAAGGAGAAGAGGAGAGAAGAGGAGAGGAGAGGAGAAGAGAGGACAGGAGAGGAGAGGACAGGACAGGACAGGAGAGGAGAGGAGAGGAGAAGAGAGGAGAGGAGAGAAGTTCAGAAGGTTGGGAGGGTTTGGGGGATAAAAGACTGAGTTTATTTTTGACAATGTTGAGTTTAAGATGTCTAAGGGACATTCAAGGTATAGGCAGTTGGAGAGGTGAGGAGGCAACTAGGTGGCTCCATGGATATACTGCCTACCCTGGAGTCAGGAGGACCTGAATTCAAATCAGACTGGCTGTTTGACCCTGGGCAAGTCACTTAAACCTGTCTGCCTGTTTCCTCATCTGTCCTGAGGTGGAGAAGGAACTAGCAAACCACTCCAGTATCTTTGCCAAGAAACCCCCAAATGGAGTCAGGAAGGGTCAGACATGACTTGAAGAACAATAGTGGAGATATGAGACTGAGGGTCAGCAGAGAGTTTGAGGCCAGGTAAGTAGTTCTGAGGATCATCAGTATTGATATGAGCTGAGAAGACCACCAAGGGAAATATTATAGAGTGAAAAGAGAAGCAGAAAAAGTCCATTCCCTCTTCCACAGGACGGCCTTTGGAATACAGTCGGCATCCCTCCACCCCCTCCTCTCCTCTACAGGCCCAGGGGCCTCTAGTTTTCCCAGCTGATCCTCATAAGGCCCGATCCCGAGGCTCTCCACCATCTTGGTTGCCCATCCCAGGCCCATCTCCAGCTTCCCCACTGCCATCCTAAAAGGCGGTGCTGAGAACTGATCAGGACATTCTAGCTGTGGTCTGAACAGGACTCAGCTTCCTTCCTCCTGGGCTCTGCCCCTTTCCTAACACAGCCCAAAATCACATTCTTTTATTTTTGTAACTTGCCATATGACTCTGCTGACCTGTTTGGAGGTTGCAGCTAACTGACACTCCTAGCTCTCTCTGTGATGGCTAGCCATGACACCTCTACCTTTAACTTGGGAAGTTGATCTTTTTTAACCCTAGCTGAACACTTTCTATAATCTGCTAAGTCTTCCTGGATGGGTGGTTGGCTGATGAGGAGGAGTGTGAGGGATGCCAAGGCCTTGAAGTTCATTTTTGTCCCCCAGGGCCCTCTAAGTGGTAAGGGAGGAGAGAGGTCACAAAGTCAAATTGGTAGGTCACCTACTCAGGAGAGCAAACACCAAGCAGAGAAGGCAGCAAGGGGCCCAGTTCAAGCTTAATTCCTTAGGTCCTTGTTCCCTGTGACTGAAGCCCATCCCCCATCCTCATAGGGATCTGAACCACACTACTGTCACCTAGCCAAGTGACTTTCCTATATTGTCTTTTTTTTTTTTGCTTTTTGTCAGGGCAATTGGGGTTAAGTGACTTGCCCAAGGTCACACAGCTAGTACATGTGTCAAGTGTCTGAGGCCGGATTTGAACTCAGGTCCTCCTGACTCCAAGGCCGGTGCTCTACTCACTGCGCCACTTAGCTGCCCCCCTATATTGTCTTTAGCCCACAAAGTAACAACCTAATCTGACCTTCCTTCACTTAGAAGCAGTAAGGAACAAATGGAAAGAGAACAGAGACCCATATTCACAGGTCGCATCTTGGTCTGGGTGTAGATAGCAAGGTCCAAGACCTCCCTCCCTGCCCCAATACTGACTGGATTGGCATGCAAATTATCACTGTTTATAACTGCACTATTCTTTACAGTGATATCACTTGCTGCACTTTCTAAAGTAGATAGAGCTGTGGTTCTGGGTACTGATGATCTGAGTGGGCTGGGAGCATATTGCCTTCTAATTTCAGAATGTAAAACGCGGAAAGAAGATGGATATTTGTAAATGCGGTGCTAGGCATTCCTTAACAATCTGTTGTTCTCCAAGATTCTCAGTGCTCTAAGGGCATAGCTGTCTGACTGACACAACCCTGGCTGGGAATAGAGAGTCATTATTGCCTAGGAAAGGCAAGCAAGATTGAACAGGGTACCCTGGATTAGTGAGAAGAGCCCAAGAATCAGGAAGAAATACAGCAGAGCTCTCCAACACAACACCACCATGGTGATGTAGAAAATGCACCACATCAAGTTCTGATTGGGAAATCTAAGGGAAAAAAATCACAGTGGATTATATTTCCATCCCAGGTCAGTATAGGGAAGTAGACAGGCCTGCAGACACTGGGGGTGGTGTTTGGCCACCCTGGCCTTGGAGCATTCAACACACAGAAAGTTAAAGAGGATTGAGATTGTACCAGGGCAAGGAGAGATCCCAGACCCACACAGGAGGACCTTGACTTTGTGCAAGATGCAAAAACTGGCAGCTCTGTCTCACTTTTCATAGATGGAGAAACTGAGGCCCAGAATGGGGTCAGGACTTGTTCAAGGTCACGCAGTGGGTAAAGACTGAAATTGGAACCCAGGTATCCTCATGGAAAACCACATATACTTAAACATACAGATCTGGAACACAAACACACACTCTCAGTCAAAGATCCTATCTCCCTAACCCTGGTTAAGAGCTTGGAAAATGTCCAGTCCTATTATTGGGAGTGAGGTGGGAAGAAGTAAAAATAAAATTCCTGCTCTGGGTTTTCAGATTCTGGCTTCCTATGTTAACTCTACTGCCTGGGGTGGGAGGGGACTGGAGCCCTTGAGGAAGGGAATTGAGGGGAAGCCTCTATGGGGTTCCTTTCTCTACTGGACTGTTAACCTGTGGCCCTAATGCTGGCTGAGATTGTGTTTGAGGGGCTGGGATAGAGTGAGCACAG
>CM053622.1:788478476-788489395 GCA_028646595.1 Phalanger gymnotis
GATTTGCCTTGGCCTCTCAAGTCATCAACCTAGGCACGCATCACCTACTTTTCACTCCCCCTAATCCATCCATCATCACTAATAACTGTCCCATCTCCAAGATCTCGAATCCTGACAGGCACCTCTCTGATCACCACTTTTTGCCTTTTCATCTCTCCTTCTGCTCATCCCCTATGCAGATGGTGCCCAGGTCTCATGTAACCCTCATGTCTCCACTGAACTCCAGTCCCTTGTGCACAAGTGCCTTCTGGGAAATTCCACTTGGCTGTCCAGAGGGCATCTCAAACTCAATATATGCAAAATGGAATGAATACCTCTCCCCCTAAATCTATCCCCTCCCCCAAAGCGTCTCTCCTCTTATCTTCTCAGTTATCCAGGTGGGTCATCCCTGGCTCTCCCTTCTCCCTCTCCCTCACGTCCTCTCAGTTGCCAAGTCTTACTGACTTTTATCCCCAGACAATCTCTTCTATCTGTCTACTCTTCTCTTCCCAGATATCACCACCTTAATTCAAGTTCTTATCACCTCTTGCCTCTGTAAGTCAACCTGGAAAGAGCTGCCAAACTTATCTTCCTAAGGCACAGGTTTGATCGTGCCACTCCCCCGCCCAGGAACCATTGGAATAAAATGCAGACTCTGTATGTGAGTGTTCAACATTCTCTATAAGGGGATTGTCCAACTTCACTAATCAGTATATAAGGATCCCTCTGGGCCATAAATTGAGTTTGTTTCAAAATGTACTGTTATCTATGTTTTACTGTATTTTTGTTTAGTTAGTTAAATATTCCCCAATTACATTTTAAATTGGTTCAGGCTATGCTGCCAATGTACTGTGCTAGGCTGTGGACCTAATCCTGCTCCCTTCCTCAAAGACCAGGTAGAAATAGGGAGGATTGGGCTCCTGTGACCAAAAATATTTAGGGGAAAGATAGACATAATGCTAGCCACGTCTAGACAGCCCCAAGTAAACACATATAACCTACGAGGAGAAAACAACACAGCACACATCACACCCACACACCCTCCTACCTGTAATAATGATTCTTCAGTACTTTCATCTCCATCATTGGCTCAAGCCCCCATCTATTGTGTACCTCTAATTTTAAGGGTCCAAGCACCTGGTTCCATTTAACCACTTAAGAGTCAGATTTGCTTTTACAAAGAATAACTAATGTATGTTCTTGTTATTTCTTTGAAGTACTCAAGAATCCAAGACATGGGTGAAATGTAACACTCCTGGCCCTTAGCAGAAGCTAGAGAATCACTATTTTAGATATGAGGGCATGTGTGTTCACTTGGGGCTGTCTAGATGTGGCTCAAAGGGAGGCAAAAACAAACTCCCCCTTCCCTAGAATCGCCTCCTACTACTATTCTCTAATGGGGATTTTAATTTCTTCCAGAAGGGGAAGCAAGAGCTTGGGGCTAGAAGCTGGCCACTCTGTTTTCATCAGAGAAAGGAAGTATTAGGTTAGAATTATATCTCTCTCCTCCCTTAAATATTTTGGGTCTCAGGGAAATAATTGCTATCCCTTAATGGAAGAGTGCCCAAGCTATATATCCAAGGTTTGACTCCCTTCCAACTAAATGACAGTTTCACAATGAAAACATGTAGTGAATAGAAAACTATTTATTCAAGCAAACAGAAATCAGACCAAGTAAACACATGAGAATATACATTAGACAATATATAATGAATGAAGTTTCCCACTGGGAGCAAAATAACTCTGTTAGACCAAGAGAGAGTCTCAGATATCGCCCAAAGGGAAATTCCCTGAAATCTCTAGGATAGAAAGTTGGTTATGGGGGCAAAATTGAGGTATCTGGTCCTCCACATGACAGTTTCTTCCCAGAGTCTTTTTCTCTATTCAGGAATCTGAGGAGCATGGAACCACATATCTTCTCCCTTGAAAGCCAGAAGCCAGAAGACCAGGCTCTCCTCTCTCTCAAGTTCTCACCAATTCTGCCCCTCACAAAGGCATGGAGCATTGAATAATCAATCTTCATCAATGAAGACAGTCCCATGAAAATGGCATTTGAGCCACAGGTTACATAGACAAATGTACATTGTCTGGTCATGGCTTAGCCAGCAGAGATGAGAACTACTGGATAATCAACATGAGCTAGAGCTGAGTTTCTTACTGAGTGCGGTTTCTCACTGAGACCCAGTCTCTGACATGGTAGAGATAGTCTAAGGAAAGAGCTCAGAACTCTTCGAGAGACAAGCGATTCCTCTCTTCACTGCTACTTGCTGCCTAGCAGGTAGAAAGCCCTCAGAGTGCAGCCAAGGAGCAATACTAGTGAAGCTTCTGCAAATTCCAGGCTAAGGGTCTCTTCCCTATCTGAGTCTTTCAGCAATAAAGAGTTTTGACATAGCAGAGAAGAATTGTAGTCCAGTAGAGGACTGGGTTGCTGGATCTCACATTAGCAGGATATTCTAGTCCATCAGGAGAGTATCCTAGCCCATCAATGGAGCAAGAATAGGGCATATAACTGGAGCAATCCAGAGCACTCCAGCTTATCATGAAAGCCACCCATCCAACACCCATCCACCCATCTCATCAATGAATTGTATAAAAGTATTGAGACCTACAGTTCTTGAGTTGTCAGTTGTCCTGGCCACAAATATTTCCTACCCATGTGCCTCATTCTCTCAGCACTTTAAAGGTATGCTCACTTCCTTCCATGGATTCTGTGTGCATTGGTAGGAGATGGGTAGACCCAGGTTCATGGGTGGAATGTTATGTCGTTGTTATTTTTGCTTTGACTTTTTAGCAAATGTATTGAGGGTTGAGTCAGCTACTGACTTATTAAGGGGAAGCACACTGATGGGGGCTCAGGGGCTATAATAGTAGAAGTGTAGATCTCTCCAAACCCTGCAGGATTATCCCTAGAATCCTGAGAGTACTTGGAGCAGTTGCCTCCATCTAGGGAATCCCAATCTGTGAGTACATGTACAGATTGGAGGATTTAACATTCCTAGAGAAAGAAGAGCCCCCAAAAGGGTAAGAGAGGAAGTGGCCACATGCTACCAAGGGAAGGACAGTTACATCTTTCTGTTGGTTACCAGCTCTTCCTTCCCATCAAAGGTCTGCCATCTTCTCCTCCTGAGGAGCTAGGGAGCCTTTGGTAGTTGCCACAAGCAGAAGGCCACTCAAGAGGACAGAAGAGTGACCATGCTGATACACAAGCATACTGGGTAGTTGTTCTCCCCTTCCTCCTATTTGCCTTTGAGATTCAGACTACACTTCCTTCTTCTCAGTACTGGAATAAAAGCTCTTGGTTGCTATAGTAGCCAGACTAGTTAGCAGCAATTGACTTTAAGGAATGGGTGTTGTCAGACCCTGCAGCCACTGAAAGAGAGAGACTTCCCAGCAGTGCTCTGCATTAGTCACCAGAGGCAGGTTGGCAGAGAGATGCAATCCAGACCTGTAGCAGATACACAAAATGCTGGCCAAGCTCGTGGGGAATGTTGCTGCTGAGGCAAATTCTAGCAGACCAGAAACTATCAATTCTCCTGCAACACAGAAGAGAAATGAGGAGCAGGGGATGGGGAGACAGAACTTTTTATTTGCCCCCCACTTACCTTCCTGTTTAAACTCCAAGGTTTCAAACAAGCAACTCCTTCCCTTGGTCCTTGCCTAACCCTGGAAGGCTGAGAGGACTCTGAGGGAGGAAGTTTCAGTCTGGCAGAAACAATGCAGTAAAGTTCTCCTCCCCTTGACAGTTTTTGTTCAATTTTGCTGTGCTTAATAAACAAAACACATCGAATGCCACGTGCCTGACTTTTATGGATTTGGAGGATGGTTTAAAAAGAACTGGAAACTTCCCAGATATTAGTGTTGCTCCACAGAGATTTCTATACTTCAATATCCTTAGCCACTGCACATCATATTACTCTTAGATTAACAATGAAGCTGAGTTGGCGAGGGTTTCCTTTTTGCCCCTGCCAGTTGAAGCAGATGGTTGGCATAAGAATGTAGGGAGGGTCTCCTGAACTGGTTAATATAAAGTTTTTGTCTCTCCTTTGATCAGGGACGAGAGGAATGGCCTTGAGGCATATTCCTCCTATAGTACAACAGAGCTTTTGCTTTTAAGGGTTACATCTTTCCCATGATGCATTGCTAGCAAGCGATGTCCTTCCTTCACTGGTAGAAGCATCTCAGTTTAAAAGACCCTCTAAATGTAAGCAGCAGGTGGTGCTAGGAAACTAGCCAGGCTGAGCTGTTTGCCTGCAGCCTGCAGCCCTATTGAGCATGCCAGGACAAGTCATTCCCCTCCCTTAACGCGGGGGCACTTCCCTACTAGATCACAGCCCTTCAGGGTGCTGCTTCTCCTTTCTATGCAACATCCTCTGCAGGACAAAGCTTGTTTTTCAGAACTTTACTAGGAAATGGCCAATACCAAGATAACAGAAGGAAAAAGGGAGAAAATGTCCATGCTTTACTCTCCCCTCACCCCCGAGCCCTCCTGTCTTCTGAACTTCCCCGCAGTTGTTATTTGTCCTCCGTTGTTTTCAAAGAGAAGCAATGACATCACTAGATGTCTTGACTTATGCATGATTTGGATTTAAGTGAGGCACAAAGTTGTCAGCCTCACTCTCTCTTCCAGAGTCATCAATGTCCAGTGGCAAGACAAAAGTCAGGACAATTGAAGATGGCCCAGGATGCAGTGGATGACTTTAGTGTCTTCAACTCTAAGTATTCAACAGCACCTGCTTCATCTGCCTTCATGGCCATTGGAACAAACTGTTCTCATCTGCCCATCCCGCCAAGGGAAATCTTTACATGCTTCCTATGACTTCCCTTTTACTGTCTCTAGGGTACCTCCCACAATATTCAATCCGTTGCCAAGTCCCACCCATTTCACCTTTGTGATATCTCTCAAATATGCCTCCTTCTTTCCTCTGATACTGTTGCCATCACATCTCTTCATGCCTTGACTACTGCAATAACCTCTCGGCTTCAAATCTGGCCATTCCAATCCATCCTCACCCACTTATCAAATTAATCAGAAGAAGCAAGTCTCCCCCCGCCCCCATTCAATAAACTCCAGTGGTGCTCTATCATCTTCAGATATGAAAGGATCAAATATAAAATGCTGTTTGGCATTGAAAGCCCTTCCTAAATGCCCCCTGCACCCACCTTTCCTACCTTCTTATACCTTACTCTGCCCTCCCCCAGATACTCTACATTCCAATGACGCTGGACTCCTAACTGCCCCTTAAACAAGATACCCCATCTCTTGCCTCCAGGCATTTCCTCTGACTGTCTCTCAGGCCTGGTATGCTCTCTTTCCTCATCACCTCCACCTGGCTTCTCTGGCTTCCTTTAAATACCAGCTAAAACTCTGCCTTTCACATCCCAATCCTTCTTAATTCTAGTACCTTCCCTCTATTCCCACATTCGTTTGATCCTCTCTGTATCTTGTTTGTACCTCCTTGTTTGGATGTTGTCTCTCCTATTAGTGTCTTTTGCCTTTCTTTGTATCCTCAGGACTTAGTGCCTGGGCTACAGTAGGTGTTTAATAAATGCTTATTGATTGACTGACTGGCTATTCTTACTGGCTCGCAATTTTATTTCTAGTAATATCTGGATCCCAAATTAATTGTCAGGCTTATACTCATCTCTCACTTTTGCCTTATTTTCCTAAGTGAACTCCCAAACCCACAGGTTTAGTACAAACCAAACATTTCCTCACCCTAAAATAAGGAGCACGCGTTCTCTCTTATCCTCTCTCTCTTTGTGAACCTAAAATAAAATTCAGACGCAGCTTAGAATGTCTGTTGGCCAATAGGTTTTAATAGTAGGTAAACACCATCCAAGGGGCAGCTAGGTGGGTCAGTGGATAGAGCACTGGGCCTGGAGTCAGGAAGACCGGAGTCCTAATCCAGCCTCAGACACCTACTAGCTGCATGACCCTGGAGAAGTCACTTAACCTCTGTTTGTCTTAGTCTACTGGAGAAGGAAATGGCAAACCACTCCAGTATCTTTGCCCAGAAAAGCCCATAGACTGTGTTGGTGTGCTATGGTTCATGGGGTCACAAAGAGTTAGGCATGACTGAACAACAGCAGCAAACACCGTCTAAGTTAAAAAAGAGAGAGACAGAGAGAGAATGACCAAGCAAGCCCAGCTAACCAAAAAAGGGACAACCAGCTTTACTGGGGAGTAGAAGGGGAGCCTAGAGCAGTCTCACAGCTGAGAGCCATGGGGCTGCTCCAGTCCTGGCTCCTACATGCTGCCACTCTCACTTTTCTGGGATTATAGCACAGAAGCAGTGGAGAACCCCGCGCAGGCTCCCCTGGCAGATTTCCATGACTCTCCTACATCTACATCTCCCCCTTTTGCTTGCTTGTATGGCTCTCAAGTCTTTTACTTCTTCCATCTTTTACCCACAAAACTTTTTGTTCCCCAGGTGAGGGATTGGGAGGTAGGAAGCTTGGGAGTCAAGATCAGCCCACCCCTTGTTGGATGCTTCCAATGTTCTTGAATCATGTGTGGGGCCAAAGGCCTGTGACAGCCATTGTGGAAAAGGGTGATGTGACATTAGGCAAGGCATCACAGCATCAGTTTCATTGGCCCCAATAATAATAATACTAGTAAATAGCTAGCATTTATATAGCTCTTTAAGGTTTACAAAAAGCTTTTAAAAAAAACTTAAACATTTTAAATTATTTATTTATTTGAACTTCTTTTCTTTTTACATTTTGAATTCCAGATTCTCTCCCACCCCCTCCCCACCCACTGAGAAGACAAACATTATGATATCAATTATACACGAGAAATCATGCAAAACATATTTCCATGTTAGCCATATTGCAGGGTGAGAAGAGAGAAAATTGTGCTTCAATTTGCACTCAGAGTTCAGCACTTCTTTCTCTGGAGATGGACAGCACTTTTATCAGGAGTCCTTTGGAATTGTCTTGGATCACTGTATTGATCAGAGGAGCCTAGTCTTTCACAGTCGATCATTATTGCAATATCGCTGTTATTGTGCATGATGATATCCCGGTTCTTCTCACTTCCCTTTGCATCAGTTCATATGGGTCTTGCTATGTTTTTCTGAAATAAGCCCACCTCATAACTTCTTATAGCACCATAGCATTCCATCATAATCATATATCCAAGCTAGAAGGGATAGCCGATATACTAGATGGCAAAGTCAAAATTCAAAAACAAACAAACCTTTTACATGTCAGAAGATTGGGCCAAATAGAACACAAGGATATTTCACAGGCATAAACAGCAAGTTTTATAGAGGTCCCAAAAAATCAACTTCGCAAGCACAAGTTGATGGAGAAGTGATTAGGCAAAAGTTTATCTGGGGTTTCGGTGAACTTGAGTTCAATAGAAAACAAAGGTCAGATATAGCAGCCAAGAAGGTTAATGGAATCTTGGGTGGCATTGAGAGATACAGAGCTTCCAGACAAACCACAACTGGGACATTGTGTTAGGTTCTGGATACAATATTTTCAGAAAGATAGTAATAAGTTGGAAGACAGCTAGGATGGTGAAGAAGGAACTTGGATGCCTGGCATTAGAAGATCAGCTGAAGGAACTGGAGGGTTGTTTAGTCTGAGGAAGAGAAGCCTCTGGGGTGCTTGAGTGGGTGGGGCATGAGAGCCATCTTCGAGTACTGGAAATCTGCCCTGTGGGAGAATGTTGAAACTAGCTGATTGGCCCTAGAAGTTGAAGCTGTAAAGAAGCAAATTTGAAGCTAGGTTGGAAGTCTGGAAACACTTCTGTGCAATGGAAACTCCCCAAAGTGGAATGTGCTGCCTTGGAAGTGGCGAGATCTCCCACATGGGAGGGATTCAGGCAAAGTCTGGATGACCACTTAGGTGTGCTATGGAAAAGATCTTTGTCCATGTATGGGTGGGACTAGATGGCTGCTAGGGTCCCTTCCAGCATAGAAATTCTGTGATGCTAAGTCTAAGGCAATAACCAAGACTGGTGGCACCCTGTGCCAGAGTGTGACAGTAATAAATAAAGAAGAAGTCTGATGGGGGATGAGCCAGGAAGAAGCTAATGAAAAAAGGAGTTGGGAAAGCAGAGGGAAGGTGGGAGAGACAAAAGGACTTAAGGCCTCCCAGGTCCCTTCAACCCCTTGAAGGAGGAAACAGGCTCCCCTCCATGTGGCAGACAGGTAGAACTAGAAGCAAGGAGTCCCTCAGCACATTTCCCAGGACAGACCAGGAATAAAACAAGGGGCCTTCAGCTCATCCTGATGGCCTAGAAATAGAACAAAACCCATGAGAGAATCATCTAGAGAGAATAGGACCCAAGAACATTCTCTTACCCACCCCCATTGGGAAAGAGTAAAGAGGAAGAAAAGGGCCAAGAACTGGGGCCTGGGAACAATATCAGCTATGAGTTCAAGGATGGGAGAGAGCAGTGCTGTCCTCATGTCCCACAGTGGGGGCAGATGAACAGACAAGGGCCCCTTTGGGGCACGGAAGCACCCTGAACTCACCAGGGTCAGCTACCTGGGGCCCAAGTGTTCCATCTGGTCAAAGTGTCTGTAACAGTCCCTGGCCTCTCTCTTCTTTGGGTACTTGGGGATGACAGAGAAGTCCCCTCCTGGGTACAACAGCAACAAGTATGTCTATAGAAGATTTGGTGAGGCCCACAGCATAGTCTACCTTGGGGCAGCATGGAGAGGAGTCCCAAACCATAGCACTGGTGGGTCCCAGGGTTGTAAGCCACATCCCCAGATAATCTCCATCTTTGTAACACCCACACCATGTCATAGTCTAGATAAAGAATTGAGAAAGCAGTTATCTGCCTTAAACTAGACCCAGGCATCCAAAACACTAAAGCAATAAACGCAACATCAACGATAATCATGAATATGCCTATGTAGTTCTGTATCGCAAAGTATCGCAAGACTCTCCATATAGAAGGTAGAAAAAGTAGACCATTTATTCAGACACCAGAGAACTATAGCCCATAACCAAATGCTCAGCTGCCATAGCCAGTCAGCCCACTTCATCATAACAGCAGGGCACCCAAAACATTCAATACAGAAAATCACAGCATGGAACCTCAACATCCCAAAACCTCTCTGACCCCCTGCCAGGGTTTTCCCAAAATAAACTCACAGTACAGCTAAGTCAACCTATTCAGTTCTAACAATCACGAGGGCAGCCACTAGCAGCCACCATCGGCCATATTGTCTTTCTCTCTCTCTCTCAGCATTTTCTGTGTCATAACTTCCTTTTCCTGTCAAGAAGCTCCTCCCACGATGTAACTTAGGCTTCCTGTGACCTAAGTAGGTCACGTGGCCTATTGATGGGTGGGAAAGATCTTCAAATCGAAGTTGCTAATACAGCATCCAAGCTCCCAGTCTGGGCTGCCCTGGGTCCCTCCACAACATCCTATGTCTCCAGGCCTGCTCCTCTCCTGAAAGAGGATGGGAGGTCATCAGTTAGTAAAACTTTCACAACCGAAAAATCCTTAGAGCAGAAGATATGTTGGAGCTGGGAGGGTTCTTAAAGCAGAGAATATCAGAGCTAAGAAGGCTTTGGAATATGGAATGTCAGAGCTAGGAGAGTCCTTAGAATAAAGAATGTCTGACCTGGGAGGAATCAGAGAGGCTACTCTATTAAATCTCTACATTTTACTGTGAGTAACACTAATGGCCGGGGGGAAAGGTCACAGAGGCATTTTACTCTGGCCTTGCATCCACTGATCCCCTAATACTCCCATTCCCCTTGCCAATTCCCTCTCCCTTCTTCAGTAGCCTTCATGAGTGACCTCCTGGCTGTCAGGAAAAGGATTCTCCTCTGAGACAAGTATAAGCAAGAGGATCATAGGAGGAGGAGAAAAGAAAGGAAAGTGGAGCCTGAGTATCACTTGTTTCTGTTCATCCACATGCATTGCCCAGAATGTACTCCTCCCAGGTCAGTATGGTCCTCATAGTAGTGGCCTGGACCACTACCTTTGTCCCCCCAGCCCAACATGCTGCCTGCTCCTTTTTTTTCTTTCAGTTAAAACTATTGCCTCAAGGCAGATTTCAGAAAAACTTGGAAAGACTTACATGAACTGATGCTGAGTGACGTGAGCAGAACCAGGAGAACACTGTACACAGTAACAGCCACGCTGTGCCATGACCAACTTTGATGGATTTAACTCTTCTCAGCAACTCTAAGGCAATTCCAAAAGACTCATGATGGAAAATGCTATCCATACCCAGAGAAAAAACTATGGAATCTGAATGCAGAAAAAAGTATATTATTTTCTCTTTTTTGTCATTTTTTTCTTTTTCATGGCTTTTCCCTATTATTCTGAATCTTCTTTCACAACATGACTAATGTGAAAATGCATTTAAGATGATTGTACATATATTGCCCATATCAGATTGCTTGCCATCTTGGGGAAGGGACAGGGGAGGGATGGAGAAAAATATTTGAAACTCAAAATCTTATAAAAGTGAATATTGAAAACTATCTTTACATGTAATTCGGAAAAATAAAATACTATTAAGCAGGGAAAATTTTTTTTTAAGCTATTGGCTCGTAGAACATGGAAAGTTTGTCCTGGATGGTACATAGAATGTTAGAAGGTATATTAGAACATAAAATCTAGAATGCTATTGCTGAAAGGCACATTACAACATGAAATATCTATGCCAGAAGGAATCTTAGAGACCATTTATTCCAATACCTTCAATTTTCTCGTTGGGAAATTGACCACCCAGAAAGTGAGAGGTCTTTGCCTAAGGTGATAGAGCCGGTAAGCAACAAAAGAACCAGGACTGAAACCCAGGCCATCTGATTCCAACTCCAGGGGGCGGAGCCAAGATGGCAGCTGGGAAGCAGTGACTGGAGTGAGCTCCCCACCAAGTCCCTCCAAAAACCTATAAAAAATGGCTCTGAACCAATTCTAGAGCTCCAGAACCCACAAAGTGGCAGAGGGAAGCAGG
>CM053622.1:788489895-788506183 GCA_028646595.1 Phalanger gymnotis
CCAGGCGTCAAAAACACACCCAGATTCAGTCTCAGACTCTGGAATCCTTCTTTGGTGACAAAGAAGACCAAAACATACAGTCAGATGAAGTTAATAAAGTCATAGAACCTACAACAAAAACCTCCAAGAAAACCATGAACTGGTCTCAGGCCATGGAAGAACTCAAAAAGGATTTAGAAAAGCAAGTTAGAGAAGTAGAGGAAAAATTGGGAAGAGAAATGAGAAGGATGAGAGAAAACCATGAAAAACAAGTCAATGAAAGAGACTCAAAAAAATACTGAAAAGTATACTGAAGAAAACAACACCTTAAAAAATAGACTAACCCAAATGGCAAAAGAGCTCCAACTCCAGGCCCTTTCCCACCACTCCAGCCACTACTTCCTCTATAGTTCCAAATTAAGCTAAGTACTTTAAGCCCTGTGGGGTACTGAGGGAGGGTTCAGGTAGGAGCAAGGCACATGGTCCAACTTTATTCAAAAGGATGATTTGAAGAGTCATGAGGCCAGAACTGGAATCAAAGCCAAAATCAGGATTCTGATCTCTAACTCAAAGCTGGAGCCAAAGTTGGAGATTTGGGAAAATGAAAGATTTCTCTTTTCCCTTTATATTGCATTAGACTCCACTCATGGCGGAGGTGTCATTCATCCATCCAATTGGAATTCTGCCATCTTTTGGCTTCTTATATGAATAAAAAAAACTTATTCTAGAGAGTAATGTTGTTTCTTTCTCTCACTCTATGTTAATACCAGGGTTGCTTTTTTTTTCATTAGTTATACCTCAAAACACATCACTTTCTTCAGTTGCCAACACTATCATATTAACATAACAACTGACAAATAGTCATAATACCCAGCTGTAATGCTAAGGCAGGGGTTGGAGGAGGCAGTGTAAGATCTTTCCCGCCCACTAATAGGCCTCTCATGGAGCCCACTAAGGGAAGCTTGCTTAGGGGAAGCTTTCTTGTAGAAAAGCTTCCACACCTTTCGTACTAAGCTAACTAGGCACTGTGTCAAGAGGGTTGTGATGCCTTCTGGCTCTGAGCCTATTAGCCAAAAGAGTATATATATTCTAAGAGGTGAGTTTTTGCTTTGGGGGTTCGCTTATGAGAAGGATCTTGTGATTCTCTGGTCAAGACTCTGAGTGGCTGTATGTTCTGAGCTCCCTGAGCATTCAGAGGTAAAGGCTCTCTCGATCTAGTGGTGAATATAAAGTATGTATAGCAGTTTTGCTTTGATTCAGGCAGTAGAGCTCTGTCTGTTGGTCTTTATTTCTCTTCTCTATATTTTCTCTGTTTATATTTTATGTAATTAAAGAAGATTGTTGACCCCTTAAAAAGCTATCTTTCCTAGTAAAGCAGATCTAAGAACCTGTGTTAGCAGCCATCCTGGGTGTGCCAGCGTGGTTGTTATTACACCAGGGGCATCTCCTAACTCATAGAGTCTGTCCTCCAGTGGATCTGCATCCCCTAACCTCTAGCTCAGGAGCCCCTACTAATGCTCTCACTTTTAGTAGTCAACCAGAAGACACACAATTAGTTCAAGCAAAGGTATTCAATGTTTTAGCCTAGTAAGAAAAATAGAAACACAGTTTTTAACACCATAGACATAGACAATAGTCTCCCACAAATAAATAATTACCACATATCTAGCACCTTAAGGTTTGCAAAGTTCTTCACATCTATTATCTCATCTGATCCTCACAACAGCCCTGAAATGTAAGGATTATTATTGTTTCCATCTTACAGATGAGAAAACAGATTGACCAAGGTTAAGTAGCTTACCTAGGGTTGAACAGCTAATAAACATTTCAGCCAGGATTTGAACTCAGGTCTTCCTGACTCCCACTCTAACATTTTATATCCTATAGATAGGATATATACATATTATATGCTATATACCTAAATGCTTAAATATATTTTTAGAAAATATAAGTGGTCAAGGCACATACATAGAGAAAAAACTCATGCCTCAACATTAATATCATACTACATAACCAGTCTACTTCCTTCTCTTCTACTGTTCTTGGGGGTGGCTCTTATTCAACAAGCCTTTATTAAGCACCTACTATATGTCAGACTCATAAGACCTAGAATGTTATATCTGAAAGGCACGTTACAGCATGTCAAACAAAAGAATATCTGTATTATCCTGAAGGCAATGGGGAGAAATTGAAGATTCAAGAGGGAGGGGAGTGATGGAGACAATCTTCTGGAGAAGATGGAAAAAGTGAGATTAAGTGCACATTAAGAAGAGTCGGCCTTGTCAAAGAGAAGGGCTACTTCTTTGTCAGATACTGGGGGAAAGAAGGAGAGAAAGTAGAAGATGACGTCAGAGTTTTTGGAGATGTAAAGAAGGGGAAAAGGAAGCAGACACTCATGTAAATGGGATCCATTTTCTCAGGGCCTCAGCAGAGTGGGAGGTGGGGCTTGAGGAAGGAAGAGAAGGTTTGGAACAGCAGCCTTCACAGCCCATCAAATTTGTGCTCACTATGGGGGAGGGGGGTGTTTTTTCTTTTTTCTTTTTTTCTAATTTTGGAGCCCAGTAAAAGCAGTCATCTGATCTGTACAAGATCAGATAAAACTTCAGCTAGAAGCGGGAGCCATCACAGAGGCTTGTGACTTGCTCAAACCAGTACTTTAGGAAAATCACTGTGGCACTTGGGTGGAGGATGTCTAACAGATCAGAGAGATTGTAGCCAGGGAACCCAACTGGGAGGCTGTTCCAGGAGTTTAGGCGAAAAAAAAAAGACCTGAACCAGCAGGTCTGTGGTGTGAATAGAGAGAAGCAAATGCATGGTAGGGTTGCTGAGTATAGAGTAAAACAGACTTAGCAACGACTTGGATGTGGGAACTGAGTCAGAATGAAGACGTTATGAGCTTGGGTAACTGGCAGAAGGAAAGCTAGGAGGAGGGATGTGCCTGGGGAAGAAAGGATGAGTTTTGTTTTGGACACGTTGAGTTGGAGATGCCTTCAGAACATCAATGTTGACCTCATAGGGCTGTAAATGTAGAGCTACAAGGGACCTCAAAGACCATTCTATCTAATCCTTTCATTTTAGGGGTGCTGGAAACTTTGTAAAACACTGCATACACATGCTTTCAATACTCCCAACAACTTTGTAAAGAAGGTACCATAGGCACTATCACTATCCCTATTTTCCTGATTCTGGAAACTGAGGCTCCGGGAAGGAAGGTGACCTTCCCATAATTACACATCTAGCAACCTCTCAGACTAAGAACTCAAACCCAAGCCCCTTCGCCCCAAGTCCAGCCCCCTTTCTACTGCCATGAACTGCCACTCATAGGAGTGGGGATAGAGAAGAGGATAACATTGGGTCTTTCTTTTTCCTCCTTTATATGTGGGCAAAGATTAGAACTTTCTGTTATAGATAACTATCGAGTGGGGGTGGGGCTAGATATCCTTAAATACTCACAAGATCCTCTCTGGCTTAGCTACAAATGAATTTGAGCCATGACAAAAGGTAAGTTAAGAAGGCAAAGTCAATATTCTCAACCAATCTAGCCTCCATTTCTGTCTATATTATGCTTGCTTATCTGTCAAATGGGGATAATAATGGCACCTAACTCCCAGGGTTGTTACAGATGAGAAAATACTTGTAAAGTGCTTAGCACAGTCCCAGGCAGTAGTAGTAGTAGTAGCAGTAGTAGTAGTAGTAATAGTAGTGGTAGTGGTAGTAGTAATAGTAGTGGTAGTAGTAGTAGTAGCAGCAGCAGCAGCAGCAGTAGTAGTAGTAGTAGTAGTAATGGTGGTAGTGGTAGTAGTAGTAATAATAGCAGTAGTGGTAGTAGTAGCAGTAGTGGTAGTGGTAGTGGTAGTAGTAGTGGTGGTAGTGGGTAGTGGTAGTGGTGGTGGTAGTAATAGTAGTAGTAGCAGTAGTGGTAGTAGTGGTGGTAATAGTAATAGCAGTAGTGGTAGAAGTAGTAGTAGTAGTGGTAGTAGTAGTGGTGGTAGTGGTAGTAGTAGTAGTAGTAGTACTTGTCAGTAGCAAAGTGCCCTTGTTTTAGTACTGTATTTTGACTTGTGGAAAAAACTCAGCCTCTGCCCACATCAAACAGGCTAAAGAGGGAGGAATTACTGCTTGGGAAATCCTTGGACCTCTGGGTCAAGGAATACTCCCAACAAGTACAACTTAAATGATTTTACCACAAATTTGTGACAGACTTCATCCCCCGCCTCCCAGAAACTAATTCCAAAGACCTCACTATATATAACACATGACTTGATTTCTCATTAAGATTCTGATCTCATTTTTGTGTAAGCCAAGAGCACACAGTACACAGTACACTCTGTGTAAGCCGAAATACAGACGTTGCAGTTTAGGCGTCACTGTTTCATCCCCTAGCCTTAAGGAATTATGGCTGAGCTCACATGGGCTGGAGTCCCACATCACTCCCTATTCTGTGCCCATGCATTCAGTTCCTAGATGGGATTCAATTCTCTAATTAGAGGGATCGTATTCACTGACTCATTAACAAGTCCCAACTTAGTATCCCAAAGAAGACATTAATTATCATAAAATTTGTGGATCCTCAAAGTTCGGGAAGGGGGAGGGAGAATAGAAAGGTACTTAACACACAAATATGGCTCAAGGATGTGACGGGCAATTAATTCTAATTCAGAAAGAAATGTTAAGCATGGAAGAATCACAGTGTGCATTAACAGAACAATTAGAGAGAGATTCAGTAACAGCTTATAAGCATGGTTACAATTAGTCAGGAGGCTAATATTTTAGTGTCATCACAGCATATGGCAGTTTGGGGAAATGGCTAACCAGGCAATTTACATTTCACCTCAGTTGCCAATTAATTAAATAACCAAGCTCGATCTTGCTGGTAGACCTCCTCTCTAATGCTAAAGCTTCCCTTGCCAACAGTCCATTCCTGGTGCTGCCACAAGTGCAACCAAATATGCCAGTGGACCCTGCTGTCATATTCATGGACATTTCAAACTCACAAGACTAAGACTGAGCTTGAGGCTCCATTTTTCTGTGTTTATTCTTTCCTGATCTTAGGTGAATATGTATCCTGATAGGGGTATGTCCAGGCTTGGAGGTGACCTTGTGAGTTCAAGAAGTGCAGAGGTCCTTGGGGCCCAAAGGGTTGAAGCTGAATGGTGTAATAAAAGGAATCCCCGGCAGCTACTCCAATGTTCTTGGAGAAAAAGATGGCCACCAACAAGAAGACTGGTCCAAGACCAGTCATTTTACCAGCTGACACATACCACAAGTTGTTTGGACAATGTTGCTGTTGTTTGTCCTTTGTCCTCAAAGAGGACCATAACATCAAGGAGGTGATGCCATGACATGCAAGTGAATTGGGTTTATTGAGGGAGGGCTGTGACAAATTGCCAGGCTCACTTTCTCCTCTGGAGCCATCTGGGTCCAGTGGCCAGATACACATCAGGATAACTGGAGATGGCTCCAGATACAATAGGAGACACTGGCTTTTTAAAGCTAAGGTCTTTAGCAAGTCTCAGTTTGACTGAAGCAATACCCAGTCAGTGATCAAGGTTAGGTAAGAAATGAGGCAAAGACCAGGCATTGTTTAGACAGTAGAAAACCTAAGCAAAATGTAAAATACCTTATTAGCAGTACTGCAAGCTGCTTCATGTTCTGATGAAGTTTAACTATTAGTTTTCCAGCAGATTGGAACTGTAATTATGGGTAACATTAATAAAATCTGTTATAACTTTGGATTTTTATTTTTAGTTAAATGCATACTTGCTAGTCTTTTATATTAAGTATTTCTTTTGTGTATAGGAATAAAATACCTGTCCTATTCCTGATTCACATTATATATTTAGTAATTTCTACTCTCTTTTTGGGGAAAAACACTAGACACGAGACATAATCTAAGCTACAAATTAATTTGTCCCCCAGAGTGCAAAGATAGGAGGTTAAGCATGTACAGTGCCCCATCTCCTGTGGAACCAGAACTGGTTAACAGAGTCAGGAGCCAAAAGGCTCCTTGAGAGGCTAGAATTGGGGTAAATCTAATGTACTGCCATGGGGAGAAGGGAGATGGGGATTTGGTAACCACCACCACTAATTAATACAATCACAGAATATGAGAAGCAATTAGCCAGGAGTAAGTTAATATATTAATAAGTATTAATATGTTAATAAATTGCAAATTCATACGTCTCCTTTGTTACCCCTTTAGGAAATATTAAATTGTCCCTAATAGAACTAGAAAGAAAGATGATCATTGATTAAATAAGATTGGTCAAGGCAATCTTTAAATGACCAAGTCAAGGTCATAGCAGTAGGGCAACTAGGTGGTCCAATGGATAGAGCACCAGGCCTAGAGTCAGGAAGACCTGAGTTCAAATCCAGCCTCAGACATGTACTAGCTGTGTGACCCTGGGCAAGTCACTTAACCCTGTTTGGGTTCTGGGACACACAACTAGTAAGTATCTGAGGTCAGATTTGGACTCAGAACTTCCTGACTCCAAGCTCAGCCCTCTATCTTCTGAGCTAGCTAGGTAGGTGTTCCTTACATATATGTTTTTTAGGTAGTGCACTCTTTTTGTACTCACTTTCCCCATGAATATTCTGTGTATTTCTGGGAGAGCATGGCCCTGTTTGGGGGGAGGGATGATGTTTTATGGCTAATGCTCTACTATACATCTTAGTAAATGCCTTTGCTTTGAGATCATTGTGCCTACTGGCCTGCTATTGAAGGAGCTAATCAAGGCCAGCTTATGAACTATTTCTCTACAGGAGTGAACCTACCCTCAGGAGCCCCAGACTGTAGTCGCCCCCTCAGGGACTCAGTCTGCAAATCTGTGAGTGCCAAATTGGGGAGGTAACCGAGACAGGGTTTTGTACATATTGGGGAAAATTTGATCTGAGATAAATGTAGTCATCTGTGCCACGCCAGGAAACTGAATCACTTCCATTTGAATTTTCTTTAGGAAGATTCTGAAGATCACCTGGCAGGATAAGGTACCAGACACCAAGGTCCTTAATTAAACTGCCAAGCATTCAAACTCTGCTTCAAGAGAGCACAACATTTTGTTAACTTTCTTTTTTTTATAAAATGGGCTGGCCACGTAGTTCAAATGCACAATGTCCACTTGCCGAAAAGACTATCTTATGGAGAACTCATACAGGGCAAGCATTCACATGGTGGTCAGAAGAAGCAATACGAGGACACTCTCAAGGTCTCTCTCAAAACCTTTGGAATTGATTGTGTGACATGGGAGACACTGGCACGACCACTCAGCATAGCGTTCCCACATCAGAGAAGGTGCTGTGCTCTATGAGCAAAGCAGAATTGAAACAGCTCAAAGGAAATGCAGGTTGCAAAAATTTAGAGAATCTACCCCAGATGTTCACAGGGACTATTGGTGCCTTATGGTACCTGTGGTAGAGCATTCCAAGCTCATATTGGCCTGATCAGCCAGTCATACACACTGAAACTTGATTCTAGTATAGCGATGTCATTGTGGTCCTCTTCAAGAACAAAGGACAACAACCACCATCTGAAGTATCGTGTTCGTTTCTAAGTGCCACCATTTTAAAAGGACATGGAGCATCCAAAGGAGGACAAAGATCAATCAATCCATAAACGTCAATAAACACACCATGTGCCAGGCATTTTACTAAGTGCTGGGGAAACAAAAGGAGACAAAAGACTGGTCATCACCCTCAGGGAGCTTACAATCTAATGGGACTGGCAATCAGATGGTAAAGGTGCTCTGAGTCCATGTCATATAAAGAGGAAGGAATTGGGCATGTGCAATATGGGGAAGCTAAGATTCAAGGAAGACTTGATAGCTTGAAGGGATATAATGTGGAGGGACTAGACTTTTTCTGCTTGTCCCCAGAGAGCAGAATAAGAAGCAGTGGGGTGAAGTCGCCAATAGGTAAATGTAGGGTTGATGTACACGAAAATTGCCAACCATTGGATCTGTCCAAATGGCTGCCTCAAGAGATGGTGGGTCATCCCCCACCCTGGAGATCCCTAACAGGCTGACCAACCATTTGTCTAACATTGTAGTGAAGATTCTTTTTGGCTAGGTAGCCACTGAGCTCTCAGAGCATTAAGCATTAAGCTCCTACTGTGTACCATGTACTGTACTAAGCAATGGACACACACACACACAGTGTCATGCAAGGCTTGAAATATTTAAATGTTCAATCCTGCCAAGGAGGGAATCCCACCTATGTCTTGATGAGGCTTGATTCAGCTTACTTGGCTGGGAGACCTAATCAGGATATCATCAGCAAATAGGCAGATGTAAGGACCCACTAGGCACTGTCAGAGCCTCCAAGAGAACCCTAATCCCAAAAAGAGCCTAGACAGCCTATTTCAAAAAGTCTTAAGAGAAAATTGCCCAGATCTCTTAGAAACAGAGGGCAAAGTGGAAATGGAAAGAATTTACCAGCACCTACTGAAACAAATCCCAAAGTGATTCAAACAAGTAACATTTTTTTTTAATTTAAACAAAAAGTTAATTGATATTAAGTGGTTATGTGGAACTGGAGTGTTAGTCATTGGCCTCTAACAGAGGAGAAGACTTAGCCAGTGGAGGTTCAAGCTGATGGAAGTAGACAATAAGCCCCCCATTAACTTCTCAGAGTACCCTAGAACGATGAAGGGCATGTGCAGCCAGCCTGGCTCTAGAAGAGAAGGCCAAGTATACTCATTATATACATACATCTATACACACATATGTGTATTTACACACATGAATATGTATGCATGTGTAAGTGTGTATACACCTGTAGCAGGGACCATTCACAGTCATCCCCAGAGAGTACGCTCAAAGTTTCCCTCAATAATTCCAACATCCTGAGTGGGAGCTTTGGGGCTGGCTTCCAGCCATGTATGACTCATGGCTAAAGGATTTGAACTCTGAGATGACAAACAGTCCTCTAACTGGCTACCAAAGTGGAAGAACTGATGCCTCAGTGGATGCTCAAAAAGGAAGCAGTCTACCCCCTCCACCTTCCCCTTTGCCACTATGAGTATGACAAGACTGTTTCAAACTTCCTTCTCTAAGAGTTGGATAGGGATTCGGGGTGGGGGGACAGCACAAGGGCTGTAGCCCAAACTCAGACTCAGACTTGCCCAAGCCAGACAACTGTTCTGTGATCCGGGTGGGAAAAGGGCAAGCCTCCGGAGAGGTAGCTGGAAATAGTTTAGTCACAATCTTGGTCAGAAGCAAAAAAAAGTGAGGGGGCAGAGGGGATGAAGGAAATGTTAGCAAGATGCTCAGGAGGCAGTTAGCCAAAGGCTTCATGATTTCACAAGAGAATATGCCTCAACTTTGCTTTCAGAGCCTATGTAGTAGGAAAAGACTTGGAGTAAAGTATCTCAGGTTCTAATCCCACCTATGGCATGTATAAGACCTGTGACTGTGCCCACTCAAGATGTGAATATCCATAGAGAATGTATAAGCCCATAGAAAGACAGACCAAGGGTATCTCTGAAATCTTACCCACCCCGCTCCAAGGGAGATTGCAATTCCTACTTTGAAGGGAATAGGAGAAAGGGCCATAAGACCACTTTGATTTTTTCTCAGACATGGATACTGGACTAGAATTTTATGCACCTCCCCCCAAAAAATTGGCTGGTCAAGGGGCATAATTTTTCCATTCACAATACCAGTCAGCTTCTCTGGTTGCTGTGCCTTAAAGGGGAAAGGATAGCCTTTAGTTTACTCTTGCTGTAAGTTGGAAAACAGGGACCTTTTTCCCCTTTCTTTTGAAGTAGCTTAATAAATTCTAGTTGACTGACTGACTGGTTCCTTCCCATCTAGAGCCAGTTGCAAAAAAAGATGATCATAAATCATGAATGGTGCATAAACCCAGCTATTGAAGCAGATACCAAATAGAAATTGGAGATGCTGTTTTGTTATTGAGACATGTCTGACTCTTCATGACCACATTTGGGATTTTCTTGGCAAAGATACTAAAGTGCTTTGTCATTTCCTTCCCTTTCATTTTGCAGATAAGGAAACTGAGACAAACAGGGTTAAGTGACTTACTTGCCCAGAGTCACACAGCTACTAAGTGTCTGAGGGCAGATTTTAACTCAGGAAGACTTTTCCTGACCTCAGGCATGGCACTCTATCCATTGTGCTAGCTAACTATATAGATTAGAATGTACCAGAAAAAAAAAACAGAGTGAATAAGCTCTCCCCCAAGAGGAAGATATCTTGGCTCAAGCCGATCTTGCTCAAAGGGAAATTCCCTGAAGTCTGTATGGAGGCACAAGTTAAAAATCAGAGACATATTGAGGAGCTGACCTTCGCCTACGTGAGAAGTAATATAGTTGCAAGAATCAACACAGTGACAAAATCCAGGAAAATATACAAAGGAAAAAGTGTTCATATGAGTTCATAGAAATAAACAGGATATTTGTTACTATCTTGATAAGCAAAGAAAATATACATGTTCCAAGTCATTTAATTCCTTGAGCAGGTCTGTTCATATCTCTGAACCTCAGTAACTTTTCTCTCTGCAATAAGATAATAATCTTTGTACTAAAGGAACCAGAAACAAAGTAGATGCCCATTGACTGGAAAATGGTTAAATAAACTGTGGTACATGAATATAATGAAATATTACTGAGTCTTAAAAAAATGACAAATATGAAGACTACCGAGAAACATGGGAGGATTTGTAGGAACGGACGCAGAATGAAGTTAGCAGAACCAGAAAAACAATGACAACACCACCACAAAAAGAAAAGGCAACAAAAAATTTTTTAAAACCTGAACACTGTGTAATTATAATGACCAAGTCTGATTCCAAAAAAGAAATGAGAAAATAGACCTCCTTTCCTTCTTTGCAGAAGTGAGGGACTGTTGGTGTAGAGCACTATATATACAATAAGACCTGGTTGATGTATTGGTTAGTTTGGCAGAACTAATTTTTTTTTCTTTTTCTTTATCTTTCTTATTCTTTGTTAAAGGGGTAACTCATCAGGTAGCAGAGGGGGGAGGGATATATTTGGAAATTAAAGCTATAGGATATAAGATGTACATGTGAAATGTCCTAGAGGAGTCCAAACCATGGCAAAGATTTAATAGGGCACCAAATGAAACAGTGATCAAGAACAGGGGTCAGCAAACTGGAGACCAAGGGCCAAATATAGCCCATCATCTATTTTTGTACAACTCATGAGCTAAGAATAGTTTTTTTTTTACATTTTTAAATATAAAACTATTTTAAAATATTTTTAAAAGCTCACAGGCTGCACAAAAACAGGTGGTGAACCAGATTTGGCCCAACGACCATGGTTTGCCTACCCCTGATCAAAAAAAAAAACTAACACAACAAACAATAAGTTCCTCCACTCACTCCTGGAATACACAAAAAGTAGATGAGAAGCTTTTGGAGGTTTAGAGACATCTGACTGGGGCCTGTTAGAGCCACACTAAGGAATAAAACCAATTCCAGATTGGGGATTGTTCAAGGAAGAGCCAGAATCAGAATAAGGCCAGCCTTTCTACATGTCTCCAAAGCTAGTCAAAAAGCCTCTGTTACATTTAAAGGCACCATTCATAGCAAAATGTCAGTACCTAAAATATACGAATCAAATGGCATCAAAGTACTTAAAGGAAAAGCTAATCAAATTAAAGTTAACAATACTGTAATAGTTGGGAACCTCTATATGCCCCCATTAAACCTAGACAAATCTATTTTAAAAAATAAACACTAAAGAGGGTATCTGAAGAGATTTTTAGAAAAGTCAAATAGGATATGTCTCTGGCAATTATTTAATGGGAATCAAATGGAGCAAATCTATTTCTCAGATGTTTGTAGTACTTTTACAAAAGTTGACCAAATGCTATGGCATAAAAGTCTCATAAACCAACACAGAAAAGCAGAAATATTAAATATATCCTTTACTGATCAATATGTAATAAAAATTATAATCAATAAATGTATTTGAAGAAAGGATTCAAACAAATGAAGACTCAATAATACAATATTAAAGAATACATGGGTTAGAGAATAAACCATAGAGATGATAATTTCATCAAAGAAAATGACAACATGACAATATACTAAACTTTTAAGATGCAAGTAAAAAATGTCCATAAGGAAATTTATGGCTCTAAACACTTTCATCAACAAAAGAAAGAATAAATAGGAAACTAGGAAAGCAACAAATTGCTCATTTGTGGAGGGGGGAGGTACATGAATGTGGTACATTTTCAGAGTTCTTTAATGTATAATTGGTTTTGCTGATTTTTTCTCTTCCTTTTTCTTTTTTTCTTTAAAAAAATATTATTTTTTATATGTGATGGCTCTTTGGGAGGGGAAGAGAGAGAAATACCTGGAGACATTCTGGTGATGTGAAAACAAAAGTTATCAAGAGAATGTTTTTAAATTTAAGTATTATTTTTTAAAAAGAGAAAAGCAACAAATAAAAAGTATCCAAAGCAGCACAAAATTCTGGCAGGAAATTTTGTAGAAGTTTAGTTACATACAGCCTAAATGAACAAAAGGTCTCTCTTGGTTTCAGACATGTAATGACCTCTGCCTGAACCCAACCACCAGAATCCCCTTATTTGTCCTCATGTGTTATATAACACCCAAGTGCTAAATCCTTGGGTGATGCCAATTGCTGAGCTGGTTCCCAAACAAAGAACTCAATTTCATTTTTTTTAATTGCTCTGGACTAGTTCAGTGAGGTTTCTATCCTAATCAAGCCCATGATGCTGGGAGTTCCCTAAAATGGCCTCCTTGCTTTTCTAGGATGCTATCTCAGCCTCCCTTTGCTGTTAGGAGTGTAAGCTCCCATTCAATTATCTTTTCTATAGCTTTATTAAAATTCTTTTTGTACTACATTGTGGCTCGCATTACCATGGTGTTCCTTACAACCCCTCCAATTTGTACATGACTCTTACACAACAAAACACAAAAAGAGAAATTCTGAAAATCAAAGAATGGAGAAACAAAGTTGAAAAGAAAAGCAAAAACAAATTGAATTGATAAATAAAACTAGAAACTGATTTTTGCAATAATAAAAAATACGCAAATCTGAAAAAGCTAATTTTTTTTAAAACAAGGAAAACCAAATTGATGAATCAAAAAAAAATGAAAAAAGAGAATCCAAAATAGATGAAAAAGGAAGGAAATTGTAAGAAACTGTTATATGCCACCACAACTTATATCTTTGTATTGGATGAACTTTGGATGAAAAATAAATGAATATTTACAAAAATATAAAATATCCAAATTAATAGAAAAAATAAAGAATTTAAATACCTCAATCCCAGGAAAAAAAAATTAAATAAGCCATAAGAGGGAGAAAAGCCCCAGAACCAAATGGATCTACAAGTGAATGGAAGTGAATTCTATCATAATAAACATTCTATTAGAATTCAGGATTCTAATAAATTCTAGGAATTCTAATTAATTCTAATAAATATTGAATTCTAATAAATATTGAAGGGGGAAGATGGAAGAGGCCAACCCCACTTTAGGTTGCTGAAGGAAAAAGATTCTGGGAAGAAGCCAATATGAGAGGAGCGGGCAGTCTCCATCATGTTTCTGTTCCCAGCTTCTAATTCTAATAAATATTGAAAGGATAATTGACTACTACATTACATAAATCACTTGCAAACATTAGGAGAAAAGAAGGCCTACAAATTATTTCTTTGATACATCCAGAACTATGATCATCTTGATACCTAAACTAGGGAAAAACAATATGGATAAAGAAAACAACAATCCAATGAACAATGAATACCAATATTAAAATGTTGACTAAAACATTAATAAAGAGGTTACATCAACATATTTTAAAATATCACGCACTATGAATAAATTAGATTTATATCATAAATGCAAGGTAGATTCATCATCAGGAAAACAATTTTGTTTACATAAAATTGAAAAGTTTTTGTATTAACAAAATGAATGCAATTAGAATGAGAGGCAACACTTACATAGGGAAACGTCTTTAAGAAATCTCCAGTAAATGTCTGATATTGGCAATATAGAAACAAATGTTTCAAATATGAAAGAGATATTCAACAAAGGATATAGACATACATTTCTCAAAAGAAGAAAGTCAAGCTATCAACCACAATGTGAAAAAATACTCTACATCACTAACAAGAGAAATACAAATGAAAACACCTCTGAGGTTCTACCTCATACCCATCAGATCAGCAAAAATGATCGAAAAGGGAATATTACAATTGTTGGAGGGGCTGTGGGAGGACAGGTGTGTTAATACACTGTTGATCAAGCTATGAATTGGTCCAACTATTCTAGAAAGAAATTTCATTCCTACTAAAAGGGTCTCAGAATCCATTCTCTCTAATGCCTTCTCTTTCCTAGACATGGTAAGATTCAAAGAAGAAGCAAAAACAAAGAAAAGCTTTCCCTAGGACCACATAGACGACAAGGATTTATTAACCACCTACTGTGTGCCAGGTACTGTGCTGAGCACTGAGAGTACAAAGGCAAAAAAGAAATGATTGATGTCCTCAAAGAGCTTACAATTTATGGGGAGAAAAACATGCAGACTTATAAGTAAATACTATATCTAATCTATATATGCATATGTATACAAAATACATATGTATTGCCTCATGTTCTTAGGCAATTCTCCTAGAATGTAGTTATTATATCCCTTCAGGACTTTAGAGGTATACCCAAAGTATTAAAAGCTATATTTTCTAGTGTTCTTGCTTATGAACCCCCAGTAGTGGGCTTCCTCCCATGAATATGGGTCAATTACCATTCAGTCAGCCAAACTCAATCAGCTTTTAGAATAAGGGATATCTACCAAGGTGTTATTGTTACTGCATCCCTCTCTGTCTCTCTGTCTCTATCTCTGTCTCTGCCTCTGTCTCTCTCTCTCTCTCTGTATCTCTCTCTCTGTGTCTCTCTGTCTCTGTCTCTCTCTCTCTCTCTCTGTCTCTGTCTCTCTCTCTCTCACATGCACACACACACACACACACATACACACTCCTGTGATTCGTTCTCCCACAAGTTCATACAGAGTTCAAGGGAAAGTGGGCTCAAGGTTAGAGAGCCCATGTGGAAAAAGGAAAATCCACAGCTTCTAAGAGTCCTTTTGCTGGGGTCCTCAAGACATTTCCCTTAGGTACAGTGTACCTTTTCTACTGGACCCTTTAAAGAACCTTGAACCCACCTCCAGTTCTTCCTTGACTCCTAATATAGACACGGCCACCAGCTGATCTGGGAACTTTGCTAAAATGTCAGTGGGGAAGTGGGAAGTCCTCCACTCTGGCCATGGGGAATTGAGGACTAGGTGAATCAGACCAAGACCGAGGCTCTGTTCCTTTCCTTTCCCTTCCCCCCAATTGATTCCTTCCCGGGGGTTTACAGGGAAGCTTTCTACTTTTTATTTGCTTGAACCTCCAAATCCACCACAGAGCATTACTAAGTCCCCTCAGACAATAAGAATGCACTTCCAAGCAACATCACTCTGTTGACAGCTGAGTCTTTTTTCTCACTTCATCTAAAGCGTGTGATTAATTGATCGATTTGATGGGAAAGTGAGTCTCACCTAGTTAAGATACCAGGGCTTAACATCTTGATACCTCCTTAAGTGGGGTGGGATGACTTGATTAGTTTACTTGGTCAGTTCCCACCCTTCTTCCCTCTTAAAATTAATGATACTAGTAATAATGAACAGTGTTGGCATAATGAAAAGAAGATGGGCCCTGGGTTTGAATCCTGCCTCTCTGGAGACCCTGGATATGTCCCCTTCTCCTTCACCTTAAAATGGACAGACCGAGAAACACAGACCAAGCCAAATTAAAAATCTTTTGAGCATCATTTATTAGCTGGCCAGCGACTGTCCCGTAGACTGAAAGTCTAGAGAGCAGCCCTGAGCACAAAGATTTGAAGCCTTTTATACCTGAGCCTAGAGCAGGTACAAGCAAGCCATTACAAAAGCAGGATACTGCAGTTAAACAAGGCGCATTGGGGATCAAACAGATCTAATGATTTATGCTAGGTGTTTGATCAGTGTTGCTCAGTGAATTGGGTTTACTCCGGGGTTACAGCGCTCCAGTAAGTGGAACACCGCTGGGGCTGCGCACCCCTGTGCAAGAGGGCTGCGTGCCCCTGTGGGAGGGGGGAGCTGCTTGCCCCTGTACAGGGGGGTGCTGCTCGCCCCTGTGCAAGGGGGCATTTCACTCCCCCCTTTTTCACCTACACAGGGGACTCATCAGAGGCCAAAGGGGCATAGGACATATGTATGATAAAAAGCTTGATTGCTTGTAAGCGTTCTTGGACATACTTGGTCAGGCAGTTGATTAAG
>CM053622.1:788506683-788540679 GCA_028646595.1 Phalanger gymnotis
TGTGGAGGGGGGGGAAGGGTGTGGCCAGGAGCACATGGCAGCTAAGAACAACCCCCCACCTAAATTCCTTTATACAAGTTTCTATCTCTCTTTCCCAAATTTTACTTTAACTTTTAGCCTCTGCATTCCAATTTCAATCTTTCTTCCCTAATCTTGACCCAAACTACCTCAAATATTTCAAGTAACTCCTTGAACCCATAACCCAACCCCCTGCAATCCTACAGATCTGTTTGAAATCTCTTAAAACTATTTGGAGGGGTGGGTCAGGATTGGAAGCCCCTTGGCCCATAGTGGTGACAAGACACAGAGACAAGACCAACTACAAAGAGAACAGACAAACAGAGAACAGAGACCACCAGGACTCTCACACAGCGTCCTGTGGAGGTCAGTAGGGGCGTCCACGCTGCGTCCAGCTCCGCCATCTACACCTTATGAGTACTCACCTCACAGGCAGATCTGCGCCAACAATCAGAGCGGGGTTGAGGCACGTCACTCAGCGGCTATCCCCTACTCTTATGCTCGAGACTTCACCAGGAATCAGAGTGGGGCTGAGGAACGTCACTCAGCAGCCGCCCCCTACTGTGTTATTTTAGATGCCGAATTAGGACCTAATTAGGAAAAAAAAATCTTTTGAAGGGCCTCGAAAGGGGTCCGCTCAGAGAGAGACGGGAGAGTGGGGCTGAGGAACGTCACTCAGTGGCCACCCCCTGCTGTCCACTCCCTCTGGCCCTCCACCTATTCAGGACCGGGGTCTGGCGGCCAAAGGCTGATCTCAGTGGAACCTCCAAGTAAAATGGACGGACCAAGAAACACAGACCAAGCCAAATTAAAAATCTTTTGAGCATCATTTATTAGCTGGCCAGTGACTGTCCTGTGGACTGAAAGTCTAGAGGGCAGCCCTGAGCACAAAGATTTGAAGCCTTTTATACCTGAGCTTAGAGCAGGTGCAAGCAAGCCATTACAAAAGCAGGAGATTACAGTTAAACAAAGCGCATGGGGGATCAAACAGATCTAATGATTTATGCTAGGTGTTTGATCAGTGTTGCTCAGTGAATTGGGTTCACTCGGGGTTACAGCACTCCGGTAAGTGGAACACCATTGGGGCTGCGCGCCCCCGTGCAAGAGGGCTGCGTGCCCCTGTGCAGGGGGGCATTTCACACCTTTGCCATTTAGAATGCCTAGAAAGTTAGCCCAAAGGCTGGCTCCTACAACAGGCTTTCCCTGATCCTGGCAGCTACTAGTGCTCCTCCCTAGCTAAGCCCATGCTAATTTATTCACTATGAGGAGAGGCATAATATAAGGGACAGTAGTTACACTTGATGATATCTCTTTAGCATTGTAACAGCCATATCAGGGTTCAACAGAGAACCCCAACCATGGACTGCATGAAGGAGGTGGGACTGCCAAGCCATGATTCTTTACAATTCAGAGTCTGCTGGTGTAGCTAGAAAGAGTGTCCCATAGGGAGAGTGTCCATATATAAACAGAGTTCTCATTGTGGCAAGAGTGTTGTGAGTGTGTGGCTTGAAGAGAGACAGAATAGACATCTCTAACCCCCCATCCTTCTCCAAGGGAGACTTTCATTGCTGCAAGGAGAGGTCTGGAGGCCACTCTGTTCTCCTCAGAGAGAAGAGGTAGCAGGCTAAAATTTTATCTATTTACTACTTTAAATATTACTAGTCTAGGGGATATGATTAGGTTCCATTTCACTTCTGATTGCTTTGTCATTTGGGGGGAAGGGCACCCTAAACTCTGTATCCAAAGCTTGACCTCTTTCCCACCTAATACTTCCACAATTAATGCACATGGCAAATAGCAAAGAAACTCATTTATCCAAATCGTAGCAAAACAGAAATCAGAAAAGTTATACATACGTAGGAGAGTATACACCATGCAATATAAATTGAAGGAGCTTTCTCATTGGAAGCAAGATAACTCAAATCACGCAAGAGGGAGTGTCCTGGATCTTACCCAAAGGGAAACTCCCCAAAGTCTCTAGTGTAGCAAGCTGGGAACAGAAACGTGATGGAGACTGCCCACTCCTCTCATATTGTTTTCTTCCCAGAATCTTTTTCCTTCAGCAACCTAAAGTGGGGTTGGCCTCTTCCATCTTCCCCCTCCAAGCTGAAAGCCAGAAGTACCCAAAGTGACTCAACATTTGAAGAGCCCCACAGAAGACTTGAAGCTTGATGAGTCCCAAAGTGGGGCTCAAGGGGACTGGCCCTGAAGAGTCCTGAAAGAGGAACTGATAGTGGCTGGCCCTCTCTTACCTCTTGCCAACTCTACCCCTCCCTCAGGGCAGAGCATTCATCTCCACCAATAAGGAAAGAGTCCCAAACCATTGGGCTTTGGGACAGGGAGTTATACTGGGAATTACTTTGAATCCTGTTTTCAACCCTGGGAAGCTGTGGGAGAACCTCACCTCTTTCCTTTGTGAGTGGGAAGAAAAGTCCCTCTTCTCTCCTACAATCCAAATCCCTTATGAGCCCCAGATGTTCGTGCTTGTGAATTTTTCCCATCCACCTCTAAGATATGAAGAGGACACAGAAGAATCAGTTGGTCAAGTAGCTTTTATTAAGTGTCTATTATGTGCCAAGCACAGGCTGAGGATACTAAGGAAAACAAAAGACAATCCTTGCTTTCAAGGAGCTCAAAGTCCAATGGGGGAGATAACGTGAAAACAAATCCATGCAAAAAGATATATGCAGTATAAATTGGAGATTATCAACAGAGGAAAGGCACTAACAGTAAGGAGACCAGGAAAGGCTTCTTGAAGAAGGTGAGATGTTACCAGGAACTTTTAAAAAACCAAGATAGTCAGGAGGCAGAGATTTCAAAGGAGTGTATTCCAGGCATGAGGAATAGACAAAAAATGAACAGAACTGGAAGATGAAGCTCCTTCTTGGCGAAATGGCAAGGAGGCCAGTGTCACTGGCACATAAATTGGGTGAAGGGGAGTGACGTGTAAGAAGACCAAGAAGGTAGAAAGGAATCGGTTTTGTAGAACTTTAAAAGCCAAATAGAAGATTTTATATTTGATTCTGGAGATAACGGGGAGACATTGGAGTCTACTGAATAGGAGGGTGATATGGTCAGACCTGCATTTTAGTAAGATTATTTTGATAACTGAGTGGAGGAGAGAGTGGAATGAGGCGAGATCTTGAGTCTCCCTTTGGCTCAGAGACCCACCAGTGGGCTATTGCAATAGTACAGGTATGAGGTGATAAGGGCATGCACTGTGGGGGGTGGGGGGGAATTTACAGAATGGATCTGTAAATAGATTATAACTGTATCCATGGCAACTGATTACAAGTAAAATAGCACAGGAAAAGAGAGGAGGGACCAGGACAGAGCCTTAGGTGACATCCTGGTTAACAGGCAGGACCTGGATGAAAATCCAGCAAAGGTGACTGAGGAGGGGTTGGACAGATAGGAAGAGAACCAAAAGAGAGTAATGTCGTGAAAACCTTGAGAGAAGAGAGTGGCAAGGAGAAGGATATCAAAGGTTTCAGAGGATCAAGAATTGAAATTTGGTGACTAAGAGATCTTTGGCAACTTTGGAGAGAACTATTCCAGTGGAGTGATAAGGTAGGACTCTAGAATGCAGAGATTTGGGAAAGACAGTGAGAGGAAAGTAAATAGAGGACCCAGTTGTAGATGGCTTTCCCAAGTAGTTTGGTCACCAAAAGGAGAAGGGATATAAGACAATTGCTATCATGGATTGATGGGTGAAGTGAGTATTCTTTAAAGATGCGAGAGATGTAGACATGTTTGTAGACAGTAGAGAAGCAGCTGATAGACAGGGAAATTGAAGATTAGGGTTGATAAAGGAGGCCATCTATTGGAAAAGACAGAATGGAATTGGATCAAGGGGGCATGTAGAGGGGTTTTCATTTGAAATAGGTGAAGAAGAGAAAGTATCTGAGTAATATGTGATGAAGACAGAGTTTTCACCAAATGACTTCAACCTTGAGACAAGGTCCTCAACCAAAAAGATGGAGGGTGGTTTGGGAAGGGATCAGAAAGACTGGAAAAGCAACTGTGGAGAGTGGCAAAGTGAATCAATTAGGGAGGAGTAAAACCACAGTGAAGGCCCAGTTGAGGTTTTGCAACATAAAAGATGGATTCAGCGCTCAATGACTCTCTCTTTTTTCTGAATTCATATTTAGGTGGAGTTTGGTGACTCCTTCACCCATGGTATCCAGGAAGAGACTATGCTGTGTTACATTTGAAAATTAAGGTAAACTGAGATACAATGGTCTGAGCATGATCAATTTATTAGATAGGCTAGCAGTAACTAATAAATTGGGTCAATGGCCTTTCTCACTGACCAAAGAACCCCAAGCTTGGGCTCACTAGCCTTCATATAGTTTTGGGAAGTAGAGTTGGGTAGGTGGGGTAGACAATGTGATTGGTTACAAGGTAGACAGCATCATGGGGGTGGGGACAACATAATTGGTTATATCAAAGAAAGCAGGCTAGCACCCACAGGAAGCTAGTAACCACTCCTCTCCATCATTAAGTAACACTTGTCCTGAGGGTGTTGTTAATTGACCAGCCATAGAAAGAGAGTTTGTTAGGGAGATAAGAGCCTCCTTAATTGTGCAAGGACAGGCAGTGACAGACAATATACCTTGTGGAAATATACCAGATCATTTTGTAGGCCTTTAAAGATAAGGTAAGGTAGATGACAGTTTTCTTTAAACTAACTTAGAGGGAAAGCTAAATTCCTGAGCTCAGCTCAAAATTATAGCAAAGTGGTTTTAGGCAGCTGCAGACTCCATTATAAAATCAATTATATTGTAGCATCAACACAGTAGAAATCCATGCAGTAGAAACTAGAGTTAATATTAATTTTGATCTTTTCAGCTGTAAAAAGCCTTTCCTCTCTCAGGCCATATGGCTCCTGAGAAACAGACTTGGATTATTGACCTTTTCATTCATTCTTTTTCTATTCTAACTGCAAGGAGTAAAGTCTCCAACCAGGGGAGAGAGAGCCACTAGAATTCAGAAGTCAGAATCCAAGCTGGATGTTACTGCCAACCCAGATCTGATGCCCAAGGAACAAGGAGCAATCCTCAGGGTCCTAGCCCAATGGAAGTATTCATCTGTTAGTCATACCACATCTGGAGGTGAACTTGGTAGAACCAAATCTTTCTAGGAACAGCTAAACTCTGAGCCTACTCCTCTAGAGACTGTATAGACGAGAGTATGTCCTGGAGATATTAGGGAGAATTCTTGTACTTTTATGCTGGTTATATCCTTTTTTATTTAGATTTTTTATTTTTAGTTTACAACACTCAGTTCCACAAGTTTTTGAGTTCCAAATTTTCTTCCCCTCTCTCCCCTCCCCCCTTCCCCCCAAGACAGTATGGAATCTGTTATATGTTCTACATATACCTTCACGTTAAACTTATTTACACAATAGTCAAGTTGTAAAGAAGAATTATGATCAATGGAACGAATCAAGAGTAGAAGAAACAAAACCAAAAAAGAAGAGAAAAAAAGAGAGCAAATAGTTTGTCTCAGTCTGCATTCAGACTCCATAGTTCTTTTTCTGGTTGTAGATAGCTCTCTCCATCATGAGTTCTTTGGAGCTATCTTTGAACCTTGTATTGCTGAGAAGAGCCAAGTCTATCAGGGTTAGTCATCACAGAAGCAATATGTCTGTGGTTGTGTACAATGTTCTCCTGGTTCTGCTCCCCTCACTCAGCATCAGATCATGTAGGTCTTTCCAGGTTATTATGAAGTCTGTATCTTCTCCATTTCCTATAGCACAATAGTATTCCATTACATTCATATACCACAACTTGTTTAGCCATTCCCCAATTGATGGGCATCCCCTTGATTTCCACTTCTTTACCACCACAAAAAGAGCCGCTATAAACATCTTTGTACATACGGGTCCCTTTCCCACTTATGTGGGAAACATATGCTGGCTATATTCTTGAAGTAAATACTCGATGCAAAGTTGTTAAATGGAACTGGGTGCCAGTCACAGTCCTTTCAAACAGAGAGCAATATGCCCATAAGTGAGAAAGAAGAAACACCCTACACACTCCTGATAGAAACCTGAGGTACAATAGGCCTGGCTCTGAAAAAGTGGGACCAGAGTATACCATCTTACAACACAATAAATAGAAATCCAGAGCCCTAGGGTCTGGCCCTGACTCTTCTGTGTATATGCAAACCTTCCTTATTGCTCGTTTCCCCTTGGGTAAAAGGGGAACCACAACCTTTTCTCTGTCTCCTTGTGTTGTTAAGCATTCAGCACATGGAGCTAATAAGGAGGCTCTTAAGCTGTATTTGAGACAGGGCATGTCCATGGAGGGGGAGATAGCCCTGGTCATAACCCATGGGGACAATGGTGTTCCGTTCTGGGCTTCATTTTAGGAAGGACAACAATGATCTGGAGCATGGCCAGAGGAGATCACCCAGGATGGTGATGGCACTGGAGACCATCCCATACGTGGATTTGCTGTTGTTGTCTTGTCAGTTTAGTTGTATCTGACTCTTCATTACCCCATTTGGGGTTTTCTTGACAGAGATACCGGAGTAGTTTGCCATTTCCTTCTCCAGCTCTTTACAGATGAGGTAACTGAGGCAATTAGGATGAAGTGACTTGCCCAGGGTCACCCAGCTAGTAAGTGTCCAAGGCCAGATTTGAACTTGGGAAGATGAGTCTATCCTGGCGCTCTGTGCACTATGGCACTACCTAGCAGCCTATATCCCCAAATTAGCTTACAAGACTTAATGGGAGGATACAATTGTCAATTTAAATACTGGAAGGGTAGTCACATGAAAGAGGGATTAGGTTTGTTTCCCTTGGCAGCAGAGGATCAAAGCAGTGGATAGAGTTTGCAGAAAAGCATTTACCAGCTCCATATAAGGAGAACACAAAAACAAACACTTCCTAACCATCAAAGCAATCTTACATTAGAATAAACTGCCCAGGGAAGTAGTGAGCTCTCCATTACTGGAGGTATTGAAGCCGAAGCTAGATCACTTGTCATCAGTTTCCACGCAGAGAGCATTCTTAATCAGGCACAGGTAGAAATAAGTTCCTTCCCAGGATTCTTCTAGCTCTGCCAGTCTATCATTCTCCTATCTAGTTAAGTCTTCCAAAATCCACACCCATGAATTATACCATAAGCTTAGATAATTATTTGTGACCTTGGGGACCATTGCTTGCCTTTCTTTGTGGCCAAAGTGCTTAGTGCTGTATCTGGCACCTGGTAAGCATTTTAAAAATGCTCAATGATTGACTGTCTTCACCTGCTCCCAGGAAGGATTATTCAGGAAGATTGCCTTAATTACTGGTATCAGGCCCAGCACTGCCTTTGGCCCCAGACCTGGGAGCTCCTTTGATGGGGAAGGCTGCCTACTACCATTGTACTCCCTTGTCAGAGGGTCCAGGAACTGTTCAGTTGAATCAGTAGCTGGCCCACACCTCTAAACAAATACCCACCCACCCCTCCCTTGTAGGGAGCATTTGACACCCTGGAACCCTTAAATTGCTGACCGTCTGCTCCAGGAGGCAGTAACACCTTGCCCCAGGTAGCACCGGTTCCCTGGGTCTTTTTCACTAGGCAAGTAGAGGATATTCCCAGGGCTCCTGACCCAGTGCATAGGTTCCTATGCCCAGTTGTTTCCCATGTGAAGATGGGTTTCCACCAAGAGGAAAGAGAAGTAGTAGTAGCAGCAGCAATAGCAGTAGCAGTAGCAGAGCAGTAGCAGCAGTAGTAGTAGTACAGTGGATAGAACATTAGGCTTGGGAATCAGGAAGATTCATCTTTATGAGTTCAAATCTAGCTTCAGATACTAGCTGTGTGACCCTGGGCAAGTCACTTCACCCTGTTTGCCTCAGTTTCTTCATCTCTAAAATGAACCGAAAAAGGAAATGGCAAACTATTCTAGTATCTTTGCCAAGAAAATCCCAAATGAGGTCATGGAGAGTCAGACATGATTGAAAATGTCTAACGACAACAAAGTAGGAGTAATTAACATTTATATAACACTTTAAGGATTGCAAAGCACTTTATGTAAAAAGTGTTATTTCATTTGATCCCCACAGCCACTCTGAAAGGTAGGTGGTATGATGACCTCTTTTTTGCAATTGAAAAAACTGAGGAAGAGAGAGGTTAAGTGACTTGCCCAGGGTCACACAGCTAATAAGTACCTGAGTCTGGATTTGAACTCAGAACTTCCTGATTCCAGTCCATCACTACATATCCTCTGTGTCATCCAGTTTAGAGTAGGAGTACCTGGATTATAATCCCAGCTCTCTCCCTGTGAATTGTATGAGTTTGACCTCTCCAGACCCCAGTGAGGTCATCTGTAAACCAGACAGTTGATTCAAAGGCTCTCTAATTTTTTTTTCCACTCCAAAATTATGATCCTCAAACTGACCACTGGGCTACTCCCTAGCATCATAGCCATCAAACTTTTTTTGTTCACGCATCCAAATATTCCACTTTTAAATATTATAATATTCTAAGCCAAAGGTTCTTCACCTTTGTGGTGCTAATGTGATTAAAAATTTTCCCTGCCCATTAATCCCTTTAATGTCTCAGGTGAGGCTAGTTAAGGGAAGCTTGATTAGGGGAGACTCATTTGTAGGAAGATCCATGCCCTTTTCCTAATTAGGTCACAAGGGCTGTAAAGCTCTCGGGCTCTAAAAAGGGGTATAAATACTCTGAGAGTAGCAGTAAAGCTCTCTTCCAGAACTGCAGGAGGAGAGGACACAGGCAAGCAGACAGCTATAATTTGTGAGTGAATGTTTATGGGAAGGCCCCAGCAGAGGAAAAGGTTATGGGGTGGCTTGGCTATCTGCTGTGACATTGTGTTTTAAGTTCCTTGCTGTTATAATGAAGTGGACTTACTGGTTTGGGATATAATTGCTGCTATATTGAATCAGAGTTATTGGTTTTGGGATCTGATCCTCTGGTATCTGAATTTTATTTTTTTTTTTGCCTTCTGTATGGAGAGTCTATTATATTCTGCAATATAGAAATATACAGGCATATTCATGGTCACCATCGATCTTGTGACACTTGCCTTAGTGATACAACCTTTTTAATGTCATGGACTCCTTTGGCAGACAGTCCAGTGGAGTCCATGAACCATTTCTCAGGATAACATTTTTAAATACATAAATTTAAAATATGTAGAGTTACAAAGAAAACTTAAAGTTAGTGAAAATAAAGATGTAAAGTTCTTTTCCCATCCAAGTTCATAGACTCCTGGAAATCTAACCTTTTTGGGAGGAGAAGGGGGTAAAGAAATCTGTGGGGTCCATGTTATAAAGCCTTGATCTAAGCAATAGCAAAACTAGTGAGTTAATTCAAGTCTAAACTCTAAGTGGGGGGAATAAAATAACAAGAAAAACATAAAAAAGAAAGTTTCTTTAAAATCCAAAATTAAAATGTCAAAATACAGCCATCTCCAATTCTAATAGTAATAGTGCAGAAAAAAAATCTGATTAAAAGGAGGAAGAAAAGAATAAAACCAGCAATTGAACCCCCAAGTAGATAAAAAATGAAAAGTTAAAAAAATTATCGCAAGAGAAATCTCCACTTGTAACCAGAGCTGAGGTTAGAGGTGGTGGCTTAGTAAGAGATTATCTCTCTCTCTCCTCCCTCCTTCCCCTCCCTCCCTTGCCTCCCTCCTTCCCTCTTTTCCCTCCCTCCTTCCATTCTCTCTCTCTCCTTCCTCTCTCTCCTCTACCCTTCTCTCCTCTACCCTTCTCTCCTCCCTCTCTCTCTCCTCCCTTCCTTCTCTCTTTCCCTTTTCCTTCCCTCCCTCCATTCCCTTTCTCTCCTCTCTTTCTCCTCTGCCTTTCTCTCCTCCCTTCCCTCCCACCCCACTGAGGGTATGACTATTCCTTCCTAAAGCTCCACTTCTGGCTAGATTCTGGCTCTACATCTCCACAGAGAAGAGGTTTCCTGAAGGCTGCCACAAAATGGGACAATAGAAAGAGATATGCCTGAGGGCATTAACACATTTCTTGCAAGGGAAAGGGCTGCTCCCGCTCCTTACAGCCTCTCTAAGCCCCAAATCCCAGGGGAACAAATGTATTCAGCTACAGGACTGGGAAATATCAGCTGGTCCAATTCTCTGCCCTCTGCCTCTCCCTCAGCATCCAGTGATGGAAAGGGTCACTTAGCCAATTTGACATGTCATTTCCTCTTCTGTAAACTTGAATTCCAAATCATGCAAGAGGCTTTTTCCTGACAACCCCCCACAGCTGTTAGTGTCTTCCCCACTGAGATTCCCTTCCATGGACTCCGTTTATAATTTCAATGTTTCTCATTTTTTACCTTCTGCCTCCCCATTATAGAATGTAATTTCATTGATGGTAGGGACTGTGTTTTTGCCCTTTTTTTGTATCCCCAAGACTTAGCACTGTGCTTTCCTTATGTTGTTCAGTTGTTCAGTTGTGTCCAACTCTCCAAGACACCATGGACCATAGAACACCAGGCCCTTCTACCCTCCACTATCTCTCAAAGTCTATCCAAGTTCATGCTCATTGTTTCCATGACACTATCTCTCCATCTCATCCTCTGCCTTTTCCTTTTGCCTTCAATCTTTCCCAACATCAGAGTCTTTTCCAATAAATCCTGTCTTTTCGTCATGTAGCCAAAGTATTTCAACTTCAGCTTTAGTATCTGACCTTCCGGTGAATAGCCTGAATTAATTTTTTTTAAGTATTGACTGCTTTGATCTCCTTGCTATCCAAGGGACTCTCAAAAGCCTTCTCCAGGACCACAATTCAAAAGCATCTATTCTATGGCACTCAACTTTCCTTATAGTGCAATGCTCACAGATGTATATGCTACTGGAAAAACCATAGCTTTGACTATAGAGACCTTTGTCAACAAAGTGATGTCTCTGCTTTGTAGTATGCTGTCCAGATTTGCCATAGCTTTTCTTCCAAAGAGCAAGTATTTTTTTTTTCATTTCATGGCTGCAGTCACAGTCTGCAAGTGATCTTTGAAACCAAGAATATAAAATCTAACACTGCTTCCACTTCTTGTCTCTCTGTTTGCCAGGAAGTGATGGGATCAGTTGCCAAGATCTTGGTTTTTTGATGTTAAGCTTCATGGCAGATCTTGCCCTCTCCTCTTTCACCCTCATCAAGAGGCTTTTTAATTTCTATTCACTTTCTGCCATCAGAAAATCTGCACATCTGAGATCCAGTATACAGTAAGTCTTTAATAAATGTTTATTGACTGACTGGTACCTACTTCACAGGTGGGGATTGGATGAAACAAACCTTATAACATTGCATATATGTGCATATGCATGTGTGTGCATCAGCTATTAATAAAATGAGAAGGTTAAATGAGACAAGCAACTTATAGGTTCAAGGCTTCAAGCCTTCTTCTTACTTCCCAGAGCAGCTAGATGATAAGTGGATACAGTCAGGATAGAGCTGAGCCTGGAGTCAGGAAGACCTGAGTTCAAATTTGACCTGAGACACTCACTAGCTGTGTGACCCTGGGCAAATCATTTCATCCTGTTTGCCTCAGTTTCCTCATCTGTAAAATGAGCTGGAGAAGGAAATGCAAAGCATTCCAGTATATTTGCCAAGAAAATCTCAAAGGGGTCAGGAAGAATCAGACAAGATGGAACAAAAACTTATTTCCCATCTCTTCCTCTGGGAAGCCCACCCTGACCATCCTCTAAGCTCTCTCACACTGCACTTACTGTCCCTACCTCCAAGCTGGCATAGCCCAGGCTAGTCTGCTGCGCAGTTATATCTCTTTCCTCCCCAACTCCCAGCAGGGACAGGGTCTTCCCTCCCCAAAAAGTGCCCAGATCAGGACAGGGGACCAGAAGTCACTGCCACTGCTCTGCTTCTACTGAGGCTTTACCTAGGGACAGTGAAATAAACTCGAATGAACCACCAAGCTGACTTCCTAGGTCATCCATCGCCCCGGCATGGGGAGAAGCCTGCAGCAGTGGTGATGCAGGATTGGTTGCCTGAGGTTTCTCCAAAGAGAAGAGCAGGTAGGAGCTAGGAGTGAACACGAAATCCAGACGCCCTGTAGTGAAAGAAAGAGACAGGGAGGGAGAGGAGAGGCAGGATCTTGGAGAACCGTAACCTGGTCCAGCCTTACAAAGGCTGAAAATGACTCTGATCTCCCCAGGATTCCCTCCAATCTTCACCAAGATCCCTCCTGTCTAGCCTGATGGCCACCTCTAGAAGTAATCCTGAGAGTCTTCTGGCATCCTGGCTGGCTGTGCCCCTGCATAATGGATTCAGATCAAGGTAGAGACTGAAGAGATCATCTGCTCCAACCCTCTCATTCTATAGATGGAGAAAGTAAGGCCCAAGTGGGGTTTCAGTGACTGGAAGTGAGCCCAACCTGATTGGGCTGGCTGGGATTCAGGGAGACACAGAGCTGAACAGAGGAGCCACAGAGGAGGGACCATTCTGTGGTCAATTATGAATGAATGAATGAAATGCATTTATTAGCTGCTTGCAAAGCTCCAAGCATTGTACTAAGCACTGTAAAAAAAAAAAAAAAAACAAACCAAGACAGTCCTTGCTCTCAGGGAGCTTCCCATCTAATTGGAGGAGACAAGACTTGGAAGAATTTGGCCACAAGGAGGATGGAAATTCCTAAAAGTCCTAAGGTTGTATCAGCGGAGCATATGTTTGCACCAGCAGCTCAGAAACCTGTGTTCAGGAGCCTGGATGTGCCAGGGTACAAGACAAGACCTTTACAAGAAATGGTTCTTGGTCTGTGTTTTCATCTCAAGTCTTTCTTCTGAAGTGCAGAGGGAGTAGGGGCTCTGAGGAGAAGAGGGAAAATATCTCTCCCCTCTAGCATCCTCTCTTCCCCAGCAAATAATAATGACTTGGGGTCAATGTCGTGGGCAGATATAGACATGAGTTTGCCCATGTGGCAAGAGAGGAGAGCGCCTAAGAGTGGGAATTCTCAGCTGGAAATCCTAAAGCAAACCAAGGCATTGATAGAGTTCCTGCACAAGCACACGGCTGAAGCAGACATGTGCTTGCCTATGCAACATGGATTTGTTGCTCAGTCCTCGCAGTTGGGTTTAACTCTTTGTGACTCCATTTTGGGTTTTCTTGGCAAAGTTATTGGAGTGGTTTGCCATTTCCTTCTCCAGCTCATTTTACAGATGAGCAAACTAAGGCAAACAGGGTGAAGCGACCTGCTCAGGATCACACAGTAAGAATCTGAGGCTAGATTTGAACTCATGAAGATGAATCTTCCTGACTTCAGACCCAGAACTCTATCCATTGTGCTATCTAGCTGCCCTTTACTCAACATGGAGGAAGAGTATGTATGCAATGTTCCTGAACCCCAACCTCTTATTTAAAGGAGAGATTTTTATTTCCTAGGCAGCATGATCCTAGAATCTGGGCTTCTAGAGAGAAAACATGACTTTCTTAGCCAATGGGTTCCCAGAATCTAGACTTCTTGCAGAAAAAGGATATTTCTTTTGGGTGCTAGCCCTTGGGGTTGTCTCATAAGTAGCCCCAAATTTGGAGACCTGGCCCTACCGAATAGCATACTTCTTGGAGAAAAAAGATGGAGAGGATTGTCCAAGTAGCCCCCGCAGCCAGAGGGGCAGTAAGGATTAAAGTTTCATCCCCAGGGATTGCCTGGCAAGAGAGCTAAACCTTTGCACAGACTATCACCTGTGCCTGGAAAACACTCTCTCCTCATTTCTACCTCTTAGAATCCCGAGGCCCCTCCAAATCTCCACTCATGCATTACTTTGTACATAAAGCCTTTCCTAATCCCACATCTAGTACCTTCTTCCCCAGCAAGTAACCTTGTTATTTGTTTTGTATATGAATATGTATCATATAGGTATGTGAGTTTATGTATATGCATATACATACATATAATACACACTCTATATATATATATGTATATACATGTGTATATATACATACACATGTATATATATGGACACAGATGTGAGTGTGTGTGCACATGTGCGTGCGTGTGTGTGTGTGTGTGTGTGTGTGTGTGTGTGTGTGTGTGTGTAAGTAGGTGAATACGTATTTAATGGAGCAGCTAGGGGGTGCAGTGGATAGAGCACCAGGCTTGGAATTAGGAAGACCTGAGTTCAAATCCAGCCTCAGACACTTATTGATCCTGGGTAAGTCACTTAACACTGATTGCCTAAAAAAATTTTTTTTTAATTTTTTGAAGAATGTGACCTACCTATTCACACAGAAAAAACCAAGTGGATGAAGAATATCAATTATGCACACTACAGGGTGTTCCTAAAGTCTGGACACATAGGCAAAATGCATATTTTCAAGAAATGAAACGAATGAAATTTTCAACATGTTACTTAATCAGAATATTAACAAATAACATCCTCAATATGATTTCCACCATTTGTGATCTGAAGGTTGATGCACTTTGCAAGATTCACATGAACTTGACGCAATAACTTCACATTGCTGTCAATTTTAGCACATTCACTCTTTATGCGTTCAATCAGGTGTGTTGCATCTGTGATTTTCATTGAGTACACCTTCTCCTTTAGCATACCCCAGAAAAAGAAGTCAAGGGAGCTAGAGTCTATTAATATTCCAATATTCCTATGTGTCCAGACTTTAGGGACACCCTGTATGTTATACAGTTTGGATGAACAGTCCAGAGAGCTGACATATAAGTACCTATATCATGGACATTGCAGATAGATAAAGAACTGGGCCAGAAATGAATAGACAGAGGCTTTCTTTTTAACATCATTGTTCTTCCTACATAGCTAAGGACCATGGAACTAAGTGTCCAAGGAATGAGTTGCAGGCCATTGAAAGGGTAATGGAGACACTCCTGTTTCCAGATCTCCACCAATCAATTCATTCTCTGACCATGTCTCTCCCCTGAAAAAAACCTTCATGGGCTCCCTCTCCTCTAGGCTAAAATACAAAGTCCACCAACCCTGGCATTTAAATCCCTCCACATTTTGGCTTGCTCCTACCTACTTTTCAAGATATTTTAATCTCCTTAATGTACTCTACATTCCAGCAAAGCAGACTTATCAGCTGTCCCATGCCCAGATTTTCTCCTTTCTTTAAAAAATCTTCACTTGTCCCTGCCATAAATCAACAAGCATTTATCAAGCACTTACTATGTGTCAGACACTGTGCTAGATAACAAGGATACACAGACAGAAAAGTAGATTATTCTTACTATCAAGGAATCTACATTCTTTTGGAGGGAGACAATATGTATATATAAGAAAACAGAATATATACAGAAAAAAATACCTACATGTAAGGTATTGCTCCTTGCTTACATGGACATTTTCTTTGCTAAAAGAGGTAGAAAAAGGATATTTATGTTACAAATACGGTGGGGGGGGAAGCAATTTGAGAAGAAACACAGACAGTTCTGAAAGTATTTGAGACAAAAACAGGTAAAAAGTACTGGTAAGGTAAAAGTACTGACTAATGGTACATATGGCTGCAGTGCATTATTCCTCAGCTGCTAATGTATGTATTACTGTTTTTAGACCTGTGAATTTTGTACATGGGAAATTCTGGATCAAAGAACTCTTTGGGGACTATGAGATAATTGTATATTGACTATTTGTGTCATATCTAACAGAAATATGAATTTGGGGTTTCTCACCCTACTCTAGAGATAGGAGGCCAGGCTTTGAGATAGGAGAGACATTAGATGCCAATAAGAGAAGCCAAAAGGATAGAGGCCGAGACATCAGAAGCCAGGGTATAGAACACAGAAGTTGATGGAGCGGAGAAGCCAGCAGAAGCAGAGAAGCAAAGTGGAAAAGGAAGATCACAGAAGCTGATTCAAGCTAAGCCTAGTAAGATCAGATCACTAGAGATAAGCAATCTCTGAATTTCATGGTAGGGAACTGATCTGATTGCAGGAAAAATATGCTGCTATCTGAAAGAACTGATTGTAGAAGAAACTTGTATGGTCTGAAGAGCTTGACTTACCTGTCTTGTTTTTTAGCACCACCTATAGCTTGAAAGATGTAAAATCCCTCAAAGGTTTGCCTACACTGCCTCTGATGGGTTTGCCCATCACTGTCCTCTTTGGATTAAGAGAGGGAAATCCTTCAAGGCCCTGAATAATCCTGAAGCCCCTTCAAGCCTGAATAGCTTTGCAGATCCCAAGCTTATGGCTGCTTTTTACTAAAAGAGTTTTATACTTCTTCAGGGTCCAAAGAATAAAAGGCATATGACTTCACCTAATAGGAGATTAGAAAGGCCCAGAAGAAGAGTGGTCCTATGTAACAAGTGACCCATGGTATGGGCTGTTTCTTACAGAGATCAAGAACTTCAAAGCCTATAGTCTGAAGTATGACTTGCTCCAAGCACATGTGTTTCCCTACTCATGTGCCTCACTTCTAGGTTCCTTTGAGTTTGTGCCCAATTTCCCCCATGGAGGCTATGTGTATTGGTGGAACAGTGTGTCCCAGGTTTATAAATGGACTGTTATGTTATCATTAGTATTACTTTATATTCTGTTAGTAAATGTGTTATACTTAATAGTTAATGGTGTCATCTTGACTGATTTAAGTAGGAAGCACACTGATGGGGGCTCAGGAGCTACAGTTCTGAGTAAAAGAGGTATATATCCACCTTACCAAGGTTACCCATATGCTTGAAGTTTGGTTTAGTTTCCCAGACTCCTCTAAGGAATCACTTTGACAGCATGGGTAGAGGAAAGCTGAGCAAGCCAACCAAGGCGAGAGAGAGAAAGAGTCGAGTATGGTGGCCATGGATATACCCATGCTACATACAGAGTAAATACAAAATAAATATTCAGGAGTTAATACAAGTAGTTGGGGAGGAAGAATTCTAACAACTAGAGTGAGTAAGAAAGGCTCCATATAACAGGTGGTACTTGACCTGTGTGTTAGAGAAAGGGATTCTTGGGGTCAGACAGAAGTCCATCCCAGGCATGTGGATGGCCAGTGAAAGGCATGGACATGGAAGATAGAATGCCATATGTGAACATAGAGGAGGCTGGTTTGCTTGCAAGATGTGTGTATATGTGTAAAGAGGAATAACACTCACATTACATAAAGCTAAAAAAATAGATTGGTGTCAGGTTGTGAATGACTTTAGAAGTCAAATGGATGACTTAAAACTTTATCCTAGAAGTAAAATGGGGCCACTGGAGTTTATTTATTAACAGGGGAGTAACACAGTCAGATCTGTGGTTAAGAAAAATCCTTTTTACAGCCATGTGGAGGGAAGACTAAAGTGGGGACCAACTAGGAGGCCATTATAATAATCTAGGTGAGAGATGATGAGGGGCTGAACTAAGTTGGTCGTTGTGTGAGTAGAGATAAGGCATCATATTTGAAAAATATGAAAGTGGAAGTGGCAAGACGTTTGGGGTGAGAGAGAATGAAGAGTCAAGTGTAACACCGAGATTATGAATTTTTAGAGATTGTAAGAATGGTAGTACTTTCGACAAGAATAGTGAAGTTTGGTAGAGGAGTGAGTTTAAGGAGAAAGAAAAATAAGTACTGTCTTAGACATATTGAGGTTGAGATATCTTTGGGCCATCCTTTCAAGTTACTGCCCTATACGTAGGGGTGTGCTCAAACCAGTGAGCCAATTGTTAAATCTTCAGTCTGAGCACTTACACCTTGGAAATCAACAAATGCTACAAATCTGGACTTGATTTATTGTTTTGTTGACTGTCTAGAGTTAAGAACATGATGTCCAAGACAACTCTGAAGGACTTACAATGAAAAACGCAATCCATCTCCAGAGAAAGAACTGATGGAATCTGAATACAGATGGAAGCATACTTTTAAAAATTTCTTTATTTTTCTTAAAGTTTCTTTTTGGGGAGGATTCTATGTTTTCTTTCACAACATGACTATTATGTAAATGTTTTGCATGACTACACATGTATAACTTATATCGAATTTCTTGCCTTCTCAATGGAGGAGATGGGGTGGGGAGGGAGAAAGAGAGAGAATTTGGAACTCAAAGTTTTAAAAATGAATATTAAAAATTGTTTTTACATGTAACTGGAGAAAAATAAAGTACTGAATTTTAAAAAGATTAACATTAAAGAAAGAAAATGATGGAGAAAATGCCAATGATGCATATTAAATCTAAAAGTGTATCATTCATACTTTTTTTTTCAGAGAGCCAGTTGTCAAACATTTGCCAGTACACAAATGCCTATAACTCTCCTGCTTCCTTTCATGGCCAGACTGCTAAGGGAAAGAAGCTATCAATAATACATTCATTGGCTCCATTTTCTCAACTCCCACCCACTTCTCAGTCTCCTACCATTTGGCCTTTGTCCCCACCACTCAAATGCATGTCCAAGGTCTCCAATGATTTCTTTATTGCTAATGGCCTTGAAAATACAAACTGCCTAGATTGTCAGAAGAGGAAATAGAATATCTAAATAGCCTATTTTAGAAAAAGAAATTGAACAAGCCATAAATCAGCTTCCTAAGAAAAAAAGCCCCAGGACCAGATGGATTTACAGGTGAATTTTATCAAACATTTAAAGACCAACTAATTCTGATATTAAATAAATTATTTGGAATAATAGGCAAAAAAGGGGTCCTACCAAACTCCTTTTATGAAACAAATATGATGCTGATACCTAAACCAGGAAAAGTAAAAACAGAGAAAGAAAATTGTAGAACAATGTCATTAATGAATATGGATACGAAAATCCTAAATGAAATACTAGCTAAAAGATTACAATATATTACAAAGATTATACCTTGTGACCAAGAGAGATTCATACCAGGAATGCATGGATGGTTTAACAGTAGGAAAACTATTAACACAATTGATTATATCAATAATAAAAGTAACAAAAATCATATGATAATATCAGTAGAAGCAGAAAAGCATTTGATAAAGTACAATACTCATTTCTCTTTTAAAAAAAACGCTTGAAAATATAGGCATAAATGGACTTTTCTTTTAATTGATAAGAAGCATTTACCTAAAACCATCAGCAAGCATTATTTGTGATGGGGATAAGCTAGAAGCCATCCCAGTAAGATCAGGTGTGAAACAAGGATGCCCACTGTCCCCAATATTATTTAATATTTGTGTTGTTAAGCAAAATTGTCTCCTTAGCATGGCTTTTGTTTCTTTTGAGTGGAAGTACTTTCAGCTGTTAAGTGCTAAGCCCCAGGCCCAAAGCCCTATCAGGTGTGAAACCTGTGTGGGTGTAGATTAATGACTTAAGAGGGGCCAACTTGGGAACCAATGGTCTCTGGTCGTTGAGGTGGGGCTTGAGAACGCCAGAGGCTCAGCTGAGAGGAAAGGCGAGCCAAGAGACAACTACAGGGGAAGTGGAAGCTGCTCTGGAAGCCAGAAGCTGCGGAGGCAGGAAGCTGCGGAAGCAGAGCTGACCCATGTGTAGATCCAGGAGTGCGAGCAGGAACTTGAGGCCAGTAAAAATGATTTGGCTAAATACTATCTTGTTTTTCTGTGGCCTCCTGGTTACTCTTGTGAGGTGGGCTTTCTGGGCCTGGAGTCTTTTTGTCAAGGTGTCGGAACGGGGAGGCTGGTTCACGGATCAGCTGCAGTGGGGCCTAAATAAATTTTTTGTTGTTTTCTACTTAGAGAATCTCTCATACTTTGCGATTTCGAATGATTCAAACATATACGTGATTGTATTTGAGATTATAAATTCGGCCTTCCTACTACAATATTGCATTGAAAATCCTAGCAATAGTAATAAGAGAAGAAAAAGAAATAGAAGGAATCGGAGTATGGAATGAGGTGCAGATGATATACTATGTTTCAAAAATCTTTAATACTCAAATAAAATGTTAATTGAAATAACTAATAATTTCAGCAAAATAATAACATATAAAGTAAACCCACATAAATCAGCATTCCTATGTATCGCCAACAGGGTCCTGCAGGAAGAGATAGCTAGAGATACTCCATGTAAAATTTAAAATAATTCTAGGCAGTATAAAAAACTTGGGAATACACCTATGAAAACAAACCCAGGATCTATATAAACAAAACTGTAGAAAATTTCATATACAAGTAAAATCAGATTTAAATAAATGGAGGAATATTAATTGTTCATGGGTAGGCAGGGCCAATATAATAAAAATGACAAGTTTCCCAAAATTAATCTATATATTCGATGCCATCCCAATTAAATTACCATTTTACAGAGCTAAAATAGAAATAAAATGGAATAGAAATAGAAAAATAGAAATAAAATAGAAAAAATAATAAAATTCATTTGGAAGAACAAAAGGTCAAGAATATCAAAGGAATTAATAGGAAAAAGTGTAAAGGAAGAGTACCAGATCAGAAACTATATTATAGGGCAGTAATTATCAAAACTTTCTGATACTGGCTAAGAAATAGAAAGGTAGATCAGTGGATCTATACAATCTATAACAGCAAATTAATATAGTAACCCAGTGTTTGATAAGTGTAAAGACTTAAGTTTTGGGGATGAGAATTACTTGGTAAAAGTTGTTGGGAAAGCTAGAAAGCAGTCTGGCTGAAATCGGGCATAGACCAATATCTTGCACCATTTACCAAGATAAGGTCAAAATGATACAGGACCTAGAAATAAAGGGAGACATTACAAGAAAATCTGAAGAACATGGAACATACTTCCTATCAGATTTATGGATAGGTGAATAATTTATGAACAAACAAGATAGTGTTGTGAGATGTAAAATGGATAATTTTGATTACATCAAATTAAAAAGGTTTTGTACAAATAAAACAAATATACCCAAGATCAGAAGGAAAGCAGAAAACTGGGGGGTGGGGGGATTATAGACAGTTTCTCAGATAAAGGTCTCATATATACAAAGAACTTTGTCAAATCTATAAGAATATGAGTCATTCCCCAATTGATAAATGGTCAAAGGCTATAAACAGGAAGTTTTCTGATGTTGAAATCAAAACAATTTATAGTCATATGAAAAAATGTTCTAAGTCATTATTGATTAAAGAAACGCAAATTAAAACAACTTTGAGATATCATTTTACACCTATCAAATAGCTAAAATGACAGAAGGGGAAAGTGACAAATATTGGAGAGGATGTGGAAAAATTGGAATCTTAATTCATTATTGCTGGATCTATGAGCTGATCCAACCATTTTGGAGAGAGATTTGGAATTACTCCCAAAGAGTTATTAAACGGCCTATATACTCTTTGACCCAACAATACCACTATTAGATCTTTTTCCCAAGTTGATTAGGGAAAATGGAAAAGATCCTTCGTGTTCTAAAATATTTATAGCAGCTCTCTTTGTGATGGCAAAGGACTGGAACTTGAAGGGAATCTCATCAATTGTGGAATGGCTAAACTAATTGTGGTATGTGTTTATGATGGAATATTGTCCTGCTATAAGAAATGATGAGCTCAGTGATTTTAGATAAGCATTTTTAGATAAGCAAGAAAGACTTCCACAAAACAACGAAGACTGAAATGAGCAGAACCAAGAGAACATTATATGCAGTATTATTTTCAGAACAGCTTTGAGTAATCAAGTCATTCCATTACCCAAATTAATCTCAAAGATCCTATGAAGGAAGATGCTGTTTGAATCCAGAAAAAGAACAGATATACGCGTGCATATGTATGTGTGTGTACATATATAGGTGCATGGATGTGTCATACACACACGCGAGCGCACGCGCTGGCACACACACACACACACACACACACCAATTTGTGTCTAAGGGTAGCCTTCTCAAAGTTTGGGGTAGGGGGAAGGGGGAAAAAAGAAAGAAAGTCACGGGACATCTTGGGGGCGGCGGCGGAGCCGGACACTCGCACGGATTGACTGGCCCAGCGACCGACGGACGGGCCGCGGCAGCGCCTGGTCTGTTCTCAGAGCCACGGGCAGAGCAAACTGAGTCGCCGCCATGATCGGAGGGCTTTTCATCTACAACAACGGGGAGGTGCTCATCTCCCGGGTCTACCGAGATGACATCGGGCAGAATGCCGTGTACGCCTTCCGCGTCAACGTGATTCACGCCCAGCGGCAGGTGAGCTCCCCCGTCACCAACATTGCCCGCACCAGCTTCTTCCAGGTCAAGGGCTCCAAAATCTGGCTGGCAGCCGTCACCAAGCAAAATGTCAACGCCGCCACGGTCTTTGAGTTCCTGTATAAGATTGTGACGTCATTGCCGCCTACTTCGGCAAGATCAGCGAGGAGGACATCAAGAGCGACTTTGGGCTCATCTACGAGCTGCTGGATAAGGTCCTGGACTTCGGCTACCCGCAGAACTCGAAGACAGACGCTCTGAAAACGTTCATCGCCCAGCAGGGCATTAAGAGCCAGCGTCAGACAAAGGAAGAACAGTCTCAGATCACCAGCCAGGTAACAGGGCGGATCGGTTGGCGGCGTGAGGGCATCAAATATCGTCGGAATGAGCTCTTCCTGGATGTGCTTGGGAGCGTCAACCAGCTCACATCTCCTTAAGGACAGGTGCTCAGTGCTCACGTGTCTGGCCGGGTGGTGGTGAAAGAGTTATCTGAGCGGCATGCCACAGTGCAAGTCGGGGATGAACTATAAGATTGTCATTGAGAAGCAGGGCAAGGGCACGGCAGATGAGACGCGCAAGAGCGGGAAGCAGTCCATCGCCACAGATGACTGCACCTTCCACCAGTGTGTGAGGCTCAGCAAGTCTGACTCTGAACAAAGCATCGGTTTCATCCCCCCAGACGGAGAGTTTGAGCTTATGAGATACGGAACCACCAAGGACATCATCCTTCCCTTCCGGGTGATCCCCCTGGTGTGCGAGGTGGCATGGACCAAACTGGAGGTCAAAGTTGTCATTAAGTCCAACTTCAAACCTTCCTTGCTGGCCCAGAAAATTGAGGTCCGGATCCCAACACCGCTGAACACAAGTGGAGTTCGAGTGCCCTGCATCAAGGGAAAAGCCAAGTACAAGGCCAGTGAGAAAGCCATCGTGTGGAAGATCAAACACAGGGTGGGAATGAAGGAATCACACATGTGCGGAGATGGAGCTGCTGCCAACCAATGACAAGAAGAAGTGGGCCCAGCCTCCTATCTCCATGAACTTTGGGGTACAGTTTACACCCTCTGGCCTGAAGTTGCAATACTTAAAGGTGTTTGAACCCAAGCTGAACTACAGCGACCATGATGTCATCAAATAGGTACACTACATCAGCTGCAGTGGCATCTGTGAAACCCGCTGCTAGCTTCCCAGCCGTGGTCTCACGAAATCTTCACCAACCTGGGTGCCCCCTGGGGAGGAGCCAGGCTGGGCTGTCTGCCCTAACTCCTCCCTGTTGGTGTCTCCTTTTTCCTGCATCACTGCACACCCCCTGCACAAGCCCCTAGACTAGGTCTGGACCAACCTTACCATGAAGGGGATGAAGTGGCCCTTAGGCCCCGAAGTTCCCCCAACCCTCACTTTGTCCAGCCCAGCCCAGCTCTTGGCTCTGTTTGAGTTTTGTGACCAAAGCCAGGCCAGGGTCTTGTGGGTGGCTGGGTCTCTGACCCTCTCCCAGGAGCGGAGGGGGGTGGGGCCCAGCTGCCAGAGCCCCTAGCCTCTGCACCTCCCTGAAAGGCCAGTAACTGCCTCCCGCCTCCTCCTCCCCCCTTCAGGACTCTGCTTTGGGATAGTGTAAGCTCCATTTTGTACAAGCGTGATTTGTCCAGTTATCAACCCAACGAATTCTGTAGAGAAGAAAAAAAAAAAGTCACATGACAACTTTGTGGTATATTTGAAAGGAATGGCAAATTGTACATGATGTATGTGCAATTTTCAGGTCTAATCCTCCGTTTTTGTGTCCCATTTTGTCATTTTATTTCTTAAGTTCAGAATAAAATAAATCAATTTTAAAAAATAAAGTAGCCATGCAACAATTGTTGTGGTAGCCAAGATCCAAAAAGAAAGTGGACAGACAAAAAACAAAAATAAACTCTTCCCTTGGCCCTGCTCTTAATCGGCATTTATTGAATTCCTATTAGGTATCAGGCATCGGGGATTCGTGGACCAAAACTCTATTAATGGAATAGAATAGCACTATACGATAAGAAATGATAGATGCAAAGAATTCAGAGAAACATGAGAAGAGTTGTATGAATTGATACAGAGCAAAACAGAACCAAGGGAGCAATCCGTATTAGGACTGCAGATGATGTAAGTGAAAGGTTTCATAAAATGCTGTTGAACTATGAGTAATGGGGAAAAAACAGTGAACGTAGAAGAAAATAAAGAGAGAATGAAATATACCCCCTCCTTCATGGCAAAGGGATGGGGGACTAACAGAACATTATCAGTCTGAATTATGATTCTGAATTATCAGACTCAATGTCTGTATCAGATATTTTTACTGTCTTTTCTTGGTCACTTGGGAGAGTTGGATCTCAGGGGTCAGGATGGGAAATGACTATGATACATGTACAAAAGAAGTCCATAAAACTTATTTTTGAAAATAAACCCAGTGACCTTTTCTCAGTCCTCAAACTCCCTGTTCTTTCTGTAGCACCTGGCCACCCCCTTCTCTCTGGATTCTCTTTTCTCTCCAGGTTTCTGGGACACTGTTCCCTCCTGGCTCTCTTCCTACCTGTCTCATCCCACCCCCATTCATCATCCAGATCCCTCTCCTTAACTGTGGGTGTTCCCCAAGTCTCTGTCCCAGGCCCTCTTCCCTCCTCTCTACACAAACTTTGGTGACCTCTGCTCCCATGAATTTAATTATCATTTCTATGCAGATGACTCCCAGATCTCTCTATCCTGCCTTTTGCTCTCTCCTGAGCAATCCTGCCTGCTAGACATCTTCATAGACACCTCAAAGTCAATATGTCCAAAATGGAACTTGTTATCTTTCTCCCCAAACTCTCTTCTCCTTCTAACTTTCCTACTTCTGATAAAAGCACCATGAACATTCCAGTCATCCAGGTTCACAACCTAGAAATTATTCTCAATGAGTGACTCTAATCCCTATATCCAATCAACTGCCATTCAATCGACCTATCAGTCAATAAACATTATTAAACACCTACTATGGACTGGGCACTGTGCTAAGTGCTGCCTAGTCCTCCATGTCTTTCATAACCCATCCCTCCTTTCCACTCATCCCGTAAGCCCCCTCACTCAGGGCCTCATTAGAGAAGCCTCTCTCCTGGTGTAGCTGCATTCAGTCTCTTCCTTTGCCAATCCGTTCTCTACACCAGGGTTTCTTAAACTTTTTCCACTAATGATCCCTTTCCACATTTCATTTTGGTAGGTTGGTGTTGTGTGGCCTGAGGGCATACAAAGTGCAAAGTTCACATGCTGTGTGTTCACAACCAAGGTTACAGTGAAGTTATGGGATGCAACATGGGCAAGCGCTGCCAGAAACACCTCAGATTCATCACACATTTGATTTTTAATTAATTTTAGGGCATTGCCCATTCCTTTTCCTATTGCCAATTTTCTGCCAACACCATATGGAGTCAAGACCCACAGTTTAAGAAGCGCTGCTCTACACCACTATCAAATGGATATTTCTAGCACCAGTCTGACAATGTTATTCCTTTTCTTAATGGGTTTTGATAGCTTGATCTAGGTAACTCCCAGGTGAGAAAATTGCCTTCACCTTTTCTGCATAGACCTTAGAGAGATGTCTAGAATACAGAGAAGCTAAATGACTTGACCAGTGTCATGCATGTCAGAGGCAGCACTTGAACCCAGGTCTTCCTGGCATGTCCATTATGTCAGGCTTAACTTCAGAATCCTCTGTTTGGTATTTCAAATCCTTCACAATCTGGATCCAGCCCATTTTGCTAGGTTTACACATGACTGTTACTTCATGCAGTCTAACTGTCTCAAACTGACCTGTTTGCAGATCCCTACTTAGGACATTTCATCTCCAGCCAACACGCTTTTGCACAGGCTTACTCTCCACCCATCTGCCCACCCCTGTTCCAGAGTGCCCTCCCTCCTCAGCTCATTAGCTCCCTTTCAAGGCTCAGCTCAAGCACTTTCCAGATGCTCCCAGGTGTTAGCTGTACACCTTCATACATACATAAAATCACTTCATACTTATAACACGTCCTTGGTCAGATTTGTCTTTTCTTTGGCATATTCTTCTATTTTTCACACAGAAGGAGCCTGAGGGACAAAAGAATCTGTGGCATGTGCCACCCTCAGGGGATTAACATGACTGGAGCTGCCACAATATAGTTTAGCTGCTGAGCTCTGGAGGCACATATTTTTAAAACTGAACCTTTCTATATAGGGCTGGACTGGTTTTTTCTCACCTGGGGCAAGTGGCCTAAAAATCAGGGATGGGGGAAGAGGATGGACGGACACCCTAGGATACCCCACCCCCAAGTCCCTAGAAATAAGGCCATTGTACTTTTCTTTACACTAATTATTCTTGATAATTAAGTACTAAGGTTAGTTATTTCTTCACATTTGGCATTCAATTAAGAGACTTGATTTCTGGGAACTGGAGAGGGGTAAGAGGAAGAGAGAGACTGAGAGAGACAGAGAGAGAGAGAGAGAGAGAGAGAGAGAGAGAGAGACATAGAGAAGAGGAGAGACAGATAGAGAGAGGTAACTTTGATAAGCAACAGATAAGATGCTTTGGGGATGGGGGTTACAAGATGACTTGAGGCCAGTCCCTCCAGTTGAATTTCCATGAGAGCTAGAAGATACATTAGGGATAATAGATTTCGAGCTGAAACGAACCTTTAAGGTCATCTAGTCCTTCATTTTCTGGAAGAGAGCACAGAGGCTCAGAGGGTAAGGGGACACATTTGCCTGGGACATAGATAGCACATGTCAAGAATAGGATTTGAAGCCTAATGACTTGGCCAAGGTCACACAGATAGGACTCGAACTCCAAACCCAGCAGCCTTCACATTGTACTATCATGTAGATCAATTTTTTACAAAAAAAAAAAAAGGAAACCAAGACCTGAGAGAAGGGGAGGTGACTTTTCTAAGGTCTGAGAGGGAGATTCATTCAACTCTCTGGGATTGAGGCCAGCCTCCTTTGTCCAATACCTGTATTTTACAGCGGAGAAAACTGAGGTCCAGAGGTCTCATGAGATCAGGGACTAGAATCTCCTTTTCATGATTTGCAGGCCAGCACTCTATCAGTAAAGCTGTTGAGGGTTAGCCTCCCTTAAGGGAGTAAGGTAGGACTGTGACCCCCTGGTCTCATGCCTCAAGACAAGCTGCTGAAAAGGAGGGACCCTCGGTCCTTCCAGATGCACTCTGGACTAAAGCTCATCCCGTGCTCCCTATCCAAAGGAAAATTTGAGCATCTTGGGAAGGAAAATCATTTGGGAGAACAAAAGATCCTTGGTCTGGGAGGCTCTCCAGGAGGGGTTAAGGCTCACCCTTCTGTGTCCTCTCTCCATGAGCCAATTGTGAGCAAGTGGGGAAGCAGAAGTGATCCAAGGCAGCCCTCAAGCATTGTCAGCACCTGGCCCCAGCTCCTCATCTAAGTTCCACCTTTGACTTTATGTGTGACACACCCAAGAGAGACAACGTGAGCAATGATATTGCTGCAAGGTCCATGATGAGAGTGGCTCTGGCTGTTAAACAGGAGATTCTCCTCTCTGTCCTGGGCATCTGTGAGTTAGAGCTGGCAGCTGTCTAACTAATAATAACAATTTACGTAGCACTTGCTAAGTGTTTTACTATTATTATTTCATCTGATCCTCACAACAATCCTGGGAAGTGGGTGCTAGTATTATACCTGTTTTACAGATCACAAAACTAAGGCAAACAGGTTAAGTGACCTGCCCAGGATCACACTGCTAGTAAGTGTCTAAGGCTAATTTTGAACTCAGATCTTTCTTACTCCAGGATACTAGCCCTGAGGCAATGGCTGGCTGAACAAAAATCCCACCAGCTGAGATCTAGAGGAAGACCTGGAAAACCACACCTGAGACATAGGGGTAAGAGAGCTGCCTGACAGGTATAGTTCTTTCATCAGAGTATCTGAACACCAACACTACTTTGAGAGGAGGAGACACCTTGGCCCTGGCCGAGATTGGCAGAAGGCATGGAACAGGAATTGTTTAGATAATAAAAAGCAAAGGTGAAATGTGTAATGCCAAATAAGAAGGCCCACAAACTGCATTGTTCTGATGAAGTTGAGGTATCAGCCTCCTGAGAGAAGAAAACAGTAGTTACAAGTTATAAAATTCTGTTTTAAGTCTTTCTGTCAAAGATTTGCGAGTCTTGTGTCCTTTACCATTTGTTTATAGAAAATAAATACCTGTCCCATGCTTGATTTATATTGCACACTGAATACCTTTCTACTCTCTTCTCTTGGGATGACCCTAGAGCCAAAAACCTATACCTTAAAACAATCCCCACCCCCATAGCACCAGAGTGAAGATGTAACAAACCAACAAGTAGGAGAAAAAGAAATCTAAATCTCCTTTCCTTCAAAGCCAAGCTCCCCTAGGACTGAACCTGGTCCAGACCTCATATGGGTAGAAAACAGTGAGCTTCCTTAGGGAGAAGAAAATTAACAGTATCCCTAGTCCCTGAAGCTCAGTAGCAGGTGTTTTTTTTTTAACCAGCCATTTATGTAGATGTTCAAGAAGCATCTGGGAAGAAATGTAAGCTTTTCGAGGGCAGGAACTATTCTGTTTTTATCTTTGTGTAACAAAGGAGTGGATAACAAGGGCCTAGTCCTGGAAACACGGATAAATTTGCTTTTCCATGTGGGTTATAAAGAGCATTCACAATATTCTCTGCCTGATGCCAACTTAACATGTGGATCTTTTTTGGAAGCTAATTTCCAGCCATAAATGACTGAGGTGCTAATACTGTGGTGGCGAAGAGTTTCTAATTGACGTTCTAGTTAGGAGAACTTATGACTGGATTAGAACTGAATTTACAATGCTGAAAACTATCTTTATACGTAATTGAAAAAGTAAAACAAATATTAAGTGGGAAAAATTTAATTTTTAAAAGAACTGAATTTGCATAAAGATATGCATATGCATACAGTGCTTAGCACAACATCTGGTATATAGTAGGTGCTTAATAAATGTTTATTTACTGACTAGTGGAGATTAATATGACCCTCCCTCAGCTCTTTTCCCATTTGTCTCTTCTCTGATGACTTTTGGGTGAGCTTTCCAGGTGGGGAGAGTGCAGCAGCTACAGCAATCTTATCTCCCCACCAAGATGCCGTTTGTCTGTGAACACATAGTACCTGTTTCTTTGGTTTTTATTCTGTCCTGATCTTGGGTGAAAGAGTATCTGGAGACAGATTAGAACAGATTACAATCTTGCAAACTTCAAATGATCAGAAGAGCCATAAGGGGTCTCCTAACCAATCAGAGACAGTAGCAGATACTACTGGAACCAGCCAATAGTAACAATACCTGAGCTGGGTAAGAAGCCCCTGAGGAGCAACTTGATTAAATCTAGCGGTGGGGTAATCCATCAGCCAAGGCTCTAATTCTTGCAAGCGGCTAGAGAAGATGAACAAGGAAGTAACTCATCCATTGGTAATGCCATATATAGAAGCAAACAATGGAGACTTGTTGATGGAAGAAAAGGACTCCCCAAAGCAGGCACCATGAGGCACCCCTCATCCCCACATGTTCCCTATATGTGTGCTTAAGTGCCTTTTTGCTTTAAATTTGAGCCCAGTCTCCCCAAGGACTGAACATGTACAAGTGGGAGAGTGTACCCTGGACTTGGGGGATGCTTTTGTACATCTATCTTCTCAGTAAATATCCCTCTGTAAATGCTAATTGACGTCAACAGGCTAATGATATTGAGGAAAGCACTCTAGATAGAGACTCCCAGCACCTCTAGAACTTTAAGGAGAGTAGTAGTCAACTGACACTCTGGGAACCCAAAATGTCAGTGAATGTGAAAGTTGGGAGGGGGGACACTCCAGGTGCATCCTTAGCACCAAGGACAGTGCCTGATGCTGGAAATGAGCTGAAGAAATGCTTATTGGCTAATTGATTGATTAATAACAGATGGATAGTCATCTGTTATTGGTACCATTGGTAAGGTCGAGAGATCTAGAGGGGGGCTGAAGCATATCAGATGGATCTACAAAGGATTTATCAGGGTAACAGACAAGAGTGGCTCAGGATGAGGTGTGGATAGGTTTCTAGCCACACTATTAAAGGAAGTACCCCCATAGGAGATCATTGGAAGTAGGCAAGTAGAACAAGAGGGTCTCTGAAGTTTCTTCCAGCCCTGATAACTTTTTTTAAGTGAATTTTCCTTGATATCTTTTGCTTTTCAAATACCCAAATTTTTACCTAAATTTTCCCCTGTATTCCTCCACTTAACCCTTCTTAGAGATCCATCTCATATAATAATTAATGAACAAAGAAAGATGAAGAGAAAAAGCGAGCAAAAACCTATCACTATGTTGAAAAAAAATCTGACAAAATGCGGTGTTTCAAATTCAAGGACCCTCTACCTCTGCAAAGGAGTGTGGGGAAGCAACTTCTCATATCTTTTCTCAGGAGCCAAGCTTGTTCTTTGTAATTTTGCAACATTCTTTTTTAAAAACTAATTTTATTTATATCCTTAAGGGCTTTTCTAAAACATCATCAGAATTTCCCCCATACCCCTCTCCTTCCCTCTTCTCCTCCCATACCATATAACAAATAGTATTTTTAAAGAAAAAGAACAAAAAACAAAAGAAGAAAACAGAGGGAGAGGAAAAGAATCAGCAAAAATGACCAGTACTTCAGAAAACAGATGCAATGTGCCACACTAATGGACCTCTCACTTTTGCAAAAGAGCAGAATTGAAACATCTTCTCATTGTCTTTTCTTTGGGGTCATCCTTTTCTTTGTAATTTCACAACATTCCCTTTTGACTATTTTGTGGAGATTGCTTTTTCCCTTTCCACTATTAAAGTCATTGCATATATTATTTCCTTGGCTCTGCTTACTTCTCTCTGCATCAGATTGTGTAAACCTTCCCACAATCCTCTTTATTCCTCAGATTTGTCCTTTCTTACAACACAGTCATATTCTAACACATTCATGAACCGCAATTAATTTAGCCATTCCCCAATTAATAATCATCTACTTTGTTTCCACTTCTTTGCTGCCATAAAAATAAAATACTGCTATAAATATTTTGGCATGAATGGGACCTTTCTTTTTATCAATGACCTCCTTATTTCTGTGCTTGCCAGGGGAATCCCTGGGCCAAAGGGCAGGATCACTTTAGCAACTTTATTCTCATAATTCCAAATTGTTCTCCAGAATGCTGGTACTAACCAAGTTTCACGAAGAATTCATGAGTGTGCCTATCTTGCCACAGTCTCTCACACATTGAGTATTTCTTTCCATCTGCCATTTTTGCCAATTTGCAGGGTGTGAGGGTAAAATCTCTGGGTTGTTTTCATTTTCATTCTCTTATTATTAGCGACCTGGGATACATTTGCATATGATTGTCAATAGTCTGCAATTCTTTTTTTGAATGTAACCCTAGTCCAAAAGTCCATTGGTGTGGGACTCACTGCTTACTGGCCCTGTGTGAGGGGTGGAGCAGAGTTGGTGAGAGCTGAGAGAGCTTCAGTTCTGGGCCAGTCCCCTTTGATCCCTTCATTTTACCCTCTTCTAAGTCTTCTGCAATCTAGTGACACTGGCTAATGTCCCTGGTGACTTATTATATCTCAAACAAGACACTCCAGCTCTCCACCCATTGCCCTTGCACGGGCTAGCCCCAGGCCTGGAATGTTCTCCCTCATCTCCACTTCCTCACTTCCCTGCCTCCCCTCAGGTGTGAGATAAAGGTCTATTTTCTACAAGAAGCCATTGCCAGCCCCCTTAATTCTAATGCCTTCAATCTGTTGAACATCTCCAATTTATCCTGTGCATAGCTGGTTTGTACAGAATTGTTGGCATGTTGTTATCAGCAAGAGCAGGAACTTTTCTTGTCTTTTGCCTTTCTTTGTATACTCAGCACTTAGCACAGGGCCTGGCACAGAGCAGGTACTTAATAAATGCTTATTGACCTATTCCCAACTCTGACATTCTCTGCTCCAGGTTCCCTCCCAGTTCAGATGGTCCCTGTTCTAGACTTGTCCTCAGTCCTGACATTCCCTGTTCTAAGGGCCCCCTCAGCCCTGACATTTCCCGCTCTAAGGCCCCTCCCAGCCCTGACATCCCCTGTTCTAAAGGCCCTCTCAGCCCTGACATTCTCTATTCTAAGGCCCCTTCCCAGCTCTGACATTCCCTGTTCTAAGGCCCCTCCCATCTCTGACATTTCCTGATCTAAGCTCCACTTATGCCAACTCTAATAGTCCTCATTCTAGATTCACCCCACAGCTCTGACATTCCCTATTCTAAGGCCCCTCCCAGCCCTGACATTCCCTGTTCTAAAGGCCCTCTCAGCCCTGACATTCCCTATTCTAAAGCCCCTCCCAGCTCTGACATTCCCTGATCTAAGCTCCACTTATGCCAGCTCTAATAGTCCTCATTCTAGATTCACCCCACGGCTCTGACATTCTCTGTTCTAAGGCCCCTCCCAGCTCTGACATTGCATTGTCTAAGCAGCGCCCCCAGCTCTGATAGTCCTTGTACCAGATTCTCCTCAGTTCTGACATGCCTTGTTCTAGATTCACCCCCAGCTCGGACATCCCATGTTCTAAGTGCCATCCCACCCCTGACATCGCATGAGCTATATAAGATGCTGGGGCTGGTTAAGTGCTTTGGGATCCCGTGGTGGACGAGACGTCCTGATCTCACACCCCCAAGGGTCCTGAGAGCATCCACCCCTAGGCTGCGGGTTACAGCACAGAGAGGCCGACCACCCTCAGACCTACCACACCTCAGGGTTGTCATGGAGGATAGGGGGAAGGGAAAAAACGATCTCTGTCTCCCCCTCCCCTTTCTCCTCCCTGGGGCGTGGTCTTCTCTGTCCACGTGACCCCTTGGTCCCGCCCCTCCAGCCCAAGTCCAGGATGGAGCTGCGTGATGACGGCATCTTCCTGGTCAGACCATATAAGTGGTGGGAAAAGGGAAATGTGGGGATCGTTTCTTGTAGCACCGTCCCACTGTCCCCTTAGGGGCCTTGATTAGAAGAAAGAGGCCTTCGTCTCTTCAACATTTTAAAATTCTCTGTCATCTCTTCCCTTCCGGGAGTTACGTCCTCTCCTTCCAACGCATTCCTTTTCTCTCCATGTCCCCCTTTCCGGCCCCATGCGGTGGCGCGTCCAGGTTTGACGCATTGCAGGGAACGTCGGACCAATTGGCGAATCCCTCTCATTTCCGCTACCATTGCGGGCCAATGACGGCTTAGTTCACACGGTGGGGAGGGGGAGAAAGAATTGTATCACGCACCAACTCTTGGTGCCCCTCCGCCGAGCCGGCTACGGCTTAACAGTATAGAAAATAGTCCCTGGGCCGCGGACGGGGGCGGGTATGCGCACCACCCCAAGGGTAGATCCGGCTCGGGTCCGGACTGACAGGAGCTGGAATGGGGCGGGCGGAGGGATCCTGCACCGCAGTGCGGCGCTGAAGCTGAGAGAGAGGATATCTGGTGGGGGCGGGGCCGGCGGCGGACGGGCGGGGCGCAGGCGCAGGCGCAGGCGGGGCGGCTGTCGGCGGCGCGCGCTGCAGTCTGTGGTGGCGCGAGCGCGCAGCGGCGGCGGCGGATCGGGCAGGAGCTGTGCCCCCTGCTGCGCTCGGAGCCTCGTTCCCAGCGCCGCGCGACCCCCGCTCCTCCCTTCTCCTCCTCCTCCTTCCTCTCCTCTTCTTCCTCCTCCGGTACCCATAGCGCCCGTGCCCGTGCCCCGCCATGGTGAGTGTGCGCGGAGGGGGGAGGGGGGAAACCGTTAAAGTGGGGGGAGGGGAAGGCAGAGGGAGGATGGTTAGTGTTCGCCCGCGAGGCCCCCTGGGGTGGTCTGGGTGAGGAGGATGGTCAATTCCATGCCCAGAGGACCTGGAGGGTGGAGGGAGAGCTGACTTTGGCTGGGGAGGGGGGAGCTGATAATGGGGGAAGGGAGATGTGGGGGGAAGGGGTAGAGATGATCAGTTTCCCAGAGAGAGAT
>CM053622.1:788541179-788578855 GCA_028646595.1 Phalanger gymnotis
GGGCTCGGGCAACGGGATGTCAGATTCTGACAGAGAGGACCCCTGGGGAGAGGGGAGGCTAATTTCCACCCGGGAGGACCCGGAGGGAGGGGAGAAGGGCTGGATGTGGTCCTGGGGGCAGGGAGCGCTGATAGGGTGGGGGGGTGATGGGGTGCGGGGGGGGGGCGGAGGAGAGGGCTGACTGGTCGGAGGAGGGGGAGGTGCGGATGAAGGTTTCTTACAGGGAGGGCCCCGGGGGATGGTCTGGGGACTGGCAGAAAAGAAGGATTAATTTGGGCCTGGGGGGGATGGGAATGAACTTGGGGTGCCGAGCTGTGTTGCGTGCGCTCTTAATGGGGAAGACCCTTGGAGACTTAGGGGGAGGGAGGGCGGCGCACAATAAAGCTGGTCTTCCCTGGCTAGAGGAAGGCAGATAATGGAGGCTTGGACCCCGAGGGGGGTGTGGGACTCTGGCCGAGAATTCCATTTGAGGACAGATGGCTGGGGTGGGGTGGAGAGGGTTCTGAAGTGGGTGGGGTGGCCTCGGTTATTGGGATTTGCACCCTGAAATGGAGATTGAGAGCCCGATAGGAGGATCCCTAGGGAGAGGGCCGTTTGGGGAGGGGGAGGGGCAGAAGAGTTTGGTCCTTGGAAGGGTGGGGGAGGGCTAGGCTGACAGGGAGGGGGAGGGAAGGGGAAGCAGATGGTGGTTGAGGGTTGAACCCTAACAAGGGGGAACCTTTTAGGGACTGGTGGGTTGGAAGGAGGGGAGATGGCTAGTCCCTGAAGGGGGCACCAGATAAGAGTGTGACCTGGCTCGAAGGGCTGCCCAGGACAATAGTTGAGATTGTGGGCTGGGAATGACCATTCTTGTTAGGAAAGATCACTGAGAGTGGTCTCTGGGGAGGGCAGCTGGATCTGACAGGAAAGCCTCTAGTTGGGGGTGGGGAAGGACTGGTTCCGACCAAGCCGAGAAGACCCTGGCTCGAGAGAGAGGAGGGTTTGGATCCTAATAGGGTTGAATCTGGAGGGGCAGCCCACTGGTCTGTGTAGAATGGGGAAAGGGATTCGTTCTGCTCAGATGAAGCAGCCACCAGGGTGGGAGATTGTTCCTGTGAGGGAGAACCCTCGAGGGGAAGGACAGACCTGAAAGAAAGGTGGGTAACTGGTTCCTAGAGCTCAGAAGAGAGGGGAGCACCTCTAAGGAAGATGAGAAACAGTTGGTCTTTGGGAGGGAGGAGGGCAGACAGACTGGTTCTGAGGGAGAGTCCAGGAGAAGGGACCAGTGAAGGTGAGCATGAATTAGAGGGATAGTTGCCTGAAGTTTGGGAAGGACTAAAGCAAAGGGATTAGAGGGATAGTAGTTTGGGGGAGGGGGGCACAGAGTCCTAAAAGGATTCTGGGGGAGGTGATTGCCAGGAAAAGAGGGGGCACTTGAACACTTGGGAAGAAAGGGGATTGTTTGGAAGGTTAAGGTTGGACCTAGAAGGGGATGGTGATGGTTAGACCCTGGGCCAGAGGAAGGAGAGAACAGTCCGATTTGTTAGGGGGAAGGGGTCAGAGCAGCCTTGTGGAAGTGATGGAGAGAGGGAGGATGGGAGAGGCTGAACCCCTATTTGGCTGAGGAATGTTAGGGGCAGTTGGTATATTAAGGGAAAAGAAAGGGGTGAGTTAATCCTGCAGATAGGGGTGGGATGATAATTAGATCCTGGAGCCTGAGAAATAGTTGATGTCTTTGCAGAAGGAAATGGGAGGGGGGAGAGAAAGATCCCATTTGTAACAGGGAGGAAGATGGAGGAGTTGGGGGAGCTCTGAGCAAGTGACTCCTCTCTAGAAGAGAGGAGTTCTGCGTGCCCAGGAGTGGAGGGGGGAAGGGAGGGTGTGAAGACAACAGGCTTCTTGGAATTCTTGAGGTGAAGGGCAACAGGAAGAGACTAGGGAAGGGGGATGAGAAGTAGGGGCTAGATGAAGGCTCAGAGAGGAAAGTGTCTGGGGGAAGGGGGAGAATCTGGGTGGGAGGCAGGCTGAATAGAGAGGGAACTGGAGGCGGGCAGAGCGAAGGTGGAGTTATGGGAATGGTGGACAGGGTCTGGGAGAGGATGAAGAGTAGGACCCAAGGTGCAAGCAGCCAAACTGAGGTGTTTGGGAGAAAATCCCAGGTTTCAGGCGTCTTACAGAGAATGCATTAGGGGAATGAGAGGGCTGTGGAGCTAAAAGGTTTTCCTGGGAACTGAGTGTATGCCCACAGTGGGGTTTTCAGGATAGTTTGAAGCAGAGGCCTACCCTCTGGGGGGAAAGAAGATAAACAAGCCTGGGTAGGAAGGACTCTCTTTGGTACAATGAGGTAGAATTGAAAATTGAGAAATGAGGCTTTGAGAAGAGAAAAATGGGATTGAGATTGGGGGAGGATGTTGCAGGTGGTTTTCTGGAAGACTGGAACAAAGGATTTACCAGTCTGGGGGTGGGGGTGGATTAGGGCTTTGGGTCAGGCACAATGGAATTTGGCCAAGGGTACCAAGAGTGTAGGAGCTGGTGGGTGAAGTTGCCCAGGGTAGTGTTTGGAAAATTGCATCCAATGAAACCAAGGTTTGGGGGGAGATAAAAGAATAATCATCCATGGGGAAGCCAGGAAGACCTCCTCCCAGCAGAGGAGAGCCAACTCCCTCAGCACAAGGGGAAGGGCTGGTATTCTCATCCTGCTGAGTGCAGCTGCAGCTCCACAGTGTGAAACAGCCGTGGTATCTCCTTTCTCCTGGTCCTGTGCCCATCCCTTGTTGGGGATGTTACGGTAGGGGATCTTTGCTGTCAGGCCTGGAGGAGACAGCCGGTGAGATTTTTCCCAAAGAGCTCTCACCTTCTCTGATTCAATTACTAGAGGGGCTGGAGGGGGGTTATCGGGGCTTGACCAGCAGTGACTTTCAGAATCCACCCCCCCAATTAAGGAACAGCCTTCCATCTCTAAGGCTTCTGGCCTCCCAAGCCAAGCCCTCTTGGCCTCCTCCTGGGGCCTAGTCATAGAATGTTAGACCTAAGAGATGATCTTCGTCCAACTCCTCCATTTTCTAGCTGAGGAGACCGAGATAGTGAGTGACTTGTCCCAGATGTTTGTTTCCTCCTTGGCACAGCTAGAATTTTGAGAGAAAAAAGGAAGAATCTTTCTTCCCTACTCTGTGACACACCCCCGCGCCCTCCCCACACACATACCCAAAAAAAGCCCTGCATTGCCATCCCTGCTGGTATTGGTTCAGAGAGAAGCTTTCATTGCCTTGGGCTCCCTTCTCCCTCCAGCCTTCATTTCCCCAGCACAGTTCTTCCAAAAGAAGGCTATAAATCCTACCCAGTGCCAGGTTTCAGGGTCTCCCACCTCAGAAGTGCCCCCCCCAGGGAGCCACAGCAGTTAATTTCAGTTGTCACTGCACTTGCTTCCACTTGGGATCCTGGAGCATATGGGTGGGAGGAAAGGAATCCTTCCCTGCAGTGGACTTTGTCCTAGCCTGCTGGCCTGCCCGTGAATGGCCTGAGGGCCTTGCCTCAGTGTCTGCTCTCCTCCAGTACCCATGAAGCTTGGGACCAGCCCTGGGCTAGAGGACCATTCCTCACCTTTTGCCCCCAATAGATTGGGCCTTTTCAGTCACCCAGCTTAGAGACTAGAGTATGGAGGTAGGGAAGAGCAGGCAGGCTCTGCAGCCTACGGCCTCCCCAATCCCAGCCCCCTGCAGCCCTGGCCGGGGAGCCATTGGCCTGCTAGCTCTAAAGTAGTAGGGGGGGATGGGGGAGGGGAGTTGGCCCCAGTCTGCCCCTCTTCCTTTCTGGCATGGGCCTTGGTGAGAAGCCCTGCTTCCCTCGCTCCTTTCTGTGATCTGACTCCTCAAGATGGAGGGAGCCAGGACAGATTCTTTGTCTTCTAGAAGCTGGAGCCCTTTAAACAAGATTGCAGGCCCCTCTGAAGGGCCACTGCCCTGGCCTGGCCTCCAGCACACAGCTCAGGCTGGCACTGCAGCCTCCATGTGGGAGCAGGGGAAGAGGGCAGCCATGGCTGGAGAGGGTGGGGAAAGACAAGACCTTCTCTTCCATCACCCTGGATTCTCTTCAGAATGGCCCTCCTTTCCTCCATAACTTTGACATTCCTCCATTCTGCTCATTTGGGCCTGCTTTCCTGTGGGTCTGAAGTCTCCTTTCCCCAGGGGAAAAAAAAAGACAAGAAAGTACTCTAGTCACAGGAGCCTTGGGAGGAGGCTTGAGGCATTATCTGAGACAAGAGCAGGCCCCCACCTACAGCATCCAGATGGAGTGGGCCTCCTTGCAGCTGCCTGTGGGGCCAGGGCAGAGATTCTCACCTGCCTCTGATGAATTCTAGGTGAACAGCAGCTTTTGGCCTGGCCCTTCCCTTCAGCAGTGCTGTGCTCAGTCGGTCTTTCCCCCCATTCTGGGACCTGACTTGCTTTCAAGCATCCCGCACTGCATCCCTGCCCAGAAAGGAGGGTCCCCCGCAATATAGCACAGAGCAGCCTTGGCCCCAGCCTGACCTGTCGGGCTGGGATGGCAGGGAGAGAAAGAAAGGGTTAAAAACACTGCAGTGTGGTAAGGGAAACCAGCTCAAGCTTGCAGTGGCTGCCACTGCTGCAGCCCCCTCCCTGACAGCTGCCCCTCAAGTCTAAGGAGAACAGACAAACGTCCTCCCCTCCCCCACCCTCCAGCCAAGGGGGTGGGCTGGATCAAGAAGGGGGGCGGAGGATCCAGCAGCCCCCACCCCTACCTGCTAGCCCAGGTGGGTCTCAGACCCCAGCCCTGGACTGTGGCCATCCTGGAGGAACACTTTACCCTCAGGCTTCCTGTTGTATGTAGGTGACATGGGACAGGATTTGGGTTAATGGTGCAGGTCTGTGCTACGACTTCCATTTCCTCCCCCTGCTCAAGAACTGACCTGTTTCAGTTTGGCAGAACCTTCTAGACCCGCTTGCTTAGGCCTCTTGGGAAGAAGCTCCCTGCCTTCTCAATGACACCGTAAAGGCACAAACTCACAGATCAGGGAGGCTTCTTTCCCCTTGAAAATGCCATTGTTGGGAGGAGGGAGCCCTTTTCATCCCCTCATCACCACCACCACCCTCCACATCATGGTGAAATATCCCAGTTAGACGTGACCTCCAGGAGCATCCAGTCCCAGCCCTACCAGTCTCTCCACTTTACACAAACCATCAAGAACTGAATTTCCAGGCCAGTATAGCCCCTGGCCTGCTGAATAGGCCCAGAAAAAGCTCCTGCCCTGCCTCGTGCCCCTTGCCACTCTCATCCCAGCTGCCTTAATTCCAAAAGGGATGCTGACTTGTTTCTGCACAAAGTGGTTTTTCATCCTGAGGAAGTGGAAAGGAGAGCTTCAGTAAAGAATTGTGGGGAATCGTTAATGATGGCTGGCTCGCCAACCCAGTGACTGACTTCTCTCTGGTGCTTTTCCAGGCTGACCAGCTGACCGAGGAGCAGATCGCAGGTGAGTCTTCCTCCCCTACCCCCCACACCCTCCAGGGACATGTGTCTCACAGCCCCACTAGATTCCTGTAAACTCGTTGTTATCGCTTGCCCGATGGCTCTGGGGAAAGGGCAGAAATGCCCCTTGAGACTCCATGTTGTACACTGTTGTCCCCTACGGCACCCTGCACAGAGGGCCTGGGGGCGTGTCACGGCTCACATTGCCAAGAGCTTTCCCCATAGCAAGCCTGGGAGGTGGGCAGCTGAGGACCCTGAGGCAGCTTAGCCATGGCCCAGATTCAAACCCACGTCTCCTGAGTCCCACTTTTTTGTTCTTTCTGCTGTGTGCCACCTCTTAAATGCTGTTTGCTAAATGACTGACTGGACACCACTAGTGACCCAAAGACCCAGGCCCGGACTGCCAAGTCGAGTGAGGCTCATTCATGGCTTAAGTTGGTGACTCCTTTGTTACAGGGCTGTCAGCCCCGCAGGGCGGTCTTAGAAATCTGGCACCATGCTTCTCGTTCACTTAGAAAAGATTCGTCTGCACTTGTGTCCCAGTTGGCAGCCTGACCTGAGGTTATTCTTCCTCTCTGGTCCTCCCTGGCTGCTTGGAGCCCTGGTCTTCCTGTCCAGAGTAGCCCCGCCTCTGCTTCCCACTATCCCCGCTTTGCTTCTCAGCCGTGAGCCTATGTGGTCAGGAGTCCGTGTACTCAGCAGGCAGGCAGCCATCATGTCATTCCCTAGGAACTATGCACCTGTAGGACCCAGGCCCTGCTCTGGAGGATGCGGTGGGCTTTGGCAAGAGTGGTGATGATGTCCTGAGGGAGAGCCAGCGGGCGATGGGAATAGTGGCCTGAGGGTTTGCCTGCTCGACCACCACCACCACTGCTCTTCCTCTCCCCACATAGACACACCTACCTCTTCTTTCTCTTTCCTAGTTAATAAAATGCCCCCCTAGACAGTACCCTTTGGGGAAGGACAACTGGACATCCTGTTCTCAGCAGCTCTGACGAGAAATGGGATACGGGCGCCCAAATGAACCCAGTGGGAGGATAGGAGCCATGTGCCCGCCTCCTGCGCAGTTAGCTGCATCTCCCTGCTCTCAGCCTAGCCCCAGCTGTGGCCTTCCCACTCAGCACCACTCTGACTCGGCAGCCAGCTCTCCCTCCCCACGCGTTGTCCGTCCATCCGTGCACCGCTGCCGCCCACCCCCACACCTCACCGCGGATAACTGCTGAGCTCCTCCCATGGGCAGCCCCAGTGGCCGGGGTGGGGGGGGTGTGGGGCGCTCAGGGACAGGAATCTAGGCTGGCAGATGCAGATGCAGATGCAGATGGGCTGCATCTCATTGGGCTTCATCTTAGGAACTGTTGGCACTTTTTGTGGCCTTCTCTCTCAACTTTGGGAAAGAGTCTGGGTAAAGATAAAGGCTAAAACTTGTACGTCCACAGTGGTTTGGAATTGCCTGTGCTCTGCTGTCCCTGGGCCTAGAGCTGGGCTGGGGCCTGCTGCTTGGGTAACATGAGGGATAACTTGGTCCTGGAGGAGTTGGTGGAGCTAGTTAGGGGCCTGGGTCCTTCCAGAGGCTCTCAGTCACTCTTTTGAACCGTATGGCAGGGATTGGCTTCTCTTCCTCTTGACCCACTCTTTAACAGTGAGAGCAGCCAGGGGTGCCAGGATTCTTGTGCCGGATCGAGCCAATGCAGTTTGTATGTAATAAAGTGTCCCTTCCATGTGATCTCGCCTTTCAGAGTTCAAGGAGGCCTTTTCCCTGTTTGATAAGGATGGAGATGGGACCATTACCACCAAGGAATTGGGTACAGTGATGCGGTCCCTGGGTCAGAACCCGACCGAGGCTGAGCTCCAAGACATGATCAATGAGGTGGATGCAGATGGTGAGCCCTGAGGGAGGTGGGTGGGTGGGTGTGTGAGCCTGCAGGCACCCATTGTACTGTGCTGGGGAGTTTGGCATTTCCATCCTGGGGCCAGAAGTCATCTCCCAAGTACCAGCTGAGAGCCTTGTTTATGTTGTTGCATTCTAAACTCTTCTCCTCACCTGGGTACCTGCTTCCAGGAAATGGGACCATTGACTTCCCTGAATTCCTGACTATGATGGCAAGGAAGATGAAGGACACAGACAGCGAGGAAGAAATCCGAGAGGCATTCCGTGTCTTTGACAAGGTGGGCAGATGGCTCTGTGGTGAGTAGGGCCCCTTTCTCCCCCGCTCCTTTGCCCCAGGGGATCCCTAGCAGCTAGTTCTAGCCTGGGCCCTGCCTCAGGCTGTGAGTCAGGAGGCCTGGCTCCGGCTGGCCTGTCCATTCCCTAACTACTCCTAGGTCTCTCTGAGAAGTAAATGAGGTGGTGGATGGAAAACGTTTGGGAAAGTGTGTGCAGACATGAGGCCTTCTCTTGTCCACTCCTCTAGGATGGGAATGGTTATATCAGTGCCGCAGAGCTTCGTCACGTGATGACCAACCTTGGGGAGAAGCTGACTGATGAGGAGGTGGACGAGATGATCCGAGAGGCCGACATAGATGGTGATGGCCAAGTTAACTATGAAGGTGTGTCCACCCCTCCACAGCCCCGGGAAGCCCCCAGCCCAGGCTGAGCCCCAAGGGAAGTCAGGCAACCCATAGATAGGACAAGAGTCAGCCTGACAGGGCCAAGGGACAGTTTGGGGGTACCATAGGCACATCCACCCCTCCACATCCCCAGGAAGCCCCCGGCCCAGGCTGAACCCCAAGGGAAGTCAGGCAACTTGTAGATGGGATGAAGGTCAGCCCAACAGGACCAAGGGACAGTTTGGGGGCACCATAGGTGTGGGCATCCCAGCCTTCAGGGCGTCCTCACTGAGCCACATCGTGCCTTCAGTGAGCAGGCCGCAGACCGGGGGTCAGGCCCAGAACTGGGTCACCAGACCTGAAACACCTTCCCTCCCCCTGTCTTGTCTTGCAGAGTTTGTACAGATGATGACCGCGAAGTGAAGGCCCCGGGCAGCTGGTGATGCCCGTTCTCCTTTGATCTCTCTCTTCTCTCGCGCTCTCTCTCTCCGACACTCTTACTCGCATAACCTGGTTCTAAGCCAACCCTGACTGACGACTGAGAATCCGACATAAAGCAACACGAGATTTGTCCCAAGCTGCATGACTGCTCTTTGACCTCCTCCCCTCGTTCTTCCCTCTCTGCCCTGGGACGTCCCAGCCCCTGAGCTGACCCCTCAGCCCCTACCCCACCCCCACCCTCACCGAACCAAACGGGATCTCGGCCTTCATGGCTCCCTGTAGGTCTCCCCCTCTCCCTTTGATTTCGAACCCTGTTTGCGGTGGCCAGTGCTGGCCCCATGCCAGGAGCTGCAGCAGAGTGGGGAGAGTGTCCCTACCTGGGGCAGGAAAGCCAAACCCTTTAGATGTTTGCATGCATCTGGCACTGTGGTTCTGTGTTTGAAACCTTTGGGGGGCCATGGTGAAAGGTCTGGAGGAGCTCCGACATGAGGTGTTGGGGTGGGTGGTGGGTGGGCATGAGGAAGATGGGGGCCACCTCACGTGGCCTTTGAGACTGAGGAGAAGGGAATTGTAGACACTGGTTGGGGGTAGGACAGGTGAAGCAAATGACCTAGGGATGGACAACATTACAAAACCCATTGGCTTTTATTCCCAAATCATCAGCGATTGGCTCGACCAAGTTTTGGCCTGTGGGAGAGGAGGGGAGAGGTGTCCCTGCTCCCTCGGCACCTTGTATAAATTGTAAATGTCCCTACTCCTATAGCGATCTCTTGAGCTGTTCTGTAAATATCTGGTGCTAATATCCCTGCGCACTCCCCACCCCTGACCCGCCGGCTTCCTCTGCTCCAGCCCCGCACTTTGAGTGAACGTGTTGATGGTTGCTTGGCAGTGTGCTCAATTCTTTGAGGTTTGTTTTCTTTTTCAGGCAAAATCCATATATAGCTTGGGGGGTGGGGGGTGGGTAACCCAATAGTCAACATTATTGATCATAGCTGCAATAAGAGTAATGTAGGAGACCCCATCCAGGCCCATCTGTGCTGCCCTGCTCTGCCCCTCCACCCCTTGCGTCTCTGTAGTGACTTGCTGCTCTCAGCGTCTGTGCTCTGTCTCTGCTAGCCATCCCCTCCCTCTGCCGGATAGCATGATCAGCAAACTCTCTTCTTACCAACAACCGTTTCTCTCTTAACAATTGGGATGAGGAAGGAGGCATGGGCAGACTCGTCTTTTTTCCTCCTTAGGTCCTTTCTTCTTTCCCTCTCTCTCCCTTTCACACACACCCCCAACCCCCAATGCCCAGGTGGATCAAACTGACCCTTCTCAGGCCTGGCAAGGAGGCTGGCTGCCTGACACATGAGATTTCACTCCCCTGAACCACCCCCTGGTGCCTTCCTCCCAGGGGAAGGGGAAGTGGAAACCCAGCCAAGGGCCATGGTGGGCAAGCAAGGTGGGATGAGGCTATGGCTATTTGGGGAGTGGTTTTATTTTGTTTTGTTCTATTTTTTAAACCGGGCAATATTGTGTTCAGTTCAAGCTGTGAAGAAAAATATAGATCAATGTTTTCCAATAAAATACAGTGACTACCTGGGCTGGCTCTCTTCCCCTTTTGTGATAATTCACAGATAGACAATCTTTTTTGCTTTACAAAGGGCTTTCCCCACAAGAGCCCTGTGAGCCGGACCAGCATCCCCATTTCACAGATGAAGGAATGGCCTCTAAGAGGTGGCACTCAGATTAACATCACCTTTGGACACTTCCCTTCCCCTCCCAGGTCCCCAGCCAGGAGCTGACCACATGGTCCCAGGCCCTTGACTTTCCCAGGAGTCTTGAGCTCCCTTCCTCGTCCTTGTCATCTCGAGCACGTTGTGTTTGCTTTTTCTCATCTTGTTTCATGGACTTCATCCTGTCTCCCTATCGAAATCCTAAGTGTTGGCGTCAGAGCTGTATCTTGATTCTTGTATTTCTCCCAATACCCACACTAAAACAACTTCAAATCTTTTGTTGTGCTGTTGTGTCCGACGTGTAGTGACCCCATTTGGGATGTTCTTGGCAGAGATAACTGGAGTGGTTCAACACTCCCTTCTCTAGATGAGGAAACAGAGGCAAATGGTTAAGTGATGTGCCCAAGGTCACACAGCTAGTAAGTTTCTGAGGCTGCATTTGAACTCCAGTCTTCCTGAATCTAGACCCCCACACCCTATCCACTGTGCCACCTGGATGCCCAGGACAGCTTCAAAGGCCTAATTCCAGATTGCTGTTGAAATAGAATAAACTCTGGTTTTCCTCACAGTTTAGGTAGTTAGAGTTTTGTTCAGGACCATGGTGCCACAGCTATTAGCCCACATTTAACATGCAACAAGATTCAGTTAGGAATTTGGCTTTCAGTTCAAACATTGAGTACCTACGGTATGCAAGGACCTACTAGATGAAAAGGACCTTGTGTTCAAAGTTTATTGAACTGGCCTGGATCAGAACACTGAGGCACCTGAGAGAATGCAGTAAAGTCCAATGTAGGGTTTAATCTCGTAATAACTGCAGTATAGAATTGTGGCCAATGAGTAGCAAGCACATGGAGCTCTGGACTGTGAGGTGAGGTGAGGTCAGCAGGGACATCTGGACAGCTACCCAGAGGGGGCCTGGCCTCAGCTGGCTGAGACTTGAGACACAGTCAGATTTGGACAGGTCTTGGTAAAGGTAGAGAGCATTCAGGCCACCCACGTCTCTTAGGACAGGAGGTAAAGATGTTACTCTGATGGGGAATGAGCTGGGCTAGGAGCCCCCTTCCCCTCTCAGGAAGGGGCCTGGCTGCCAGGACACAGGCTCCAGCAAGCTAATGAAAAGGACCCTGATTTCCAGGACAGACAAGTTAGGAATGTCCAGTCCTTGTTTCTTCTCCCTCTACTGGGAGGAATGGGCAGGAGTCAACCCAGGTAGGCTTTCTGGAGAAGTTGGGTGAGGTGGGCAACTTGAGAAGATAGGGAGGGGGCAGACATAGCAGATGGAGTAGCTGAAGGTAAGTATTAGATGCGGGTAGATTTAAACATTGGAGAGGTCAAAATGGAACAAGATCCTAGGACTTGAGACTGAAAGACTCCCTCCGGAGCAGAGGTGGAGATCTGGAAGGGACCTCAGAGCTCATTCCTCTAATCCACCCATTTTACAGAAACTGAGGCCCAAGGGGGGGCGGGGGGAGTCTGTCTCCCCAGGTCATGACACAACTCACTGGGACTCAGCTCTGATAGCAAATGCCGAGCTTCTTACCCGGATCTTAGAGGTCATCAGGGGTAACTCCCGTATTTTACAGAGAAGGAAACGGGCCTGAATGGGGTGAGTGGTTTGCCCCTTTTGCTACGGATGCACAAGAAGCAAATGTGGGCTTTACTTGCTTCTGGGGAAAGGACGAAGCAGACGGTAAGGGATGTAGGAAGGCCCGTGGCCTAGGTGAAGTGAGCAGGGCACTAGCTTGGCTGCAGAGTGGACGCAGCCTGTGGTTCCTTCACGCCAGCGTTCCCGTCTGGCCTCTGCTCACGCAGTGCCAGCCTCCTGGAGTGCCTCTGCCGCGGGCTGCTGTTACTAGGAGTCCTTTGCTTTTCTCTTTGATAAGCATTTAAATGGCCTTAGAACATAGGAGCAGAAGCTAAAAGGGGCCTCGGCTCAGTCAGCAAGTATCGGCCAGATGCTGGGAGGAGCTGGGGTGCGCATACAGAATGAACTCTGCCCTCCGAAGCCTCACGGTCTATCAAGAAGGAGGAATGAAGGGGACAGAGACGAAACATGCCGGATCGTTTGGGGACGGCGCCTGGAAGGCTGTGAGCGGACTCTGACGCTGCAGCTTGTAGGGAGCTCGGAGTTAAACCTAAACCAGCCTTGGGTAAGAGCCTTCGGTTACAGATGGGGAAAATGAGGCCGGGACAGGAAAAGTGACTGGCAATTGCATAACAGCCCCCCTCCCCCAGACAAAATCTAAGCTAAATGATCAATTGGGGAATGATCGGGAATGGATTGTATCCTCCCGCGACCAGTGCCTCATGCGTAGTGTCGAGCCCCGTGGGCTGGAAGAGGGTGCATGAGCTGAGCGCTTTGAGATCCCTCCCTAGCCTTCGAAGGCTGGACGGTCCTGCGGCCTGCGAGGGTCTCCGTTTGGCCAGCAGGGGGAGGCAGCTGCCAAGCCAAGAACCTCGTGTAGCTCGGAGGATGTGAGACCCGAAAGGCCTCTTTGTAACGTCAAAGGGTTTGTGGCACAATTCCCCGCTCCCCACGGCCCCCACCATGGTTGTTTGATGGCTGGTCATTCACTGAGAAAGCCCTGCCTGGCCCCGCCCCGAGATCCTGACTTAGCACCTCCCCAGCTCCCAAAGGAGCCTTCTGTTGGGCAGTCAGCTCCGTTAGGGAAAGGATTTTCTCAAGGTCACACTGGAAGAGACCCCGAGTATGAGGGTAAATGAATGATCTGTCTACAGCTCCCCTGACTCTTTAGAATGTTCCTAGAGCCAACTCCCTCATTTTTACAGATGAGGAAACAGGCCCACCCAGGTACGTACCCAAGGTCGCGCACACAAGTAGTATCAAAGGTGGGATTTGAACTCAGGGCCTTGACCCCAGAGCTAATGTTACCCGGCCCAGAATCCCACTCCCTCCTCCCTCCCAAAAAAACAAAACACCCTGCCTCCAGGCTTGTACTTCCCAGGCCTGCCCTCCCTGTCTGGGTTCCACCCTGCCAGGCCCAAAAGTTATGTGTAGGTGGGATTTCTCATTCCCCCTCCCTCTGTTCAGGATCTTTCCTTCCCTCTCCCTTAACCCAACTTCGATGTCCTGTGATTGATTCTTGTGGGACCTTCAGCTCGGAGACTCCAGCCTCTACTTATCCATCTTCTCTGTCATTCCCCAGCATGCCACACATGGAAGGAACCTTGAGAGACCATCCAGTCCCACTGTCATCTGACAGATGACAAAACAGAGAGGGAAGGAGGGGAGGGACTTCTTACCTTCAGCTTTTCTCAGCCATTACCCTGAAGTGGTCTTTCCTCTTGCCAACATTCAATCTTAACCCTCTACCTGATTTTCAGATACCCCCATCATAGGCAGGGAAAAGAGTTCTTGAACTGGGAGAAAGGGCCCCTGATGCTTTGGCCTGGCTCGGGCCCCACCCCCAAGGACATCTTTTTTTTTTTTTTGCTGCTCTAGAATTTGTGTAGAGTCATTTTTTTAAAGGTATTTGGAGGGGCTTGGGGGAGAGCTCGAGCACATCTCTGCTTTTACCCCTACATCTTGGCTCCGCCTTCAAGGATGTCCTTTTGTACAAACAATAACTCATTTGAGCCTCACTCCAACCTTATAATGTTGGGACTACATGGCATGATAAGCTTTACAGATGAGCAAATGAGATCAGAGGTTAAAGGACTTATCTAGGGTCACACGACTGAGACATCTTAGAGCTGGCATTTGAATCCAGGTCTTCATGACACCGTGTCCAGTACTGAAAATATGGATGATATTCTAAGGCCCCTCTCCCAGCTCTGACATTCCCCTTTCTCAGGGCCCTCTCCCAGCTCTGACATTCCCTCTTCTCAGGGCCCTCTCCCAGCTCTGACATTCCCGGTTCTCAGGCCTTTCCTACTTCATTATGTGCTGTCTTCTAAGGTTCCATCTAACTCTAAAGTTCTGTGACTTTGGGACCTTGATAAATATCTAGCCCAGTTACACAAAGGACCAGACCAAAAGAAAAATGACCCCCCCAAAGTCACGCAGTATGTGACAGTAGGAGAAGGACTAAGCCCAGGCTTCCTGGCTCCTTCAGCTCCATGGGGCCGGAGCCCTTCCAATCCTGTGGTCTAGGAGTCCTGGAGAACCCTACCTCTGCTGTGCTGCCAGATCCCACCCTAGGCTAAGAAGTAACCCCCAGGCGTCTGGGCTTCCACCCTCCCCACTCCCCTACCTCTATCCATGCAGCTTCAACTGGGCTCCTCAAAGCATGCCCCTAGGGTGAATAGAGCACCAGCCCTGGAGTCAGGAGGACCTGAGCTCAAATAAGGCCTCAGACACCTGACACGTACTAGCTGTGTGACCTTGGGCAAGTCACTTAACCCCAATTGCCCTGCCAAAAAACCAAAATCAAAACAACAACAACAACAAAAAAAAAAACAAAGCGTGCCCTCTAGTGACCAAAAGGAAGCCTGTCCTGCAGAATCCTGCTGCCTAGTCAGAGTGACAGAATGTGCTGGACCTAAACCAGCCAGACTGGAGAGAACTAGGCACATCGCAGAGGGCGGAGCCCACGTGGTCCGGAAAAGGGAAGTGGGATTCCTCTGTAAGCTGTTTTTTTCTACTCACCCTCAAGTCAGGATGCCAATTCACCATTCCCTCTGGTGCCACAGATTAGGGGCTGTGCCTCCAGCCCCTTCCCTGACCCCCAAAGGCATGCAGAGGCCTAGAAGGAGCCTCACCCATTCATAGGAAGGGAACAGAAATTAGACTGTGAACTTGGGGAAAAGAATAGAGGGTTAGAAGGGCCTGGGTGGGGGGGACCAGACTCTGGTCCAAGGCTCCAGGTTGTAGCCTATCCTCCACCTCCATCACTCCAGGACCATCTATGGACAGGGAGAAATTAAGTGCTTTGAGATCCTAAGGGTTTTGCCCAGTGAATAGGAAGCTTTGCAATGCTCATTTATTTGGGACTTTTATTTGGGAGGCAGAGTGCTTTGGGTCCCTTGGCCCATTTCCCAACATTTGGACAACATGCTTCCATGTCATCTGTGAGGTACCCTCCCTGCCCCCCACCCCTCTGTTTTCCTTCTTGTACTCTACCATTCCCCTCTTCATCCCTGACAAGCCCAATAGCTTTCCCCAGCTCTATCCTCTTCCTCTGGTCATCTCCCAGACATTCCTTTTACCTCGGGGCATATCATTTCTCCTAGGGAAAAAACCTGATTAGGGACTGGGGATGGGGGTGGGGTGGGAGTATGTGAGATGACTTTTAGGGGGGAGTTGGGAGGGGCAATTTGGGGAAGGGAGCCCTTGAAATCTTGACATCTCCCATACTGATGAGGGAGAGGCCCTCCACTGGGGCAAGTAGCAGGGATCGGGGGCCAAAGCTGGGGAATTAACATTGAGGATACAGAAGCCACCGAGAACTTTTCGGCTTTCCAAATATTTAGACAGTGAGATGGATAGGGGATGGAAGACTGGGCTGAGCTGAGCTGAGCTGGGGCAAGGGACCAGAGAGCCTAGTTATTTTGAGATCGCTATTCTTTCTGGGTTCCAGGACAAACTTTTCTCCTTTCTCTGTTGTCTGACCTTTATGGGAGCAGCTACTTAAGGGGGTGATCCTAGAGGAGTGCTAGGGTGAAGCCCAAGGTTAGAGGATGCGGAGACTCTGGCAAGCCAGATGCCAGGGTTCCTGGGCTGACGTTAAGGAAACCAGATACGTCTATGCCCTGTGCTCCCCTCCTTTGCCTGAGCCCCACCCAGATGGCCGCTTGTGGCCCTAAGAATTTCATCCACTTTTGAAGCTGGAAGGGTCCTTGGAAACTATTCTAATCCCTTCACTGTATAGCAGGGCAGGGACTTAGCCAGAGTCACACAGATGAAACAGAGTTGGAGATTTGGTCCATTTCTGATATCATAGGCTGGGGGAGGTCGGGGGCGGGGGCTGCCTCTGCCTTTGGTACTTGGCGGAGAACCTGCTTGCACCACCAATCTGTCCTTCCTCCTGTATCACAGTGAGACACAGCTCCCCTCCTTCTCCCCATCCAGCCTGGCGAGAGCTGAGATGGCAAACAGAGGCTGGGGGATAGAACAAGGGCAGGTGTCAGGTTCCTCACCCCTGGGTTGTGTCAGGAAAGGGGAAATTATGGACCTTAAGAGCTGGCGGCCCCATGGGTGGGGCCCGGCGCAGGCCACAGAGCACCTGGTGGAGCCTTCGGAAGACAGCCTTTCTGAAGAGGATGAAAACCCAGGGGTCCAGGATGGGGTTGAAGGCAATGAATCGGAAGGCAGTGAGGTCTCCCAGGTCGTCGTGGTCAGGTTTGGTGGCCTGCCTGAAGCTACGAATCTGGGGAAGGGAAGAGGGGCAGGGAACAAGTTAATGAGACCTTGCGACACCCGAAGATCAGACCTCCACTTCCTACTGTTTCTTAAACTGTCTTTTGGGGACCCAGGAGCCCTAGAGCCTAGTTCTCCCATCTCCTCCCATTCTGAGCCCCTCTAGCTGTGGTACCTCCATACACACAAAAAAAAGATGGAATCAAAGACATGCCGGGCTTTCAGCCCTTGTGCCCTCCCCAGGAGTCAAATCCAGGCACCCCACAACTTCCCAAGATAAGGAAACTAGGCCAGAGGGCCCAAGTAATTTATCCAAAGGTCATGAGGAAGAAGCGAATTACAAAAATTACAAAACAGGTGTTTAAACCTCTTCCTTCAGACTAAACCATCCCTCGGATACTTCCTCTCTCTGCCTCCTTCTCTCCACCTCACTCCAGTGGCTCCCACACCCCGACTCCCCCAGTCAAGGGGGACAAGAGATAGGGAAATAGCAATTAGATAAGAGAAAATAAAGAAACTAAAAAGGAGGGGAAGCCACACTAAAAGGAGGTGGGACTTTGAGCCCACAGTGGGGTCTGCAGGACATGGAGGAGATCCGGAGGCCGTCTGGGGGAGGACAGGACCTCCGAGCTGGCTGGAACTTCAGAGATCCAGCCAAACAGCCTAGCACTCACCACCGCCACCACCCCTTTTTACTAAGAAAGTGAGGAAGAGAAGACCGAGGAAGTTTTCCCTCCATCACAAAGCGCACCAGTGGCCAGATACAAAGGAGAGACCCAGGTGAGCAATGGATTCACAAGTCTACCTCCAGGCAGGGGGACTACACACAGCTGGGCACTGAGGAAATGAGAGGCGGCTCTAGGCTATAGGATAGGAGAAAGAGGAGGAGAGAAGAGACGGAGGGACAAGGAGGTAAGGCTGTCTAGAGAACGGTAGAGAACCCAATTCATGATGCCATGCCTCAAAGAGATCTTTAGGATAGCTTCTCATTCTGTAGGTGAGAAAATGTGAGGTCCAGAGAAGCAAAAGGCTTTGTCCATAGTCAGAGTGCGGGTAAGGGACAGAGAACCCCAGACAGCCCAAAAAGAGACAGCAGGAAAGGCAAGGAAGACTGGAGGAAAGAAGGTGCTGCTCCCTGGGCCCTCCTCTTCCCTTCTCCAGGGGCTCTCACCGTGAGAGGCAGTGAACAGATGGCCATGACGCCTGTCATGAGGGCCAGCAGGATCAGATGGTCCACCTCGTCCTCGCCCTCCCTGGGCCCCGGCCCAGCTCGGCCAGGGGCCAGGGAGCCCCTCCGCCGCCGCTGCTCCCGGTACATTCGGCACAAGCTCAGGGTGACAGAACCATTGCATAGGATGGTGGCACCCACCAGCAGTGCCACCAAGGTGGCATAGGCCAGCGAAAAGGCCCGCACAGCCACCTCCTCGGAGCGCATCTGGATGAAGCACCAAGTCCCCGGACAGTACTGTTGGTGCTGGCCCAGCCCCAACAGAGGCAAGGAGCAGAACAGAGCACAGAAGGTGTAGATGGCAGGCAGGGCCAGCTTGGCATAGCGGTGTCCATTGAGCTGTGCATAGCGGTAAGGGTGGCTGAGGGCCAGGCATCTCTCCACAGCCATGGCACAGAGGATGAGTGTGGATGCCAGGCCAAAGAAGGTCATGGTGAAGGCGAAGCAGTGGCAAAGTCCTGGCCCTTGAGTCAGCCCCAGGAGGGAGCTGTTCTGGGCATAGGCCACGAAGACCGCGGGGCTCAAGAAGCATGTGCCCAGCAGGTCAGTGCCGGCCAGTCCGGTGACTAGCACCGCAAAGGCTGAGGAGCGAGCCCGCAGCGACCGCCGATGGGCTGCCAGGATGCCCAGGGCCAGCCCATTGCCAATCACCCCAGCCAGAAACATCAGCGTGCTGGTCACTGGACTACCATTGCCCTGGACATAGGTGAGGTTCTCACACAGCTCAGGCATCCCTGGAAGGGCTGGAAGCTGCCTCGGGGCTGAGGGCCCCAGGGGCAACAGCCCTGCAAGAGACAGCAAGGGGGGCGGCAGGAGCTCCCACTACCAACCGCACCCTAAAGTCTACTCCCTCTTCTTTGCTCTCTGAGTGCTCAGATCTCCCTCACTAAGATCACCCTCTCCTCTCTCAACATTTCTGCAAAAGGTCTTCAGCTCCCCATGCTCTGATCTGCCTCTGACTCAACTCTCCCTGTGCACTGTCTGCTCTCTCTCTAGGTTCTGTTTGCACCTCCCCTCCCTCCTCCTCCCTCCTCCTCCCTCCTCCTCCCTCCCCCTCCCTCCCTCCCCCTCTCTCTCTCTCTCTCTCTCTCTCTCTCTCTCTCTCTCTCTCTCTCTCTCTCTCTCTCTCTCTCTGTCTCTCACTCTCTCTCCCCCCACCTCACAATTTCTCTCTGTCTCTCGTCATCTCTCTGTGCTATCTTATCTTTTGGTCTTGATTCGTATTCTGTCTATTCTATGAATCTGCCCCAGTCTCTCTTTCTCTCTCTCTCTCTCTCTCTCTCTCTCTCTCATTGTCTCTCTCCCTGCCCCACCCGCCCCCCTTCCACCGTGTCTCCCTGGCTGCCTCTTCCTTGTCTCTGGGCTCTGGAGTTGCCCCAGCTCTCCTACACACCCTTCCTTTCTCCCTCACTCACTCCCCATCTCACTTGATCTACTACCCACGGCTGGTTTTTGTTTCCTCTCCGTGCCTCCGCCCCATCTACCCCCTCCTCCATCTTCCTCCTTCCTCTGCTCCCCCATCCTCCCCGTCCAGCTCACTCCCTCCATTGCTCCCTCCCCCGCATCTCCTCTCCACTGTCATTTCCCCCACACTCTTGTCTCTTCTCTATCTCTGGCACTGCACCTCTCTCTCCCACCGTGTTTATCTCTTTCTAACTCCCCAGCCCACATCTGTCTCTCCCCGACATCTCCATCTTTCCAGCCTTTGCCTCACCCTTTAATGGCTCCCCACATTGCTGGCACTGACTGACTTCCCGCCCTCTCCGTCTACCCCTCCTTCCATGTCTCTCCCCCTATCTCCCCAAAAGCCCATCTCCTCCACCTCAGTCTCTGCTCCATGTTGCCACTTTCCATTGCTAACACCTGGACATCCCCATCTCTCCCAGCTTCCATCCCTATCCCCCTACCCCTGCCCCCATGTCTGGCTCAGCAGCCCAGGTTTCTCCCTCTCCTCTCCCCACCCAACTTCCCTGCTTTCCCTTTCTCACAATCCCCCCCAGAACCCTACCTCCTCCTCTGTCCTCTCCCCATCCTCCCCTAGGGGAGCTTCCAGCCCTAAAGGGAATGGCCAATGACCAGCCAGTGATTCTTCTTTGGGATAGGATTGACCAATCAGAAGGAGGTAGTGGCAAAAGTCAAGGCTGGGAAGGAGGGAGGTCGGGGCTCCAAGATCTCTTCAGGACTCTGGCCCTGGGGGTGAGGATGCTGTCCAGGGGTTGAGAAATAACCAGGAAATGCCTTTCTGATTTAATGTTTTCCAGGGGCCATGAGCTCTCTCAGCCCCTTTCACCCCAACCCGGGGAGGGAGTTAGAGGGGGAGATTCTTGATATCCTCCAGCTAAGTACTTGGAGATCCCCTTCAAGGAGCCTCAGAGGAGAAAGTTGCTTGAGGAGAGGTCACAGCTGGAATATATTTTAGCCACCAGTTTTCCTGGGGAGGGGAATGGAGACTTTCATAGAAGCCCCAAAATACCTCCCCCCTCCCTTCTTTTCATGTCTCCCAGGCCCTAAGCCAGTACTGTGCGATGGAGTTTCCAAGAATAATATTTGGGGCACGAAAGGTCTGCAGCGCCCTCACCACTCACTTTCTCATTGGCCCTAGGATGCGGGTAGGGTAATGGGGGCCGACAACTGGAAGACCTGAGATAGCTGGGTTTCCCTAGCTCCCCAGCCATCCCCCTCTTGGAATGAGCCCAGATTGACAACAGAGACCTGGGTTATGGTCCTGGCTCCCCTCCCTCCCCTCAAGGGCTCCTTCCCTCTCTGGCCTTCCATTTCCTCCCTTGTGTACTGATGGGATTGGACCAGGCAGACTAAATGAGACCTCAGCCTGTGTCCATAAGAAGGGAAAGATCCAAGGGGTGCCTGGGCCCCCCTAGATAAGGTAACATGCTTCCCCACACTGTAGAGTCTAAGCTGGGAGACAACCCTCACATGACCTCCAGACCCTAGATTGTACCACAGTCTTGGTCTGCAAATATAGTCCTATCTCCCCCTGCTTGCTGCCACCCTCCCTTCCTATCTTCTGCATCCAGCTGGCATCTCATGCTTCCAGCAGCAATAGAGCTCAAGAAGAGTTAGACACTGGCCCAAAGACCAACAAAGAAGAAGGAACCTGAAAGTCATGCTCTCTCTACCCCACCCCACTCCACCCACTAGCTGAGAAATCCTTGGTCAGAAGGCCAGAGTGGATCTTCCCACTTCAAGAGTGGCTGTTGTGTCTATCTGTGCATACCCCATCTCTGCAACTCCTCCAACCTCCCCAGACCAGCCAAACCTAGAACTAAGAACTGTTTAAAAAGAAACCAAGCAGAATATTAATGAGGAGTCTATGGGAGGTTCCAACCTTTCCAGCTCCTCTTGGAGCTCTAAGCCTCCCTTTTGATGCTCCCTAGTCCAAGAAAAGGTATGTCCATCACCTTAATTTTCCATCATTCACTGACAGGTTCTGTTTCTGAGGTGAATGGAAAAATGGTGGGCAGGCAAGAAGGCAGAGGTCTCTCCTCCTAGCCTGGTCTGCTGCCAGCTGTGTGTGACTGCAGACCAGCCCTTCCCCATTCTGGGCCGCAATTCCTCCCTCTATATTATCAAGAGGCTAGGCTAGAGATGAATTCACAGGCCCCTTCCATCTCTGATAGTCCAGGCCTCTGTAACTGTGCGATTCAAAGGCTGTTATTTGATTAGTTTCTAATATTCTGGAATCTCAATCCCCCAACATCCTTTAATTATGAGCTTCTAACATCCTGGTCCTGTCTTCTTTGAAATCCCTGTGATTCAAGGTTTCTAACATTTTGTCACTCTCTACTCACATTTTGGCTCCAAGCGGATAATATTCTCTCAGAGGTACTAGGAATACTAAGGAGGGGCAGCCTGGCTCTGCCTCCAAGCTAATGGGCCCAAAGGGAGGAGGGGGCTATGCCCCAAGCTGGGAAGTCAGAGACTCAGCTTCCTAGTAGCCTCTGGCCCCCTGCCAGCCCCCACCCCAGTCTTTCTTGGAAGCCCAGGATTGGGATGGGCCTCAGACATCTTAATCCTCTCCCATCCCCTGGCCAGGCCATTTTCCCTAGACACACTAGGGGGGCAGCTGAGGTTGCCCACATGCCCAGCCATTCTCTCACCTCAGATGGGCACCTGGGGGGTGCCCTGGGTGCTGCTCTCTGGGTGCCCTCAGGAACCTGGTGCCTAGAGTGTAGGTAGAGGGGAGGAGAGATTTCCGGAGGAGCTAGAGAAAGGAAGTCCTTAGGGACAGTGAGTCAGCAGAGGCATCAGCCTGAGAAAGTCGTCGTCTTCTTCTGTGGTCCCCTGTCAAGGAATTGAACTCAAGCATTCTGTGTCACCAGCCCAAAGCGGGAGGGGCAGAAGAAATCCCAAGCCCACAAAGTTGGATGGGGACCCTAGTCCAACCAAAGCGGGGCAACAGCGATAATATTTTCTACCAAGACCTCATCCTAGTCTAGGGAGGGAGAAGTGGTCTGGAAGAGATTTAGGGTGGTTGAGCAGAAAGCCCCAGGACTTGAACCCTGCTCTGCTCAATTTATCACCTGTTTTTGCATGTATTCATAACCTCTGGACCTCAGTTTCCTCATTAAACTAAGTCATCCCTAAGGCACCGTCTGCAGTAGATCCTATGATTAGCCAAGGACGTTAGACCCAGAGCAGACTTCCCTTCTGTCACTGTCCCCTCCTCCACCATACCAGTAAAGATCCTGTAATGAGGGCTGGCAACTCAGCCTGACATTTGACACCTTCACAATTCAACCAGCCTCCTGTCCTCTTCCCCCCCAGGCAGGAGCTCTCCCTGTGCTTACATTCATCAGGTCGATCACAGTTTTTCTAGCCTTGCTCAGGCTTCTAATGCCACCTGAGCTGAAATGGCTCTTTCTCTCTGCCTATCTCAGCTCTCTTCCAGGATGATCTGCCCACATGGACACAGTCTCTGCTTCCTCTGAGCCAGCATAGCTCAGCTGTCCACCTAGAGCTGGAGTTCTTAACCCATGGGATCCATGAACTTGAATGAGAAAAAAATTACATCTTTATTTTCATTAGCATCCTGTAGAAATTCCTTCAACCATGATTATATCGTGGCTGCAACGTAGTTATTTTAGTCCTCTCTGAGAACGAATGATAACAACCAACAACCAAGACAGCAAACAGCAGCATCAGCAGCACCGGGGACTATTAAGAGCACCAACAAAAATCACAGATGTGTTCACATGGTGGTGATCGCAGATTATCTCAAGGTAATCATTTCTTCTCATCACTGTTTCAGTAGCTACTAGACCCAATGAGACCAATTTTCTAATCTACAGATCTCATGCATATTTTAGGGGTTTCCTCTGTAATCTTATGAATTTTATTTTCTGCATTTAAAAACACAATTCTGAGAAGAGCGTCAAATGTCAAACCTCCTTATTTGTTCTAGTGTTGAATGGAGCATTTTAGAACTTGAAGGAGCCACAGAGGTTGTATAGTCCAGGGATGTCAAACTCAAATAGAAAAGGAAGGGTAGTTTGGAAGAGGAGGAGGCCACTAAACCATACATAAGGATTCCTGCAAGCCTCATATTGACTTAGAAAACCACATATTAACATTATCTGTGTTTTATTTTATTTTTATTTATTTTGTTAAATATTTCCCAATGACATTTTAATCTGGTTCAGTCCACACTAGGGAACATTTTGGGCTGCATGAAGCTTGTGTATTTGACCCCTCTGATTTAGTCCACCCTTCTCATTTTTATAGATGAGGAAACTGAGGCCCATAGAAGGGAAGGGACATGCCTTGGTCCCACAGGCTGTCAGTGACAGAGTCAAGACTCCAGACCACATACCCTGACTCTGGGTTACTCCAGCACTCTTTGGACTAACCATACTGATTTATAACGAGAAGAGTTGTCTCTTTTATGACAGACAAAGCAGGTACGCCAGTAGAGAAGCTTCAAAGAGATACTTTCAACTAGCCTAGTGGTGGTTCACTCCACATTTTGAGGGGTTGGGGACTTGTCTCCCCCTCTAGCTCCCAAGAATGTGAGCTTCAGAGGCTGGGGGCCCCCAGGCACTAGAGACGCAGGCAGAAGCTGCAAAAGGCCAGCCAGAGAAGGCAGAGATGGCATATCAAAGTGATGAGTAGAGATTCTGGGTTAAAGAGAGAAATCGAAAGTAACAGCCCCTGGGAGAAGACCAAAGTGGCTCCTGAGCCACTGGAAATCATTATGGATGTTGGCAAGACAATTCTTTTCCTTTTCCCCAAAGATTTTGAAAATGGATAACAGCTTTTTGTGGTAACAAAGTACATACCCCTTGACTAGGGAATAGCTAAACAAATTGTGGTAATGGCATATTACTGTGCTGGAAGACACAACAAACATAATGAATACAAAGAAGTACGGGATGATCTATATGAATGGATACAAAGTGAAATAAATAGAACCCAGGCAATAGTATACACAAAGACTCAGTCAATGAACATTTAGCAGGAGCCTCTTAAGTGCCATGCACTGTTCTGAGAGCTAGAGATACAAAGAAAAATAAATACTAGCCCCTGCCCTCAGGAAGTTTACAATCTGATGGGGGAGACAACATGCAAACAAATTATACGGGATTAATAAGAAATCAGTAACACAGGAAAGGCATTAGAAATAAAAGAGATTGGAAAAGACTTCCTGTAGAAGGTGAGATTTTAACTAGGACTTGAAGAAAGCCAGAAGGCAAAGATGAGGAGGAAGAACATTCCAGGCATAGGGTGGGGAGGTGGGGGGGGGACAGCCAGTGAAACTGTCTGAAGCAAAGAAATGGAGAGATGGAGCGTCTCATTCAAGGGACAGTCTGGAGACCAGTGGCATTGGATCAAAGAATATGTTTGGGGGAGGGGTGGGGCCCAGGTGTAAGGTTTAAGAGAGCTAGAGGAAGGCCAGGTTTTGAATGCCAAACAGAGGAGTTTATGTTTGGTCCTAGAAGTCATAGGGAGCCACTAGAGTTTATTGAGGGGTGACATGATCGACCTGCACTTTAGGAAAATCAGTTTGACAACTGAGTAAAAGATGAACTGGATGGGGGAGAGACTTGTGGCAGGCAGACCAACCAGCAGGCTAGTGCATGTGTGAGGGTCTGTACCAGGCAATGTCAGAGAAGAGAAGGTGGCATTTGCAAGAGATGATACAAAGATAAAATCAACAGGCGACATACTGGACATAGGAGGTAAGAAAGAATGAGGACTCAATGAGTGACACCTAGATTTCAAGCCTGGGTGGATGGGAGGATGGTGTTACTCTAGAAAATAATAAGCAAATTAGGAGGAGGGGAAGGTTTGAGGGGAAACATTATAATGAGTTCAGTTTTGGATATGTTGAGTTTAAGATGTCTATGGGACATCCAGTCCAAGATGTCCACTGGGCAGTTGGAGATGTGAGACTGGAGGTCGGCAAAGAGGTTAGAGATGGATAAGTAGATCTGAGAATCGTCAGCATAGAAATGACAATTCAATGTGTATTAATGAGTGAAGTAATGAAGGGTTGAAGAGAAGACCACCCAGGACAGAACCCTGTGGGGCTAGGTTAGCAGTGTTGACATAGATGAGACTGAGAAAGAGTGGTCGGATAAGTAGGAAGAGAAACAGGAATGAATAGTATCTTGAAAACCTAGAGAAAAGATAGCATCAAGGAGAAGAGGATGATGGCCAATGTGAAAGACAACAGTGAGGTCAAGAAGGATGCAAAACAAGAAATGGCCTTTTGGTTTGGCAATCAAAGAGATTGTTAGTTACCTTGGAGAGAGCAGTTTGACTGAAGGGTGAGGTCAGAAGCCAGACTTGAGAGAATAACAAAGTGAGAGGAAAGGAAGTGGAAGCAACCATCGTAAATGGTCTCAAGGAGTTTGGGCATAAAAGGGAGGAGAGATATGGGACAATATAGAAGGGAGAGGTGGGTCAAGAGAGGGTTTTTTGAGGATGAGGGAAACATGGGCACGTTTTTAAGCAGCTAGCAGACAAGGAGAGTTTGAAGATTAATGAGAGAGTGGTCATGACAGAGGGGGCAATCTGCTAGAAAACACAGGATGGAATGAGATCCTTTGTGCATGTAGAGAGATTTGTCTTGGCAATGAGAAGGGCCACCTCGTGGGAGACTGAGGCGAAGGAGGACATGGTGGCAGAAGGCCTCTGGGTAATGTGAGATGAAGAGCTCTTGGCGAAGGGCCTACAACAATACAATTGGAAAGAACAACTACGAAACAAGAGAAATTGAATGTGGCATAAAGGGTGTGGCATTTTTCCTATGTAGGTTATAAGGCATGGGTCTTTGTAGATATGTCTCAAAGGGAGGCAAAAATAGATATTTCTAAAGTCTCTTACCCACCCCTTTCTCCAAGGGAGACTTTGATTCCTGCCAAAAAATGAAACAGGATTAGGGTCAGAAAGGCTGACCACTCTTCTCTCCTCAGAGGAGATAGAATGATAGCAATCTGATCCCTTCAATATTATTACTCAAGGGAACATATATAATATATACATACAGAGGTATGTGTATGTATTTAAATATATGTATATACCTATTTCTATCTATGTATGTATTAGGTTTAAGCTTTGCTTTGATTACTGTCCCTTAATGGGGAAAGAGAACCTCAAGCTCCATAGCCAAGGCTTGATTCTCTTCTCATCAAATGCCAGTTTCACAAGGAATAACATTTTCTTGTTGTTTTTGTTCAGTCATTTCAGTTATGTCCTACCTTTCATGACCCTGTTTGGGGTTTTCTTGTCAAAAACACTGGAGTGGTTTGCCATTTCCTTCTCCAGTTCACTTTACGGATGAGGAAACTGAGGCAAACAGGTTAAGTGACTTGCCCGGAGTCACACAGGTAGTAAGCATGTGAAGCCAGATTTGAACTTAGGTCTTCCCAACTCCAGACCCAGCCCTCTATTCACTATACCACCTAGCTGCCCAATAGTGAATATACATAAAGAATAGCAAATAAACTCATTTATCCAAACCATAGCAAACAAAAATCAGAGAAGATATACATATGGGAATATATATCAGACAAATACAGAGTGAATGAACTCTCCTATTAGAGGCAAGATAACTCAGCTCAACCAAGAGAGAGAATTTCAGATCTCACCCAAAGGGAAATTCCCCAACACCTCTAGTGTAAGAAACTGGGGACAGGGATATAATCGAAGTGCCAAGTGCTCAACATGTCAGTTTTTTCCAAGTCTTTCCCTTCAGGAACCTGAAGGGAGTCTGGAACCAGGTGTCCTCTTTCTCAGAAAGAGAATCCCAAAGACCAGGCCCTCTATTCTCCCAAGCTCTCACCAACTCTGCCCCTAAGAAAGTGGGAAGCATTGTGTCATTGGCCTCCACTAGTGAGAAGTGCCTTATGAAAATGGGTTTTCAGGGGCAGCTAGGTGGTGCAGTGAGTAGAGCACCAGCCCTGGAGTCAGGAGGACCTGAGTTCAAACCCAGCCTCAGACACTTGACATACTTAGTAGCTGTGTGACCTTGGGCAATTACCCTGCCTTCTCCCCTCCGACAAAAAGGGTTTTCAGCCATGGGATACAGTTACAAAATTATAAAGAGCAAGCTTGGCCCCAAAGCAGGTATGTGAGAAGACACCTCCCTTCCCTCCCTTGGATGGATATGGTATATTGTATAGGGACATCAGATTTTTTTCAACATATTGATTGTTGGTTGGTTTTTCTCTCTTCCCTTTTTCCTTTCTCTTAATATTTCATTTTTTTTAATTTTTCCCCAGTTAAATGTAAAAACGATTTTCAACATTCATTTTTAAAACTTTGAGCTCCAAATTCTCACCCTCCCTCCCTCCTTGCCCCACCTCCATTGAGAAGACAAGCAGTTCAATATAGGTTATACATGCATGGTCACACAAACAAAAAAAAAAACCTCAAGAAAAATAAAGTTTTAAAAAGTCTGCTTCAATCTGTATTGAGACACCCTCCATTCTTTCTCTGGAGATGGACAACATTTTTCATGATAAGTCCTTCAGAGTTGTCATGGATTGTTGTATCGCTGAGAATAGCTACGTCATTCACAACTGATCAGCTTATAATATCGCTGTTACTTTGCATACAGTACGTTTCACTTCGCGTGAGCCCTTGCAAGTCTTTCTGGGTTTTTCTGACGGCATCTCTCTCATCATTTCTTATAGTATTATACTATAAGATATTTCATCATAATCACATACTACAACTTGTTCAGCCATTCCCCAATTGATGGGCATCTCCTCAATTTCTAACTCTGCCCCCAGAAATGAGCTGCTATAAATATTTTTGTACACATAGGTCCTTTTTCTTTTTGTTTTTTATATCTTTTGGGATACAGACCTAGTAGTGGTACTACTAGATCAAAGGGTATGCACAGTTTTATAGCCTGTGGGGCATAGTTCCAAATTGCTCTACAGAATGGTTGAATCAGTTCACAACTCCACTAACAGTTATGCATTAATGTCTCATTTTCCCCACATCCCCTCCAACATTTGTCATTTATCTTTTCTGTCCTATCAGCCAATATAGTAGATATGAGGTACTACCTGGGAATTGCTTTAATTTGCATTTCTCCAATTTAATTGCATTTAATTTGCATTTCTCCAATCAGTAGTGACTTAGAGTATTCATTTCATATGGCTTTGATTACTTCATCTGAAAACTGATCTTTTGATCATTTATCAATTGAGGAATGACTCTCATTTTTATAAATTTGACTCAATTCCCTGTATGTTTGAGAAATGAGGCCTTTATCAGAGAAACTTGCTTCAAATTTTTTTTCACACTTACTACTGCTAACTGTATGTCCCTCCATCCTGCACCCACCCCAGTTTATTCTATTCTCTCCTTTTACCCTGTTCCTCCTCAAAAGTGTTTTGTTTCTGATCACCCTCTCCCCCAATCAATCTGCCTCCCTTCTATCACCCTCCACCCACCTTCTCTTATCCCCTTCCCCTCCTACTTTCCTGTAGATAAGATAGATTTCTATATGCAATTGAGTGTGCATGTTATTCCCTCTCTGAGTCAATTCTGATGGGAGTAAAGTTCGCTCACTCCCCCTCACCTTCCCCCCTCTTCCCTCCACTGTAAAAGTTTTTCTTGCCTCTTTTATGTGAGGTAATTTACTCCATTCTACCTCTCCCTTTCCCTTTCTCCCACTCCTCTGTCACCCCTTAATTTTATTTTTTAGATATCATCCCTTCAAATTCAACTCACATCTGTGCCCTCTATCTATATATACTCCTTCTAACTATCTTAATACTGAGAAAGGTCTTATGAGTTACAAATATCCTCTTCCCATGTAGAAATATAAACAGTTTAAGCTTAGTAAATCCCTTATGATTTCCCTTTCCTTTTTATGCTTCTCTTGAGTCTTGAGTCTTTGAAAGTCAAATTTTCTATTCAGCTCTGGTCTTTTCATCAAGAATAATTACAATTCTCCAATTTAATTGCATCTAATATGCATTTCTCATTTTCTTCCCCTGAAGGGTTATACTCAGTTTTGCTGGGTAGATGATTCTTGGTTGTAATCCTAATTCCTTTGCCTTCTGGAATATCATATTCCAAGCCCTCCAATCCCTTAATGTAGAAGTTGCTAAATCTTGTGTTATCCTGATTGTGTTTTCACAATACTTGAATTGTTTCTTTCTGGCTGCTTTTAATATTTTCTCCTTGACCTGGGAACTCTGGGATTTGTCTATAATATTCCTGACAGTTTTAATTTTGGGATCTCTTACAGGAAATGATCAGTGGATTCTTTCAATTTTTATTTTACTCTCTGGTTCTAGAATATTAGGGCAGTTTTTCCCTTCCTCTTTTTCTTTATCTAAAAGATAAAGATAAAGAAATCTTTGTAACAATGGGTGATTCCCTGGAGAGGGAAGGATACAAGGGGAAATTGAAGTGAAATAAAAATGAAAGATAAAAATCAATTTTAAAAAAATTAGTGTAAAAATCAAACAGTATATGATAGAGATTCATGTTTTTTGCATACAATTCTATTTTTCTGTTCTTTTTGTGGAACTGTTTCTTGATGGTTGTCAAATTCAGAACAATAAATTAAAATTATCCTTTTTCAAATGGAGTACAGTAATATGTTCTTCTAAAAAGTTATTCAAGTATGCCAGGAATACCTAACCTAAGAGTGAAGTTTCCAAAGTAGAAATTTTCAAGTCTTAAATAATAAAAATTCTAATGTTGTGTTTTATAAACTCCAATTCCATTAGCAAATAGATGGAATGTGTATTTCTTTGGACCACTTGAAGTTTGGAAGGAAGGTAGAATCTTGAAGGAAATGGAAGCACAAACCTTTCTGATTCTGAAAAACAATGATGATGCTGAGTGGAACCCAGGCAGGCACTGGGAAGCTAGGAGTGCTTCCTAGCACATGAACAGAGATCTGAGTAAGCAGTCTATATTTACCTATGTGTAAGAGACCTAGAACTATTCACTTAAGTTTGGAGCACCACCTGGTGGCTCATGCTGAGTTTTATTCTGGGTAGCTATCTCAGGCCACACCCCTGGAAAGAACATGGATATTGCAGTCCATCCACCTGTCTTTCCACTTCCAATTACCAGGTAAGGAGTGAATTCCAGTGCCTAGCACACCCCTGCATCTGAGATATTTTTTATTTTGAAGTCTTGAACATTTTTTACTTAAGGATATTTCATTTAGGCTTGATTTTTTCCCCACTTAACCAAAAAAAAATTGTTTGAATTTTCGTTTTTTTTAAATTTTTTGTCTTTTTCTTCACTATATTTATTTCCTTCCAGTTTAATATTTGGAATGTTTTCCCACCAGGATAATCATCCTTGTTTCATTAGGAAACATTTTTTCAGTTTTTCAAATATTTCTTTTAACTTACCTTAATTGTTTTTTCCTTTCCTCATTGTAGGTATTTTTTTTCCAACTTACAGTATTCTATCTTTCTTTCCCACTGGGATTCATTCTTCTGACCAACTCTACCTCTCCCATAGGATTCCAAATGCAAACTACATTATGATTCCCAGTGTGTTACTGCTTAAAATAATGATGACTCTTCTTAATCAACCTCTTTGAAGTTATTTGCTCCTGATTTCCCAGCAGCTCATTGCATGAGGCACCGAATTCATTGCATTGCCTTTTCATACTCAGTTAGCTGGTGCCATCTTCACAGTTCTGGTTAATACATACTTTATGTGTTTGTTTGCATTAAAACGGAATTTTAAGTTTTACTAAGAACTTCACAAATATTATCTCATTTGAGTCTCACAGCCCTGAGAGGGAGGTGCTATTATTATCCCCATTTTATAAATGAGGAAACTGAGGTTAAGTGACTTGGACAAAGTCATAGGCTAAGGCGGGATTTGAAGTCAGGTATTCCTACTCAGCATTTTCTCTAGCTGCCTCCATGGTAATATGTATTGTTTGGTTGCTTCTGTGTTATTGATTTGCTGAATAGAGCTTTGGATTGGAACAAAATGGAGCCTGAAAGACTAGAAATGAGGTGTAAAGCAATGGATAGACGTTTCTTCATTCTAAGAATATAGTTGTTGATGTTCAGTTGTTTCAGTCATGTCTGACTCTCTGGGACCCCATTTGGAGTTTGTTTGGTAGAGTTACTGGAGTGGTTTGCCATTTCCTTCTCCAACACATTCTGCAAATGAGGAAACAGGCAAATGGGGTTAAGTGACTTGCCCAGAGTCACACAGCTAGGAAGTGTCTAAGGCTGGATTTGAACTCAGGTCTTCCTGACTCCCAGCCTGGCACTCTATCCGCTGCACCAGCAAATAGAACATAATTGTAAAAATAAAACCTTGAAAAGAAGTACCAAATATGAGAATGATAACTGACAAATTCAACCCAGGATTTACCATGCGATTTTAGGATGATAGATTTAGAACTGGAAGGTATCCTAACTGTTAAATCCAACCTCGAATTTTATGGATGAGGTAACTGAGACCCAGGATCACGTAGATGGCAAATGTCTGAAGCAGAATTGGAACCCCGGCCTTCTTGCCTCAGAGACCAGCACTCTATCTGCTCTGAGTGCTTCAGGCTGGCTTTTTGTGAATTATCAGAACTACTCAATTGTTCAAAACATCCTGATGTGGTGAGAGTAAGGAATAGTACTTGAAAAATTATCACTAAAGGAAGGAAGGACACACGCATTTACTTACTATGTGCCAAGTGCTTTAGAAAATCTTATTTGATTCTCACAGTCCTGGGAGGTAGACACTATTGTTGATGCCATTTCATAGATGAGAAAACCGAAACAGACAGAAGGCAGTGACTTGCCCAGGATCCCAAAGCCAGGAAGTGTCTGAGAATTCAATTCTTTCTTACTTCAGATCCAGCACTCCATCCACTGTGCCATCTAGCCACCTCCCTCTGAAGAGAAGGAATTGCCTAAATGATTGGAAGCTTTAACTTCTTTTCCTTAACAATATTTTATTTTATTTTTCCCAATTACATGAAAAGATAGTTTTTTGACATTCATTTTTGTAAAATTTTGAATTCCAAATTTTTTCTCCCTCCCTCCCCTCCCCCTCTCCCTCCCTTCTTTCCCCTCCCCAAGAAGACATACAATCCATTATAGGTTGTATATGTACAATCATAGTTAACATATTTCCACATTAGTCAGGTGGTGAAAGATGAATCAGAAAAAAGGGAAAAGCCATGAGAAAGAAAAAACAAAAAAAAATGAAAGGAGTCTGCTTCTATCTGCATTCAGACTCCATGGTTCTTTCTCTGGATGTGGATAGCATTTTCCATCATGAGTCTTTTGGAGTTGTCTTAGATCATTGTATTACTGAGAATAGCTAAACTATCATAGTTAATCATTAAACAATGTTGCTGTTACTGTGTACAATGTTCTCCTGGTTCTGCTCACCTCACTCAGCATCAGTTCGTGTATGTCTTTCCAGGTTTTTCGGAAATCTGCCTGCTGATCATTTCTTACAGCATAATAGTATTCTATTACATTCATACACCACAACTTGTTCGGCCGTGGGCATCCATCCCCTCAGTTTCCAATTCTTGGCCACCACAAAAAGAGCTGCTATAAATATTTCTGTACATGTGGGTCCTTTTCCCTTTTTTATGATCCCTTTGGGATACAGACCTAACAGTGGTATTGCTGGATCAAAGGGTTTGGTTGCCCTTTGGACATAGTGATTGGAAGCCTTAATAGGAAAATAGAATCTGCTAGTGGACAAATTGAAAAGATTGATTAGGTCTGAAAAAAAGTGGTTCCATTTACCAATTATGGATCCTAAAAGGGGCAAAGGACCATAGATTTAGGACTGGAAAAGATCTCAGAGATCATCTAATTGTGAGGAGTCAAACTCAGCAGCCTCCAGAATTCCTGAGTGAGGCCAGAACCAGATTAAAATATAATTGAAAAATTTTTAACAAAATATATAAAAATACAACATAAATAAAGTTAATTTGTGGTTTTCTAAGTTAATGTTCCTCCATCCTTTGTGAGTTTGAAACCACTGACAATCTCCTCATTTTACAAAGGAATATTTTGGGCCAGAAAGGTGAAACAGTTGTCCCAGGTCACATAGACAGTAAGCCTCAGAGCCAGAATTTAAACTCAGGCCTTCTGCCTCTAGAGACCCTGACTACACCTCCCTGTCTCCCTAGTGATGGGGTCTGGATCTCTCTGACATAGAAACCACAGGCCCAGTTTAGTTCTCAAAAGACAACTGATATCCCCCTAAGGAAAAACCACTAATATGTGTATCAGTCGCACAGCCAAATTACAGTACTATAGAACAGAAAAGGGGGGAGGGAGTGGAAAATAAGCATCAAAAGAGGACCATCTTCCACATATGCGCCAGTTCTGAAGACTGAAATCCCATGGTACGAAGGCTTGCAAAAGCTAGGGCAATTTGGCAGGGACCAGGATGTGCCGGAGGCAGGTGCTAAGTTCCAGATAATTACGTTCAGCAAAAAAAGAGAGAAGACCTATGACTTTGTGGTAGAGTAGAAAGGCAAGGATGGAGTGCAAAGTGCAGAAATGAACACGGCATTAATGGCACATATGGTCAAAGGCTGACTGTACCAATGACAGCATCACTTGTGCTGACTGAAGAATAGAAATGAAGGACTTGTAAGCAGATGCTACGAAAGAGTCAAAAGACAGAAGTGGAAAAGTCTTCAAAGAGGGGATTAACATGGGAAAATCTATCTTCAGCTCGCTCCAGGACACCTGGTCATGTATGGGCTGCAAAAGCAAGGCAAGAAACCACCACTGGTCATTGAAGGCATGAACTCCCAGAAATCCTCCTAATAAGTGGAACTGTGAGCAGAACCCCTCCTCCTAATAATAATAATAATAAAGGAGCTTGAGATCCCACTGGTGGAGGCAGCCACAGGGAGAGAGCTGCTGAAGAAATGGAGCTATCCTCTGCTACAGATGTGGACGAGGTAGTCACACATATGCTAAGTGGGAGAACTAACCATAAATTTATCAGAGACTGGATGAAATCAGCCTAGCTTTGGGAAGCAAGGATAGGATAAGAGGCAGAGGTCACCCAGGTCCTGAAAATATTACTAGCCTGATATCATCACCAGTGATTTATGACTCTGAAAATTCAAGGTGTAGAGTATCTTGCTATGCTAAACTGCAAAGTCCCAAGTGCCCGTTGTTTTCTAGATATTCTATGAGAATGAGCAAAGGAGTCCAGATGAAAAGCCTCATCCCACAGAGTGATAGCTTTAAGAAATTTTATTGCCGCGTTGTCATTGTTCATCCATCATTTTGGAAGAGGATCAACGACGCCATGACTTGTACACGACCTGGATGGAAATGAGGCAGAGTTATGCGATCATCAGCTTCTCCCTCTCTTCCAGTGTCATCAAAGTCCGGTAGCAGGACAAAGGTCAAGATGATTGGCAATGGCCCAGGACTCAGCAGCTGACCTCGGTATCTCCGATGTCTGACCGCATTCTAAGTCCTCTGCTGCTTCAGCTGCTTTCACGGCTGTTGGAACAAATTGTTCTCATCTACCCATTTCGCCAGGGGACATCTTCACATGCTTGGGGTAGACATTCTCCTAACTTACCCACCGTTTTGAGGCCTGTTGGTTTAAACCTCAACCTGGTTTAGTCTGTCTGCCAAGACAGTTTAGTGGGGTGTGGCCGCTGTGAGTGCCATAGCTTCTTGGAGACCACAGGTGAGAATTGGGTGAGGGTGAACACCAAAGATAAATGAGAAGCCCTGAAAAGGGCTCAACAAGCCTTCACAGCAAAGGTGCTAGTCCTTCCTGAACAACCCATACACCCCTACAAGGGGAGGAGGAGAATAAATGCTATCAGGGACAGTCTCAGTGTATGGCCTGGAAGGCCGTAAGTGGACAGCATATGGAGTGAGGATGGGGGGATGGAAGAGGTATTTATTCTCTAGAGTTTAGAGTAGACCCCATACGAGGTGGTGACCCGCAGTTTAAGAAGCTCTGCTCTAGAAAAAGGCTCAGAGCCCATTAGGGCTCAACCTTATATACCAATCATTTGAGACAAAGAGTCAGTATGATGTCAATGAGAGACTACTCCTTTATTTATAGGACCAGTAAAATAAAAATATTCTCTAAATTACCTAGTAAAGGAATGAAGAGAAGGGAAGAATGAGGTAGAAGGGAACTCAACACTCAGCCAACACCATTACAGAAGAAAGAGGCTGAAATTTTCATACCCATTTTATTTTTTAATCATATTTTAATTTTTTTCTAATTACATGTAAAGACAATTGGTGTTTCCTATAAGGGTAGTGAGGGAAGATTTTGCAGTGTGAGCTTTGGGTCTGACTTAGCTCCATCATTACTTGGTGAAAGGATTGGGTTAGGGGAAGAGTTTAAGGCAGACAATAACAGACCATTCAGGGTAGGGCTTAGAGGGAGATTTTTTTTAAAGCCTCTATCTCACTAAATTTAGGGAAGATTTCCTATAGAAAGCAGGACTAAAGGCAAGAAGTTTGTGGGATGCAAACAAAGGGAGAACAGAATCTCAAGTACTGAGCCTGAAATAATCATGCTATCTCTCCCTACACAACATCCTCCCCACCCTCCACCATCAGAATAGGAATGTGGTTGGTGACAAGACAGGAGGAGAAAAGGCATACCTGACAAATTAGAACATGAGATTAAAATCCAAAGCAGTATACAAGAGTAGCAACAAATTCTTTTAAAAAGGGACTTGGAAGCACAAACCTGATAGTTAACCAATGCCACAGCAGACCATGAGACTTCTAGCCGCTGCAGGTTAGAAAAATTCCATACCAGAAATGTGAGTGGAACATGTGATTTTATTCAGACCACTATCTTTTCTTTTCTTTTTTAGGCAATAAAGGTTAAGTAACTTGACTAGGATCGTATAGCTAGTAACGGAACTCACATCCTCCTGACTCCAGGCGTGGTACTCTATCCACTGCACTACCTACTTGCCCTTCCCTTTAGTTTTTAAATCTGGATGGTGGTGAGGGGAGTAACGTTTGGAACAATATGAAACCCGGGGAACTTTTGCCATTTGATGATTTTATACTTAAGCTTGTTTGTCTGTTTTTAAGCCCATTACAGCTACTAAGTGGGAAATAAATCTTCAAACTATACAATTTCCTTTAAAGAAGTTTGAGAACTAAAGATTTGATTTACATGAAAAGCTGTAGAGAAAGTGATTGAACAGTCCATTCATAAAACTTGAACTCCATTTACATCCACTTAATATGCTGTAATGTTGATGGGATGTAAGATCTTCCCCACCCATTAATAAGCCTCAAGTGGAGCCCATTAAGAGAAGCTTACTTAGAAGAGGCTGCCTTGTAGGGAGGCTTTCACACCTTTAGCTAATTTCTAATTAGGCACTGAGTCACAAGGGATGCCTTCTGGCTCTGGGAAGTATATATATACTCTGAGTTGATATTTTGCTTTGGAGGTTCACTTATGAGAAGGACCTCGTGATTCCCTGGTCGAGATTCTGAGTAGCCATATGTTCATACCCCTCCCCCTCCCCCCACTACTCAGATGTAAAGGCTCTGTTGATCCATTGGTGTATGTAAAGTGCATAGCAATATTGCTTTGATTCAGGCAGAGAGCCCTGTCTATTGGTCTGATTTCTCTGCTTATTTTAACTCTGACATTCAAGGTGCTGACTTTTCCCCTGAACTAATGAATGTAATTAAAGAAGATTGTTGACCCCTAAAAAGCTATCTTTCCTAGTAAAGCAGATTAAAGAACCTGTGGTGGCAGGCCATCCTGGGTATGCTAAGGTGCTTGCTGTTATGTTCCATACACACATTCTTAATTGTGCTTGGATTGTTCATGAAAATTTCATAAGATGTGAAACACAGCTAGCTAGCCACCATCTCAAGCTATTTCCCTATTAACGATTTTTTACAGTACGTGAATGCCAGGCAACCCCAAAATCACAAAAGCAAGAAACATTAAATACGTGGGTTTGTTTTTTACTGCTGTGCTTGATATCCAGGGACTTTATGAATGTCAAGCAATCATTCTTACTGCTTCTGTACTTGTATATTTGTTCTTAGGTTCCTAAACCATTTAAATATTTTTTTTGAGGCAATTGAAGGTTAAGTGGCTTGCCAAGGGTCACAGAGCTAGTGTCTGTGGTTGAATTTGAACTCAAGTCCTCCCAACTCCAGGGCCGATGTTCTATCCGTTTGCCATCCTATAAATAGGAGCCCATTTATAGATACAAATTAGATTTAGATACATTTAGATACAAATTTTGACAAGTGAGTTGTTTCTGTCTTTCTCCAAAGTAAACTGACCAGGCTAAAACTTTTTCTTAAGGAACGTTTTTGCAACCGCAATCATGCAAGAGCACATGTTGAGGGGGGCGGAGCCAAGATGGCAGCTGGGAAGCAGTGACTGGTGTGAGCTCCCCACCAAGTCCCTCCAAAAACCTATAAAACAATGGCTCTGAACCAATTCTAGAGCTGCAGAACCCACAAAGTGGCAGAGGGAAGCA